>OX451219.1:7345886-7815631 GCA_949628195.1 Phasia obesa
CACTCACCTTTTTAACTTTTCTATAATATTTTCCTCAGCAATCTCAGCATATTTTGATTAAAACTATTCGGTCACGTTAATTATATAGCAAGAATTAAATAAAATTTTTAGAAATATATGACGTTTAACAATGATGCTTAAGGCCATGATTCACTATCATATCCAGTCGTATGATAGTGTGGATTAAAAGTGTATGAGTGTGACAGACCTTTTGACAGGTCTGTGTTTTGAAAAAAATCATAAAATATCTTTTTAAATGTAATCAGAGTTGCAAATTTCTTTGTATAATATTGTGGCGCCCACAACGCCATTTTGAAACTATTTTTTGAGTAGGTTAGATTTTGAGTGTTAAACTTTGAATATGTTTGTACGTGTTTCAGCTTAAACCTTAATAAAATGCTTAATTTTTTATTAAATTTCTCTTAGTGTACGTACGCAAAAGAACAACTATTGCACTAATAAATTTGCTGAAAATTTCCAGCCTTAAAGCCTTTAATACTTTGACTGTAAAAAAGTTAATACACTGTTATACAATCAATTACCAGCAGAGATATTATGAACTTCTTTGATAATAATAAAAGTAGATACTAAAGACACATGTAATATGAAATAAAAATAAAAAAACCACCTTGTAATGCACTTTTGATGCATTGCGATTTTCATATAAATATTGGGTAGAACTGATAGGTTGTATCAGTCAGTTTTTATCAGCATGTACAAGTTCGTAGTACTTTTCTCAGCAATTGCTTGCGTTTTGGGAGCTGCTGTTCCTGAGGGTATGCTTCCTCAATTGGATGGCCGCATTGTTGGAGGTGTGAGTACCACTATTGGCTCCTTTCCCTGGCAAGTTTCTCTTCAACGTAGTGGTTCCCATTTCTGTGGTGGCTCTATCTACAACTCCAAGATCATTGTAACTGCTGCCCACTGTCTACAATCCATTTCTGCTTCCGCCTTAAAAGTGCGTGTTGGTTCTAGCTTCTGGAATTCCGGCGGTGTATTGGTAAATGTAGCTTCATTTAAAAACCATGAAGGATACAATCCTCTCACCATGGTTAACGATATTGCTATCATTAAATTAGCTTCATCGTTGACTTTAAGTTCAACCATCAAAGCTATCAGATTGGCTGCTTCTGCTCCTGCTAGCGGTGCTACTGCTGCCGTTTCTGGTTGGGGTACCACTTTATATGGTTCATCTTCACTTCCTACTCAATTGAGATTTGTTAATGTTAAAATTTTAAGTACAAATTCTTGCGCTTCCCCCACCTATGGCTATGGATCTGAAATTAAATCCAGCATGATATGCGCCTACACTCTCGGAAAAGATTCCTGCCAAGGGGATTCCGGTGGTCCATTGGTCTCCGGTGGTGTTTTGGTTGGCGTTGTTTCTTGGGGTTACGGTTGCGCCTACGCTAACTATCCCGGTGTTTATACCGATGTTGCTGCTCTTCGCTCTTGGGTGATTAGTACCGCTAGCTCGATTTAAATCAATTTAAATATGAAATAACGGAATAAGTATTTTGTATTTATAAATAAATGTTTTAACAGAAAATTGAATTTTCTCAACAACCATCATCTAATGATATGATCTCCATTTTTATACTCTTCAACACAAATTGATAGGATATAATATTCATTTGCATTATTTTTCTAGCAATTTAAAATTTCCCGAAAAAGTCATATTTCATAAACAATTAAGAGCTTTACATTCGATTAAGCCGCATCTTATATACTCTTCATCATAGTGGTGCACAGTGGTGTAAAAACCTTTTATTTTTAAAATAATTCGGTAGCTCATGAACCACTAAAGATATCTTTACGAAATTTCACAGACAAAGGCAAAACAGAGGTGTTTTTTAGTGAATCTAAAAGAAGAACTAGTGGGTCAGTCCCCAAATTGGGGTACCTCGGGTATACTCTCTGTTTGTTTGTTTGTCACCAAAAGTTTATTTATAATTCAAATGTTAAGACATTCCTTAAAATTGTGCTTACATGTATATTAAATAGTTACATGAGTAAGGTCATCTAATAGATGTGCTCATAAGCTCATGAGCAAACTAGATTACTGTACAAACCTGAGCAAATCTGTGTTCGTATTATAATGAGCAATGAGCTGATAGAGTAAAACGAACTTTCAATATTAGTGAGCGACGTGTTTACTCGTCTTATGTTCAAAACACTTAGTGTGTTTTGTTTAGTGTTTGTGTAGAACTTATGATAAGGCTTAGTGCATTTTGCTTGCACTAGCAGATTTTTGTATTTCTAAAGAAATGAAGACCTTTAAATGAACGTAAGTAATGTTGTTAAAAAAAATTCGGTGGTTTTTGTTTGTACACTCGAACTGTGTTCATGTTTCACTCATAGCATAAAACTGCTTGAACTCACCCAAGTTCATTGTTATTATGTTCAAAATTTACTTATACTTATTCACACTTGCTTATGAAAACTTCCACTGAGGCACCCGCATATAGTACTTACTTTTGTTTGTTTTATAAAGCACTCTCAACTATGAGCTATTGTTTGCAATAGTAATATTTTTATGTTTTCAACATAAGACATATGATTTTACAACACATTGTGAATACCTCAATTATAATTTAACAATCGAAATTAGAAATCTAAAGAAAATAAGGTTTTATCCAACATAACTATGGTAAATTCCTTAATGGGCGTATAAAAAATATTTACTTGTTTTTTTTATGCCATGAGATATTGTTAATATTTGAAAAATAAAAGTCCTATCCCTTGTCGTCGTGTTAATTGGATTTCCGCTTTCGATCACTTCTATTTGTGGCTGACTACCTGAAGATCGAAAATTATAATTTTGTAATGAAATTTTTATGAGATTTTTATCACACTTTTGTCATTATAAAATGATTTATATTTTCCCCTTAAATGCTCCAAATAAAGCATCTGTTTATATCTCTACAGCAGCTTTAGTTTCATCAACAAAATCCACCATTCAATAATCGGTGGATGGCATTTACACTACCAACTAAAAAACAAATATTTAAAATAATAAATAGCATTCTATGCTATAGGATACCTAGTAAAATTCTTCCAAAGTCATCTTTACTTAAGGCCATGATTATTCACTATCATAGTCAGTCGTACGATCTGTCAAAAATAGCATGTGTGCTAAAAAAAGTATGATAAAGCGCTTTGGAACTGTATGTGTGTGACAGACTTATTGAAAAATTGCATAAAATAGTATTTTCCCATACGATCAGAGTTGCAAAATCTTTTTTGTATGACAGTGTGGCATCTTCAAGGCCATTTTGAAATGATTTTTTGAATTCCGTCAAATTTTTTTTTTTGTGATTGAATCATACGATTGTGTAGGCCTTTAGTCGTATCTCGTGTATCGTATTGAAAATATATAAAAAAAATAGAAAATTGTTTTTTTTATTTGTTTTTTTATTTACAAAATTATTTCGCGTTAACAATATAATTTATTCTGCAGGTGTCACAGACAATATTTTGATTACATTCTGCACAAATGTTCACTTGTTCTTTTTACTTTTAACCTTAACTACACAATTTATTCATAATAAAATACAAATCAAATTTAAACTTCGTTAGAAGCACTGATAACCCAGGACCGGAGATCAGCAACATCAGCATAGACACCAGGATATTTAGGGAAAGCGCAGCCATAGCCCCAAGATACAACACCAACCAAAACACCACCAGAAACCAATGGGCCGCCAGAATCGCCCTGGCAAGAGTCCTTACCGACACTGTAAGTACAGATCATGCTTTCGCCTATTAGCGAGCCATACTCGTAACCATTCGAAGCACATTGGCTACGGCTGAGAATTCTGACATCAACATATTTTAATTGTGTAGGACTTGTGCTTGAACCAGACTGAGTGGTACCCCAACCAGAAACTGCTGCGGCAGCGCCGTTTTCAGGAGTAATGGAGGCTAAACTTATAGGCCTAATGGTGGAGGAAAAGGCCAAGGAAGTGCTCAAGCGGATAACAGCAATATCATTAACCATGGTGTTTGGATTAAATTCTTCATGATTTTTAAAGGCTGCAACACCGACTGAAACTCCACCTGAAATCCAAAAAGAAGAACCAGCACGAACCCTCAAATCAGAGGCGACAGCATATTGTAAGCAGTGAGCAGCAGTGACAATAATCAGATTGCTATAGATTGAACCACCGCAGGAATGAGAGCCTCTTCGTTGAAGAGATATCTGCCAGGGGAAAGAACTTATGGATGTCGGAACACCCTCAACAATGCGTCCATTCAACTGAGGTAGCATTCCTTTAGGCACGGCAGCCCCCAAAGCCCCAGCAATAGCCGCAAATAAAAACACAAGTTTCAACATGCCGATTGAGGTTTGGCAAACAACTGGCAGGTCTAAGAACAAGTTATTCCAAATATATCAAAAAACATGCAGTAGATTATTTCAATACTTTTAAATAATATTTAGTTTATTTGATAACTTAAGCAGTAACAGTTTTACCAAAAATATTTCACTTTGATAAGATTATTTAAAAGATTATTTATCAGATTTTTAAAATTTTTTTTTGCGACTTAAGTTCTTAGAAAAATTACTAATCTAAAATTTGTGGAAAGTAAAAAACAAATTAATATTTTACAAGTTGGAATTTTAATGCAGTGCTTTTACGTATTCTAAATTGAATATGTTAGAAATTCTTATATTTCTTTCGCCAAATTCTGGGAGTTGTGAGGTTTTAGTTATCGAACGCTCCACTTTACTTCACAATCTGTCGTATCTAGCTTTACTTGTCTTTCGAATTACGGGCTCTTGCAATATACAAATATTGGAAAAGTTTTTGTTTTAAGATTCAAAAGTGAGTCCTCTAATAACATTTTTCATGAAAACTCACAATTTTTCAAATATGTGGTGTGTGATCAGTAGTTCGATTAAAAAAAAAAACTTTATTTCAGTATTCATGCTAAATGAATGAAAACTAAACAAAATAAAGCGCTTATGCTCCAATGTGAGTTTTCATATATGGGGAGGAACTCTGCCCGCCTTGTCGTGGGCGTCCTGACAATATTTTGCTCGATTTTACTTTAAGAGTATTCCACACCAATTGTAAGACTCTTACTTTTATAGTGCTTCAGTTATGGTTTATGGATTTACTTTATATAAAGGTACCCATCCCTGGATAAAATTCTAAAATTTAAAAAAAAAATTATTGTAAAGCAGTGTTTAAAATATTTTAATAACAATGTAATTCCTCAAAGTAAAAATAAAAAATTAATTCAATTGGCGCCATCTGTTGCGCAATTTTGTTTAAAATATCCCCTTTTCAAAAATAAAAGGTGCGCAACCGTGTTTAAAATGTCCCAGTTTTTTTGAGTACTTTCACTGCTTTTTCTCCACCATCTCTTGGAAATAAGATATTTTCTCCGAAAAAAAGTGTTCTATATTGGAATTAGCATCCTTATGGTCCCTATCTGACACCTGGAAGAAGAATGTCCAGTTGACCCTTAAGGTTCTTGCACATCCACAAATTACCCTTGTAATGTCACAGCCCAATAGATCTTGCCCTGTCTGTAGAGAGGCCTGGACTGTACAATGGCAGAGGAGGCATTTCCCCATACCTTCCTTATCCTGATCCTGGAGATTGGGATACGTTTCAAGCCAGTTTAAAAAGTTTGCGATTTCTGCTTTAACAACGCTTATATAGATATGAATGTTTGTTCTGAATATACCAGCGACTGTGATCATTCGTAGGATCTTACTTTGGTTTCTTTGTTTTTTTTTTTTCTAAGTTTGAAGCTAAGGCAGTTCAACTAAACATAAAAAATAAGCAACTTAAGCTAAGGTTAATTTTACAATAAGCTAATTTCATTTGTATCGATATTGATTTTCTAAATAGGGTATCGATCAAGATGTAAACCAAGGCATTTGATCTTCGAGAGTATGAGTGCGAATGACTGCAAATAACTGGAAAATGGAAAACATTCACCTGGGTTTTGAAAAAATAACTGGACAATTTAAAAATGCAATTACAGCTTAAAAAAGCCAAATTTTATCCAAATTTTTCTTAATAAAAATAAACAAATCTGGAGTGGCCTACTCTCAACTTTGCCATACCTCATGAAAACAGAAATTTGTATAGATATATTACATAAAGAAAGCTCAAAGTATATTCGAATCGGAAAAATAATCATTTTCGTTTTGGGCTGTCAAGTAAACGGTCAAACGGTATAAGCTGTAGAGCGTTCACAAAAATAGTGGCATACACACCCGGGAAAATAGCACAAATTGATTCGGGAGGCCTTAAAATGTAAAAATCCGTTAAAATCCCGATTGGATTATTTAAAATACTAAAAGTCCTTTCAAAAAAAAGCTTTGCTAATTGGTATGGAAAGAACAAATAAGATCAATTTATATAGATTTTCTACTTTATTTTTATCGCATTTATAAAAAACGAAGAGCCTTATCTTATCAATTAATATATCTTTCGGCAAATAAGCAAAGGCTTCTTGCAGGCAGCAGAAGTCAGTGTAAAATATGTCGCTGTCAATTACATTTGATATTTCAAAAACTTTTAGAAGCTCCGATAAGTTATCCTATGATAAAAGATATTGTGAAGTGACTCATCTCCGAAATCATATCGTTGCTCTAAGCAATTAACAAAAAAAATATTTTTCAAAACTAAAGAACTTCTTTTTTAACTGCACAAATTATATTTTAGCTTTCTTTAGCTGGTAACTAGAACCTGACCATTCCACTAAACAATCCAGGCCATTCCAGGACGTCTGGCCACCCTACTATCTACGTAGTGCGTATGCTATGTGCGCCCATTTTTGTTTTTTAATCTTGATTTCCATTCCTTCAAGCATTTTTCATATGGAAGATATGATACTGTAAATATAGGAATGCTAATTAGAGGCTTTCGGAAATGCTTAAAAAAACTGTGCCGTCAGCGATGTTCGAGTAGGAAATGTGTCCCATAATACTAGCTTGGCGTAGTAAAAAATTATTTTAATTATGAAGTTACAAATAACTTTCGAACGGCTAATAGAAATTTTTTAGGAAAGTTTTGGCCTAATAACTAAGAGTTACTGAAATACGAGAATGTATGTATACATTTTTTATATACAGTATATATATTTTTGTGCATATTTTTTGTATTTAGATACTTAAGGAAGCTATTTTTTTAACTGCTTTACATTTTATTATAATTAATTAATTAGTTTCCTTTTTATGTTAACGATTGACTTACTTTTGCACCTTTCATATTTCTGTATATCAACGAATTTAAGTTTAAGTTTTTGCAGATAAACACTTTTTAATTATATTCAATCAACATTCTTTATTTATTTAAATTAAAAAGAAGATACAGTGCTGATAACCCACGAACGAAAAGCTGCAACATCTGTGTATACACCAGGATATTTGGCATGAGCACAACCATAGCCCCAAGAAACAACACCAACCAATTCACCACCAGAAACTAATGGGCCGCCAGAATCCCCTTGACAGGCATCTTTACCGATGGCGTAAGTGCATAACATATATTTTTTTAAATCGTTACCATAACCATAGGTAGAGGAGCCACATTTGGAAAGACTAAGAATCTTCAGAATAACAGACCTAAGTTGCGAAGGACTGCTGCCACCTGAGGACATACTACCCCAACCGGAGACTATAGCGTCAGCACCGTCTGGAGGAGTAGTGGTAGCTAACGGAATAGGTTTAATAGTGGAGGACATGGTCAAAGAAGAGCTTAAGCGAATGATGGCAATATCGTTAACCATGGTTCTGGGATTAAAACCTTCATGGATTTTATAAGCTTTAACACCGACTACTATACCGCCAGATTTCCAGAAGGAAGAACCTGCACGTACACTTAAGGTAGATGGCTTTGCATTTTCAAAGCAATGAGCAGCTGTTACGATAAAACCGGAATTGTAAATAGCACCACCACAAATATGATATCCATAACGTTGAAGAGAAACTTGCCAAGGAAACAAGCCAATATCGGTAGGATCGCCGCCAACAATACGACCATCCAATCGAGGCACCAAACCCTCAGATAAGTCTTCACCCAAAACACAAGCTACCGAACAACACAATAAAACCACAAACTTTAACATGTCGATCTGGTGATCTTTTTGGAAACCAACTACTGCCATTTTCAACCTTAACACTTGCTTTTTATACAAATTGTTAATGGTTTAAAGTGAGATAAGCTGGTAAAATCAAAAACCTTTTATTGTGCTAAAATACAATAATACTTTAATATCAGTATTAACGTTAAATTGATTTGAAAAATAGATAAGATTAAAGTCGTCAAGCACCTATGACTTGTCGAATAATTTAAACCTTATTGTTATCATCTCTAAAGGACAACTAGGCTATTATTGTATTTCGGTAGTGGAAAACTCATTTTGATTTAGGTAACGATAATGAAACTCATACGTTATACTTTGACGTATTCAACTATGATCAAAGTAACGATGGAAGAGGTTGACACAATGAGTACTTTGTTGACGGATATTAAATCAGGAAATGAAACGCTTGAAAAGCTTTGTTCTTAATTTTGCTTTATTTATTTTGTTGTATTTTGTTTTATTTTTGATGCCACGCTGCGTTTGCGGAGACGTACTGATTGTGACAATGCACATAAGAATACCTGTATTTAAACTTTCTTGAAAAAGAAGTTTCTACTTCCAATTGGTATTGGAGTCGGCTATTTCCTAAAGACTCTGTCAATTTGTGCAATTATATATTATTATATTATTTATGTATATTGCATATACACATAACGAGTGATTTTTTTAAGAGCTTGAGAACTTTTTTTTTTTTAAAACGCATAAAATTTGCAAAATCTCATCGGTTCTTTATTTGAAACGTTAGATTGGTCCATGACATTTACTTTTTGAAGATAATTTCATTTAAATGTTGACCGCGGCTGCGTCTTAGGTGGTCCATCCGGAAAGTCCAATTTTGGGCAACTTTTTCGAGCATTTCGGCCGGAATAGCCCGAATTTCTTCGGAAATGTTGTCTTCCAAAGCTGGAATAGTTGCTGGCTTATTTCTGTAGACTTTAGACTTGACGTAGCCCCACAAAAAATAGTCTAAAGGCGTCAAATCGCATGATCTTGGTGGCCAACTTACCGGTCCATTTCTCGAGATGAATTGTTCTCCGAAGTTTTCCCTCAAAATGGCCATAGAATCGCGAGCTGTGTGGCATGTAGCGCCATCTTGTTGAAACCACATGTCAACCAAGTTCAGTTGTTCCATTTTTGGCAACAAAAAGTTTGTTAGCATCGAACGATAGCGATCGCCAATCACCGTAACGTTGCGTCCAACAGCATCTTTGAAAAAATACGGTCCAATGATTCCACCAGCGTACAAACCACACCAAACAGTGCATTTTTCGGGATGCATGGGCAGTTCTTGAACGGCTTCTGGTTGCTCTTCACTCCAAATGCGGCAATTTTGCTTATTTACGTAGCCATTCAACCAGAAATGAGCCTCATCGCTGAACAAAATTTGTCACATTTGAACATTTCGAACCGAACACTGATTTTGGTAATAAAATTCAATGATTTGCAAGCGTTGCTCGTTAGTAAGTCTATTCATGATGAAATGTCAAAGCATACTGAGCATCTTTCTCTTTGGCACCATGTCTGAAATCTCACGTGATCTGTCAAATACTAATGCATGAAAATCCTAACCTCAAAAAAATCACCCATTACATATACAAGAACTTTCTTTAATGTAAAAACAGTCACACTGTGCAATGTCTTATCGGCTCCTTAATACAACAAACAATTTAATTAATTTTAACAATAAATTGAAAATTGAAAAATGGTAAAACCATTCTCTTCTTTTATCACCTGATATTTTTGTTATCAAAAATCGTGCTATCGCATCTACCCATAAAAATCAGGGTATTTTGTTTACTTTTGCCTTAGATTAAATCCGATAAATTTTGTTAAATTGAAAATCGTTTACAAGTTTTATTATCGGTTAAGGTTTTGCAAATGCTAGCGTTAAAACTAGTCTGGGTACTTACTCACCGAGACCTACTTGTATATCAAATTTCAGCTTTCTATCTATAGTGGATGCCCTAGTACTGTGCCCTAGGTACAAATTTCTTATTTTCGGATTTTTCTGACTGCTTACTTATCGCGACCTACTTGGTTATCGATTTTTAGCTCTCTAGTTGTAGTGTAAGTCCCCATAATTCTGATGAGTGAGTCAGCGAGTATACATATACTTAAATATAAAATTTTTACTCCTTCATATCTGAAGGAAGGATTTACCGTAAATCTTTCGAACTATTAAGCAAATTACATTATTCAGGTAGCGAAAATCATCAATTTTATCAGTTAAACTTACAATTTTCCCCTTAAATGGAAGTTGTTCTATCAAACTTCATATAAAAAAATTAAAAATGTTCGCTTTAATATTAACCCTTCGTAGTGAGGTTACCTGATGAATGTGCCTTACTTTTAGTTTAATAAATGTGTGATAAAGAGAAAACAAAATAAGAGGAAGAAAAAACGAGGTGAATGTATATGTATCAAGGCTAATTTATCAGATAGCCTAAAGCAGGTAGCCTCACTACGAAGGAGAAATATTTAGGCGAAACTTAAAAAAAGTTTATATGAAGTTTGACATTTAAACTACCATTTAAGGGGGAACATTTTAAGTATAATTGTCAAAATCGATTAAAAAAAAAACAAAATATTCTCCTTAATATTTTCCCTCCGTAGTGAGGCTACCTGATAAATGAGCCTTAGTATGTATGTTACCATTAATGCTATATGAAGCGTGGGACCTCATTCATGTTATTTGAGGTTTCGTTAATAATGATATCTCAGGTGAGCAAATGATTAGTCTACTGCATCCTTGTCTGATGATGGGGCTGCCATCTTACCCATCAGACTGGTTGTAAATATTCCACGTTTGTACTTATTACACGGATGACTGTACTTATATTAAGCGGTTGCTTATACAGTCATCCGCATAATATAAGTACAGTCATCCGCTTGCAGCGGAACCAATTAGGCGAACAGACACTGCGATGTTTGAGAGATTTCCGGTTCGAGAGTTCATTGGCGTAAGAGAAGATATTTTCTAGGCGTGGCAAAACCACTTTTATTGGAGAATACTATTCTGAAAATTAATACATACGAGTATAGAACAATTTTTAAAATTTCTGGGGGGGGGGGGGGGCAACAGCAAGTCTGGAGAGGGCATTGAACCCCCCAAAATATCCTTTCTACGCCAATGCGAGGGGTACAAGTTGAAAGACTTGTCGATGTTGCCAACAAGGTAAACATCCGCTGACTGTACGGGACTGCTTGTTTATGAACAAAAAAACACACACCGTCCGGTTGCCTTCAGCTCGATACCCTCATTGACCGGAAAAAACAGGGCGTATGGTTCGTATAATAAAGCACACTGTGAGCGACTAGATTTTTAATCACATACATATGTATATGTATGTTTAATTCAAAAAATATTTATTTGTATAGTGATAAGGATAACAAATAACATGTATTGTAAGCTAACTAGATCAAAATAAGATCTATTTCGAAATAAATTTTTTAAGTTTGAAATTTAATAGGTTTTAAACCCAAAACTGAAACAAATATTACCAGTATTAACATCATAAATAGTAGCGATAACTTAACAAAAACAAAAAAGTTGTTTTACATATGAGCTAATAAACATAAACTTGTTATTGCACACTGTTGATTTCTCTGCATTTTGCTGATTAGCTAGGTAAGATTTGCCGATTTTCTTCCTCAAATTGCAGATTTATGAAATGACTGTGTTTAGGTCACACTCTTTTTTATTGATCTTTGTCAACTTCATTTCTTTCAATAAACATTCTTCAAACGTTGAAACTTTGGACAAATTAATGAAATTCAAAGACTATTAGAAATAAAACATCTAAACGTGTTGTATACCTGCCAATCTTTGAGTAGAAGTCGTTGTTAACTGTTTAGTAGATCTATACCAAGGCATATTTAACAAAGTGATAGCGTAAGGGAGAGGAAATATCAGCAAAAAATATTTTAAATTTTTTTATATGGATTTTGACAGTAATATCTATTTTATTCTCTTTTAAAATACGTGATTAATGTCAAACTCCATATAAAAAAATTGAAAAAAATTCTCTTTAATAATAGCTTTGTCTTGTGCTGTCACCTGGTTAAATATGCCTTGATCTATACGCACCACCAAAAATTTATTTTGCATTAGTAGACAACGTATAAGATACAGATAAAATAATTTTAGACAATTTAAATTATGATATTCAAGCAATTGACTCCGAGTTTGGAGAGCTTAAATCACTTTATATTTTTATTCTGCCACTGCCGTCCTCTAATGCGGAACAAGTGTTTAGCCTTAGTTATTCTTAAAAACGAAACAAGAAGTATTATGGATAAATAGTCAATTCCAGGAATTTTATATAGTAAATACCCCAATCGAGGCACTCGATGCTAGTCTACCAGTCTGAGGGTTGCGGGTTCGATTCCCGCTAAAGACCTTGGGTGTTTTCTGCATACAAGCAAGAAGCTTTGCAGGTAGTGTTGTCTTAAATTCTTCGATTTCTTTGTAAAGTGATCTTAAATAATGTATTTATGAAAAGATTAAACATTAAACTAATGTTTTTCTGGTGAATAGGTATTAATAAATGATTCTGAATATTTATTGTTTCATTTTATTTCACATGATTTTGCAATTATTCACCCCTATTCTGCATTTCGATTACGTTCCCGCATTAAGTTAAGTTACGCAAGGTAACTTAATGCGGAACAAACGAAAAAAGGTATTCCAAACAAAAACTGAATCGAAAGAAAAAGAAGAAGAGAAGAGTATGTTCAATACAACTGTTTTTCTATGAAACAAATGAAATAGGAACTCAGAAATAAAAACAAACAAAAAATTATTAATAAACAATTCTGTTTGTCATGAAAAAAATTTAATTTAGTGCGCAAAACGTAACAATAGGCTTTGTTACATAAAGATAATTATGCTGAACGTGTTGTTGCGGGTGCTCCCGTATATGTAGCTGTCGTTATGGAATATATGGCCGCTGAAAGTCTTGAATGTGAAAGGCCAGAATCATTCCTTGCCATTTGCAATTGGCTATTCGTAATGATGAAGAGTTAAACAAATTATTGTCTGGAGTAAGAATTGCGCAAGAAAACAGAAAAGAAGGTTAAAATTTCAATCGATTACAAACAAATTACATACCGTCATCAAATATCAGTTCGTAAGTGGCTATCAGCGTCAATAAAAGGGAAATTCCGGGAGTACATACATATATGTACATATATTTTAAGGATCCTATATTTTGGAAAGAAATCATAAAAGTATAAAGTAAATAAGAGGTATTAGTGCTTCAACTACTCCAGTGTGAAGAATCCTGTAGCGCCGGAGGTGATATTTAAAATTTTTATATGTACATCTTTGTAGCACAAAAATAAAGTTTTTATTTATGAATCCACCCGTTTCCATTCAATTCGCCAGATTTTCATAATGGTCATGTACTTTTGCTTTCCACCAAAAATTTAAATAAAACTCAAATTTCAGTTAAAAAAGCCATTTACAGTTAAAAAAAAATATTTATTGATTTCATATTTACATCTTTTTTAATTGCACGCTCTTTTAAACTAAACAAACAAGAATCGAAAAACTTTCAGTTAACAAAATCACAACTTACAAAAACGTAGCTACGATCGTAATGCAGAATACATACAATCGAAAAAAATTAAATGGAACGGAACACAGAATACCAAAGTTGACAAACGGAGAAAATTTCGATTTGAATCGAAGCAGAATAGGGGTGATTATCTTTAAAAAAAAATTCATAAAAACCTCATATTTATGTGTCTTGTTATTTTAACAGATTTTTTGGCCGATTTAAAAAATTTCATCCAGATTTTGCAGATTTTCTAGCTCAATTTTGAAGATTTTACAGTTAAATTTAGCGTACCCTGTATAAATAAAGTTGATTTTAATCATTTGAAACGGTTTTCTCTTATGTTACTCAATAGATGAATAGAATAGATCTCTTTAATAATTGTTCTCAATTGTTTTATACGGAATATGTTGGATAATTTAAATTTAATTTAAAAAAAAACAATCTGGTCCAAAATGGTAGTTATTTTCAGGTTATTATTTTTTCTAGCCTTTAAAAATAACTTATTTCTATTCGGAAAAAATAAGAGTTACAAATAATTTTTGTTCTTGCCTTTTTATTACTCAAAAATCTAAAAATTCCAGATATTTTCGTTCCCTGGTAATAATACCTCATTCTTTTGTGTGTGTGTGTGTGTGGCAACCAACATTAAATAGTTTAAAATAAAACAAATTAATAAGGAGTGGATAATATATATAACCATTTATTTCTTTCGGCCATCAGAATATGTGTTTAAAAAATACTCTTCATTTTCTCGGGCAGCAGAATTCCATAAACGACTTTTAGTTTTTGTATTCATTTTATCCTGTCTAGATATTGGTTTTAAATGTGCAGCATCAACTATTGCCCTTAAATAAAAACAAATAAATGATTAATTCAAAAATGTTTGCACACTAGCTTAAAAAGTCGAAAAAGTGAGATACAATTTTTCCATGATACTACATACATACAGCTGCGGTCAGAAAAATAGCACCAAGCCTAAAAAAATATGTCTCCGATAGATATTTTTCTATAGGTTAAATTTATATATTTCAAAATTTGTCATAAGACGCTTAGGAAACTGTATAACTACATAAAATAATAAATTTCATTTTTGCTAATTATTTTATTTTGAAATTTATATTTTATTTAAAAAAAAAATAAAAAAAAACTACCCCATATCATTACGCTAGCTCCACCGTGTTTGTTTTATGGTTTTAGTTGTAAGTTTTCGGTTGAATTCAGCATTTGGGGGTCTTCTTACGTAGGAAAGTGATCCCTTGCTTCGAAATAATACAATTCTGGACTCATCTACCATTTATTTGTCCGTTGGAATGAAACTACATTTAGTCGTTGGTGCTATTTTTTTGACCGGCACTCTATATATGTATATGGTTAATCACATGGCAGTTAATCACATACAGAAAACCTTATTGAATAAAAATGTCTAAATAAATTTGTATTGACTTTCTCCAAGGCATTTTAATACCTTTTTCAAGGTAGATTTATGTATCTTACTAGGTAGAGTCGTCCGCTCAGCTGATTTAGTAGTTCGACATGTCAAAAAGTTGTAGGTGTTTTGAAATTTTATAGTGCAGAAGTGAGAAAGCAAGAAAACACATACACGCCTTCTCAATTTTCTTGTTTTTTGACATTTCGAACTACAAAGCAGCAAAAAAATGCCGTGTTGTTCTTTTATTGTTGTATTTTTTGTAGGGACGCCACTAAAATAAATATACCCTGTGCAAAAGTTTGTACATCGCCTTGTTAGTTATTGAAATAATGTGCCTTGGTTCTTGTGTACTCATATACATAGGTATGGATGTATAAATACCTCTATTGGACTTACTTAAATTCATCATAACTGTCAGTTGTACTAACGGCTCTAAATTTCGCATCGTTTCTTAATAAGTGCAATTCACCACGTCTTAAAGTCTCCATGCACATTTCTTGCAATCTCTGTAATTCTTCGGCGGTTATTTTGTCTTTAATATTTACTGAAAACATTTTCTATAAAAATTGTTTTAAAATATTGAAATTTCATTTGAGAACTGGAAAACAAATTCAATAAATAGAAAATAGTATTGCCAATAGCAACGCATTGTTGTTGCCAAGGCTTTTAATATTATTGTTCCTAGGGATGAAACAATACGAGTAACTACAAGTACATGCTCGTTACTTTTCTTTCGATACCAGGAACTTTTTAGCATCGATACTTTACTTCCGAGTACCAAATGTCTTCCGAGGTAAAGAAATCTCTCGGTTCAACAAAACATTTGACATTTTTAGTGCAATTTCATCAGAAAACTCGGACTGATATGCGAGTTCCAGAAGGATAGATACACACATTTTTATTTATGTAAATGTGCCCTTAAATTCACTAAACATTACACAAATATCTAATTAATTTTGAGTCATTTTATGCGTTTTTCTAATAAAAACATTTTTGGCATTGCACAATGGAAAAATGGAGTTCTTTTTTTGCAGAAACTCTGAAAATATAGAAGCTATAAAGCTTATTAATGCAAAAAAAAAGGTTAAGAAATATTTTATTTTGAATTTTTTTAATAGTGTGACAAAAAAATTTTTATAATATAATGAAATAATAATAAAAATTAAGTTTGTTTTATTCAAATACTAGCTGACCCGGTCCGCGTTGTTGGCCCTAATAGATTTGTCCTTTTTTCGATTAGACGCTTATTTAAAGAGATACAGCAAAAATAAGATTTTCATATAAAAAATAGATTTTTTTTTGAAAAATATAGGTCGTCACGGATTTTTGTCCTTTTTTCGATTAGACGATTATTTAAGGAGATACAGCAAAAACAAGATTTTCATATAAAAATCCTTTTAGCTGTAGGACGCTTAGTTTAGCTAAAATTGAGTTTTTAGTTTTCCATATAAAAAATCGAATTTTTTTTAATAAAAATCCATTTTTATGAATTTTATAAGTGATCACAGATTTTTGTCCTTTTAGCTGTAGGACGCTTAGTTTAGCTAGAAAATGAGTTTTTAGTTTTCCATACAGAAAATCGAATTTTTTTAATAAAAATCCATTTTTTCTGAATTTTATAAGTGATCACAGATTTTTGTCCTTTTGGCTGTAGGACGCTTAGTTTAGCTAGAAAATGAGTTTTTAGTTTTCTATTTTTTCTGAATTTTATAAGTGATTTTTGTCCTTTTAGCTGTAAGACGCTTAGTTTAGCTAGAAAATGAGTTTTAGTTTTCTATATAAAAAATTGATTTTTTTTAATAAAAATCAATTTTTATGAATTTTATAAGTGCTCACAGATTTTTGCCCTTTTAGCTGTAGGACGCTTAGTTTAGCCAGAAAATGAGTTTTTAGTTTTCCATGTAAAAAATCGATTTTGTTTTAATAAAAATCCATTTTTGTGAATTTTATAAGTGATCACAGATTTTTGTCCTTTTAGCTGTAGGACGCTTAGTTTAGCTAGAAAATGAGTTTTTAGTTTTCCATATAAAAAATCGAATTTTTTTAATAAAAATCGATTTTTTCTGAATTTTATAAGTGATCACAGATTTTTGTCCTTTTAGCTGTAGGACGCTTAGTTTAGCCAGAAAATGAGTTTTTAGTTTTCCATGTAAAAAATCGAATTTTTTTAATAAAAATCCATTTTTTCTGAATTTTATAAGTGATCACAGATTTTTGTCCTTTTAGCTGTAGGACCCTTAGTTTAGCCAGAAAATGAGTTTTTAGTTTTCCATATAAAAAATCGAATTGTTTTAATAAAAATCCATTTTTTCTGAATTTTATAAGTGATCACAGATTTTTGTCCTTTTTGCTTAGTTTAGCTAGAAAATGAGTTTTTAATTTTCTATATAAAAAATCGAATTTTTTTAATAAAAATCCATTTTTTCTGAATTTTATAAGTGATCACAGATTTTTGTCCTTTTAGCTGTAGGACGCTTAGTTTAGCCAGAAAATGAGTTTTTAGTTTTCCATGTAAAAAATCGAATTTTTTTTAATAAAAATCCATTTTTTCTGAATTTTATAAGTGATCACAGATTTTTGTCCTTTTAGCTGTAGGACGCTTAGTTTAGCTAGAAAATGAGTTTTTAGTTTTCCATATAAAAAATCGATTTTTTTTTTTTTAATAAAAATCCATTTTTATGAATTTTATAAGTGATCACAGATTTTTGTCCTTTTAGCTGTAGGACGCTTAGTTTAGCTAGAAAATGAGTTTTTAGTCTTTTATATAAAAAATCGAATTTTTTTTAATAAAAATCCATTTTTATGAATTTTATAAGTGATCACAGATTTTTGTCCTTTTAGATGTAGGACGCTTAGTTTAGCTAGAAAATGAGTTTTTAATTTTCTATATAAAAAATCGAATTTTTTTAATAAAAATCTATTTTTTCTGAATTTTATAACTGATCACAGATTTTTGTCCTTTTAGCTGTAGGACGCTTAGTTTAGCCAGAAAATGAGTTTTTAGTTTTCCATGTAAAAAATCGAATTTTTTTTAATAAAAATCCATTTTTTCTGAATTTTATAAGTGATCACAGATTTTTGTCCTTTTAGCTGTAGGACGCTTAGTTTAGCTAGAAAATGAGTTTTTAGTTTTCCATATAAAAAATCGATTTTTTTTTTTAATAAAAATCCATTTTTTGAATTTTATAAGTGATCACAGATTTTTGTCCTTTTAGCTGTAGAACGCTTAGTTTAGCTAGAAAATGAGTTTTTAGTTTTCCATATAAAAAATCGATTTTTTTTTTTTAATAAAAATCCATTTTTTGAATTTTATAAGTGATCACAGATTTTTGTCCTTTTAGCTGTAGGACGCTTAGTTTAGCTAGAAAATGTGTTTTTAGTCTTTTATAAAAAAAATCGAATTTTTTTTAATAAAAATCCATTTTTATGAATTTTATAAGTGATCACAGATTTTTGTCCTTTTAGATGTAGGACGCTTAGTTTAGCTAGAAAATGAGTTTTTAATTTTCTATATAAAAAATCGAATTTTTTTAATAAAAATCTTTTTTTTCTGAATTTTATAAGTGATCACAGATTTTTGTCCTTTTTGCTGTAGGACGCTTAGTTTAGCTAGAAAATGAGTTTTTAATTTTCTATATAAAAAATCGAATTTTTTTAATAAAAATCCATTTTTCTGAATTTTATAAGTGATCACAGATTTTTGTCCTTTTAGCTGTAGGACGCTTAGTTTAGCCAGAAAATGAGTTTTTAGTTTTCCATGTAAAAGATCGAATTTTTTTTAATAAAAATCCATTTTTTCTGAATTTTATAAGTGATCACAGATTTTTGTCCTTTTTGCTGTAGGACGCTTAGTTTAGCTAGAAAATGAGTTTTTAATTTTCTATATAAAAAATCGAATTTTTTTAATAAAAATCCATTTTTTCTGAATTTTATAAGTGATCACAGATTTTTGTCCTTTTAGCTGTAGGACGCTTAGTTTAGCCAGAAAATGAGTTTTTAGTTTTCCATGTAAAAAATCGAATTTTTTTAATAAAAATCCATTTTTTCTGAATTTTATAAGTGATCACAGATTTTTGTCCTTTTTGCTGTAGGACGCTTAGTTTAGCTAGAAAATGAGTTTTTAATTTTCTATATAAAAAATCGAATTTTTTTAATAAAAATCCATTTTTTCTGAATTTTATAAGTGATCACAAATTTTTGTCCTTTTAGCTGTAGGACGCTTAGTTTAGCTAGAAAATGAGTTTTTAGTTTTCCATATAAAAAATCGATTTTTTTTTAATAAAAATCCATTTTTATGAATTTTATAAGTGATCACAGATTTTTGTCCTTTTAGCTGTAGGACGCTTAGTTTAGCTAGAAAATGAGTTTTTAGTTTTTTATATAAAAAATCGAATTTTTTTTAATAAAAATCCATTTTTATGAATTTTATAAGCGATCACAGATTTTTGTCCTTTTAGATGTAGGACGCTTAGTTTAGCTAGAAAATGAGTTTTTAGTTTTTTATATAAAAATTCGAATTTTTTTTAATAAAAATCCATTTTTATGAATTTTATAAGTGATCACAGATTTTTGTCCTTTTAGCTGTAGGAAGCTTAGTTTAGCTAGAAAATGAGTTTTTAGTTTTCTATATAAAAAATCGATTTTTTTTAATAAAAATCCATTTTTTCTGAATTTTATAAGTGATCACAGATTTTTGTCCTTTTAGCTGTAGGACGCTTAGTTTAGCCAGAAAATGAGTTTTTAGTTTTCCATGTAAAAAATCGAATTTTTTTTAATAAAAATCCATTTTTTCTGAATTTTATAAGTGATCACAGATTTTTGTCCTTTTTTCTGTAGGACGCTTAGTTTAGCTAGAGTTTTTAGTTTTCCATGTAAAAAATCGAATTTTTTTTAATAAAAATCCATTTTTTCTGAATTTTATAAGTGATCACAGATTTTTGTCCTTTTTGCTGTAGCACGCTTAGTTTAGCCAGAAAATGAGTTTTTAGTTTTCCATGTAAAAAATCGAATTTTTTTTAATAAAAATCCATTTTTATGAATTTTATAAGTGATCACAGATTTTTGTCCTTTTTGCTGTAGGACGCTTAGTTTAGCCTGAAAATGAGTTTTTAGTTTTCCATGTAAAAAATCGAATTTTTCTTAATAAAAATCCATTTTTATGAATTTTATAAGTGATCACAGATTCTTGTCCTTTTAGCTGTAGGACGCTTAGTTTAGCCAGAAAATGAGTTTTTAGTTTTCCATATAAAAAATCGAATTTTTTTTAATAAAAATCCATTTTTATGAATTTTATAAGTGATCACAGATTTTTGTCCTTTTTGCTGTAGGACGCTTAGTTTAGCTAGAAAATGAGTTTTTAGTTTTCCATGTAAAAAATCGAATTTTTCTTAATAAAAATCCATTTTTATGAATTTTATAAGTGATCACAGATTCTTGTCCTTTTAGCTGTAGGACGCTTAGTTTAGCCAGAAAATGAGTTTTTAGTTTTCCATGTAAAAAATCGAATTTTTTTTAATAAAAATCCATTTTTATGAATTTTATAAGTGATCACAGATTTTTGTCCTTTTGGCTGTAGGACTCTTAGTTTAGCTAGAAAATGAGTTTTTAGTTTTTCATATAAAAAATCGAATTTTTTTAATAAAAATCCATTTTTTCTGAATTTTATAAGTGATCACAGATTTTTGTCCTTTTTGCTGTAGGACGCTTAGTTTAGCCAGAAAATGAGTTTTTAGTTTTCCATGTAAAAAATCGAATTTTTTTTAATAAAAATCCATTTTTATGAATTTTATAAGTGATCACAGATTTTTGTCCTTTTAGCTGTAGGACGCTTAGTTTAGCCAGAAAATGAGTTTTTAGTTTTCCATGTAAAAAATCGAATTTTTTTTAATAAAAATCCATTTTTATGAATTTTATAAGAGATCACAGATTTTTGTCCTTTTTGCTGTAGGACGCTTAGTTTAGCCAGAAAATGAGTTTTTAGTTTTCCATGTAAAAAATCGAATTTTTTTTAATAAAAATCCATTTTTTCTGAATTTTATAAGTGATCACAGATTTTTATCCTTTTAGCTGTAGGACGCTTAGTTTAGCCAGAAAATGAGTTTTTAGTTTTCCATGTAAAAAATCGAATTTTTTTTAATAAAAATCCATTTTTTCTGAATTTTATAAGTGATCACAGATTTTTGTCCTTTTGGCTGTAGGACTCTTAGTTTAGCTAGAAAATGAGTTTTTAGTTTTTCATATAAAAAATCGAATTTTTTTAATAAAAATCCATTTTTTCTGAATTTTATAAGTGATCACAGATTTTTGTCCTTTTTGCTGTAGGAGCTTAGTTTAGCCAGAAAATGAGTTTTTAGTTTTCCATGTAAAAAATCGAATTTTTTTTAATAAAAATCCATTTTTATGAATTTTATAAGTGATCACAGATTTTTGTCCTTTTTGCTGTAGGACGCTTAGTTTAGCCAGAAAATGAGTTTTTAGTTTTCCATGTAAAAAATCGAATTTTTCTTAATAAAAATCCATTTTTATGAATTTTATAAGTGATCACAGATTCTTGTCCTTTTAGCTGTAGGACGCTTAGTTTAGCCAGAAAATGAGTTTTTAGTTTTCCATATAAAAAATCGAATTTTTTAATAAAAATCCATTTTTTCTGAATTTAATAAGTGATCACAGATTTTTGTCCTTTTTGCTGTAGGACGCTTAGTTTAGCTAGAAAATGAGTTTTTAGTTTTCCATATAAAAAATCGAATTTTTTTAATAAAAATCCATTTTTTCTGAATTTTATAAGTGATCACAGATTTTTGTCCTTTTTGCTGTAGGACGCTTAGTTTAGCCGGAAAATGAGTTTTTAGTTTTCCATGTAAAAAATCGAATGTTTTTTAATAAAAATCCATTTTTATGAATTTTATAAGTGATCACAGATTTTTGTCCTTTTGGCTGTAGGACTCTTAGTTTAGCTAGAAAATGAGTTTTTAGTTTTTCATATAAAAAATCGAATTTTTTTAATAAAAATCCATTTTTTCTGAATTTTATAAGTGATCACAGATTTTTGTCCTTTTAGCTGTAGGACGCTTAGTTTAGCCAGAAAATGAGTTTTTAGTTTTCCATGTAAAAAATCGAATTTTTTTAATAAAAATCCATTTTTTCTGAATTTTATAAGTGATCACAGATTTTTGTCCTTTTTGCTGTAGGACGCTTAGTTTAGCTAGAAAATGAGTTTTTAATTTTCTATATAAAAAATCGAATTTTTTTAATAAAAATCCATTTTTTCTGAATTTTATAAGTGATCACAAATTTTTGTCCTTTTAGCTGTAGGACGCTTAGTTTAGCTAGAAAATGAGTTTTTAGTTTTCCATATAAAAAATCGATTTTTTTTTAATAAAAATCCATTTTTATGAATTTTATAAGTGATCACAGATTTTTGTCCTTTTAGCTGTAGGACGCTTAGTTTAGCTAGAAAATGAGTTTTTAGTTTTTTATATAAAAAATCGAATTTTTTTTAATAAAAATCCATTTTTATGAATTTTATAAGCGATCACAGATTTTTGTCCTTTTAGATGTAGGACGCTTAGTTTAGCTAGAAAATGAGTTTTTAGTTTTTTATATAAAAATTCGAATTTTTTTTAATAAAAATCCATTTTTATGAATTTTATAAGTGATCACAGATTTTTGTCCTTTTAGCTGTAGGAAGCTTAGTTTAGCTAGAAAATGAGTTTTTAGTTTTCTATATAAAAAATCGAATTTTTTTAATAAAAATCCATTTTTTCTGAATTTTATAAGTGATCACAGATTTTTGTCCTTTTAGCTGTAGGACGCTTAGTTTAGCCAGAAAATGAGTTTTTAGTTTTCCATGTAAAAAATCGAATTTTTTTTAATAAAAATCCATTTTTTCTGAATTTTATAAGTGATCACAGATTTTTGTCCTTTTTTCTGTAGGACGCTTAGTTTAGCTAGAAAATGAGTTTTTAGTTTTGTCCTTTTAGCTGTAGGACGCTTAGTTTAGCCAGAAAATGAGTTTTTAGTTTTCCATGTAAAAAATCGAATTTTTTTTAATAAAAATCCATTTTTTCTGAATTTTATAAGTGATCACAGATTTTTGTCCTTTTAGCTGTAGGACTCTTAGTTTAGCTAGAAAATGAGTTTTTAGTTTTTCATATAAAAAATCGAATTTTTTTAATAAAAATCCATTTTTTCTGAATTTTATAAGTGATCACAGATTTTTGTCCTTTTTGCTGTAGGACGCTTAGTTTAGCCAGAAAATGAGTTTTTAGTTTTCCATGTAAAAAATCGAATTTTTTTCAATAAAAATCCATTTTTATGAATTTTATAAGTGATCACAGATTTTTGTCCTTTTTGCTGTAGGACGCTTAGTTTAGCCAGAAAATGAGTTTTTAGTTTTCCATGTAAAAAATCGAATTTTTCTTAATAAAAATCCATTTTTATGAATTTTATAAGTGATCACAGATTCTTGTCCTTTTAGCTGTAGGACGCTTAGTTTAGCCAGAAAATGAGTTTTTAGTTTTCCATATAAAAAATCGAATTTTTTTTAATAAAAATCCATTTTTATGAATTTTATAAGTGATCACAGATTTTTGTCCTTTTTGCTGTAGGACGCTTAGTTTAGCTAGAAAATGAGTTTTTAGTTTTCCATGTAAAAAATCGAATTTTTCTTAATAAAAATCCATTTTTATGAATTTTATAAGTGATCACAGATTCTTGTCCTTTTAGCTGTAGGACGCTTAGTTTAGCCAGAAAATGAGTTTTTAGTTTTCCATGTAAAAAATCGAATTTTTTTTAATAAAAATCCATTTTTATGAATTTTATAAGTGATCACAGATTTTTGTCCTTTTGGCTGTAGGACTCTTAGTTTAGCTAGAAAATGAGTTTTTAGTTTTTCATATAAAAAATCGAATTTTTTTAATAAAAATCCATTTTTTCTGAATTTTATAAGTGATCACAGATTTTTGTCCTTTTTGCTGTAGGACGCTTAGTTTAGCCAGAAAATGAGTTTTTAGTTTTCCATGTAAAAAGTCGAATTTTTTTTAATAAAAATCCATTTTTATGAATTTTATAAGTGATCACAGATTTTTGTCCTTTTAGCTGTAGGACGCTTAGTTTAGCCAGAAAATGAGTTTTTAGTTTTCCATGTAAAAAATCGAATTTTTTTTAATAAAAATCCATTTTTATGAATTTTATAAGAGATCACAGATTTTTGTCCTTTTTGCTGTAGGACGCTTAGTTTAGCCAGAAAATGAGTTTTTAGTTTTCCATGTAAAAAATCGAATTTTTTTTAATAAAAATCCATTTTTTCTGAATTTTATAAGTGATCACAGATTTTTGTCCTTTTAGCTGTAGGACGCTTAGTTTAGCCAGAAAATGAGTTTTTAGTTTTCCATGTAAAAAATCGAATTTTTTTTAATAAAAATCCATTTTTTCTGAATTTTATAAGTGATCACAGATTTTTGTCCTTTTGGCTGTAGGACTCTTAGTTTAGCTAGAAAATGAGTTTTTAGTTTTTCATATAAAAAATCGAATTTTTTTAATAAAAATCCATTTTTTCTGAATTTTATAAGTGATCACAGATTTTTGTCCTTTTTGCTGTAGGACGCTTAGTTTAGCCAGAAAATGAGTTTTTAGTTTTCCATGTAAAAAATCGAATTTTTTTTAATAAAAATCCATTTTTATGAATTTTATAAGTGATCACAGATTTTTGTCCTTTTTGCTGTAGGACGCTTAGTTTAGCCAGAAAATGAGTTTTTAGTTTTCCATGTAAAAAATCGAATTTTTCTTAATAAAAATCCATTTTTATGAATTTTATAAGTGATCACAGATTCTTGTCCTTTTAGCTGTAGGACGCTTAGTTTAGCCAGAAAATGAGTTTTTAGTTTTCCATATAAAAAATCGAATTTTTTAATAAAAATCCATTTTTTCTGAATTTAATAAGTGATCACAGATTTTTGTCCTTTTTGCTGTAGGACGCTTAGTTTAGCTAGAAAATGAGTTTTTAGTTTTCCATATAAAAAATCGAATTTTTTTAATAAAAATCCATTTTTTCTGAATTTTATAAGTGATCACAGATTTTTGTCCTTTTTGCTGTAGGACGCTTAGTTTAGCCAGAAAATGAGTTTTTAGTTTTCCATGTAAAAAATCGAATTTTTTTTAATAAAAATCCATTTTTATGAATTTTATAAGTGATCACAGATTTTTGTCCTTTTGGCTGTAGGACTCTTAGTTTAGCTAGAAAATGAGTTTTTAGTTTTTCATATAAAAAATCGAATTTTTTTTAATAAAAATCCATTTTTTCTGAATTTTATAAGTGATCACAGATTTTTGTCCTTTTTGCTGTAGGACGCTTAGTTTAGCCAGAAAATGAGTTTTTAGTTTTCCATGTAAAAAATCGAATTTTTTTTAATAAAAATCCATTTTTATGAATTTTATAAGTGATCACAGATTTTTGTCCTTTTAGCTGTAGGACGCTTAGTTTAGCCAGAAAATGAGTTTTTAGTTTTCCATGTAAAAAATCGAATTTTTTTTAATAAAAATCCATTTTTATGAATTTTATAAGAGATCACAGATTTTTGTCCTTTTTGCTGTAGGACGCTTAGTTTAGCCAGAAAATGAGTTTTTAGTTTTCCATGTAAAAAATCGAATTTTTTTTAATAAAAATCCATTTTTTCTGAATTTTATAAGTGATCACAGATTTTTGTCCTTTTAGCTGTAGGACGCTTAGTTTAGCCAGAAAATGAGTTTTTAGTTTTCCATGTAAAAAATCGAATTTTTTTTAATAAAAATCCATTTTTTCTGAATTTTATAAGTGATCACAGATTTTTGTCCTTTTAGCTGTAGGACGCTTAGTTTAGCCAGAAAATGAGTTTTTAGTTTTCCATGTAAAAAATCGAATTTTTTTTAATAAAAATCCATTTTTTCTGAATTTTATAAGTGATCACAGATTTTTGTCCTTTTAGCTGTAGGACGCTTAGTTTAGCCAGAAAATGAGTTTTTAGTTTTCCATGTAAAAAATCGAATTTTTTTAATAAAAATCCATTTTTTCTGAATTTTATAAGTGATCACAGATTTTTGTCCTTTTTGCTGTAGGACGCTTAGTTTAGCTAGAAAATGAGTTTTTAATTTTCTATATAAAAAATCGAATTTTTTTAATAAAAATCCATTTTTTCTGAATTTTATAAGTGATCACAAATTTTTGTCCTTTTAGCTGTAGGACGCTTAGTTTAGCTAGAAAATGAGTTTTTAGTTTTCCATATAAAAAATCGATTTTTTTTTAATAAAAATCCATTTTTATGAATTTTATAAGTGATCACAGATTTTTGTCCTTTTAGCTGTAGGACGCTTAGTTTAGCTAGAAAATGAGTTTTTAGTTTTTTATATAAAAAATCGAATTTTTTTTAATAAAAATCCATTTTTATGAATTTTATAAGCGATCACAGATTTTTGTCCTTTTAGATGTAGGACGCTTAGTTTAGCTAGAAAATGAGTTTTTAGTTTTTTATATAAAAATTCGAATTTTTTTTAATAAAAATCCATTTTTATGAATTTTATAAGTGATCACAGATTTTTGTCCTTTTAGCTGTAGGAAGCTTAGTTTAGCTAGAAAATGAGTTTTTAGTTTTCTATATAAAAAATCGAATTTTTTTAATAAAAATCCATTTTTTCTGAATTTTATAAGTGATCACAGATTTTTGTCCTTTTAGCTGTAGGACGCTTAGTTTAGCCAGAAAATGAGTTTTTAGTTTTCCATGTAAAAAATCGAATTTTTTTTAATAAAAATCCATTTTTTCTGAATTTTATAAGTGATCACAGATTTTTGTCCTTTTTTCTGTAGGACGCTTAGTTTAGCTAGAAAATGAGTTTTTAGTTTTGTCCTTTTAGCTGTAGGACGCTTAGTTTAGCCAGAAAATGAGTTTTTAGTTTTCCATGTAAAAAATCGAATTTTTTTTAATAAAAATCCATTTTTTCTGAATTTTATAAGTGATCACAGATTTTTGTCCTTTTGGCTGTAGGACTCTTAGTTTAGCTAGAAAATGAGTTTTTAGTTTTTCATATAAAAAATCGAATTTTTTTAATAAAAATCCATTTTTTCTGAATTTTATAAGTGATCACAGATTTTTGTCCTTTTTGCTGTAGGACGCTTAGTTTAGCCAGAAAATGAGTTTTTAGTTTTCCATGTAAAAAATCGAATTTTTTTTAATAAAAATCCATTTTTATGAATTTTATAAGTGATCACAGATTTTTGTCCTTTTTGCTGTAGGACGCTTAGTTTAGCCAGAAAATGAGTTTTTAGTTTTCCATGTAAAAAATCGAATTTTTCTTAATAAAAATCCATTTTTATGAATTTTATAAGTGATCACAGATTCTTGTCCTTTTAGCTGTAGGACGCTTAGTTTAGCCAGAAAATGAGTTTTTAGTTTTCCATATAAAAAATCGAATTTTTTAATAAAAATCCATTTTTTCTGAATTTAATAAGTGATCACAGATTTTTGTCCTTTTTGCTGTAGGACGCTTAGTTTAGCTAGAAAATGAGTTTTTAGTTTTCCATATAAAAAATCGAATTTTTTTAATAAAAATCCATTTTTTCTGAATTTTATAAGTGATCACAGATTTTTGTCCTTTTTGCTGTAGGACGCTTAGTTTAGCCAGAAAATGAGTTTTTAGTTTTCCATGTAAAAAATCGAATTTTTTTTAATAAAAATCCATTTTTATGAATTTTATAAGTGATCACAGATTTTTGTCCTTTTGGCTGTAGGACTCTTAGTTTAGCTAGAAAATGAGTTTTTAGTTTTTCATATAAAAAATCGAATTTTTTTAATAAAAATCCATTTTTTCTGAATTTTATAAGTGATCACAGATTTTTGTCCTTTTTGCTGTAGGACGCTTAGTTTAGCCAGAAAATGAGTTTTTAGTTTTCCATGTAAAAAATCGAATTTTTTTAATAAAAATCCATTTTTTCTGAATTTTATAAGTGATCACAGATTTTTGTCCTTTTGGCTGTAGGACGCTTAGTTTAGCCAGAAAATGAGTTTTTAGTTTTCCATGTAAAAAATCGATTTTTTTTTAATAAAAATCCATTTTTTCTGAATTTTATAAGTGATCACAGATTTTTGTCCTTTTTGCTGTGGGACGCTTAGTTTAGCCAGAAAATGAGTTTTTAGTTTTCCATATAAAAAATCGAATTTTTTTAATAAAAATCCATTTTTTCTGAATTTTATAAGTGATCACAGATTTTTGTCCTTTTTGCTGTAGGACGCTTAGTTTAGCCAGAAAATGAGTTTTTAGTTTTCCATGTAAAAAATCGAATTTTTTTTAATAAAAATCCATTTTTATGAATTTTATAAGTGATCACAGATTTTTGTCCTTTTTGCTGTAGGACGCTTAGTTTAGCCAGAAAATGAGTTTTTAGTTTTCCATGTAAAAAATCGAATTTTTCTTAATAAAAATCCATTTTTATGAATTTTATAAGTGATCACAGATTCTTGTCCTTTTAGCTGTAGGACGCTTAGTTTAGCCAGAAAATGAGTTTTTAGTTTTCCATATAAAAAATCGAATTTTTTAATAAAAATCCATTTTTTCTGAATTTAATAAGTGATCACAGATTTTTGTCCTTTTTGCTGTAGGACGCTTAGTTTAGCTAGAAAATGAGTTTTTAGTTTTCCATATAAAAAATCGAATTTTTTTAATAAAAATCCATTTTTTCTGAATTTTATAAGTGATCACAGATTTTTGTCCTTTTTGCTGTAGGACGCTTAGTTTAGCCAGAAAATGAGTTTTTAGTTTTCCATGTAAAAAATCGAATTTTTTTTAATAAAAATCCATTTTTATGAATTTTATAAGTGATCACAGATTTTTGTCCTTTTGGCTGTAGGACTCTTAGTTTAGCTAGAAAATGAGTTTTTAGTTTTTCATATAAAAAATCGAATTTTTTTAATAAAAATCCATTTTTTCTGAATTTTATAAGTGATCACAGATTTTTGTCCTTTTTGCTGTAGGACGCTTAGTTTAGCCAGAAAATGAGTTTTTAGTTTTCCATGTAAAAAATCGAATTTTTTTTAATAAAAATCCATTTTTATGAATTTTATAAGTGATCACAGATTTTTGTCCTTTTAGCTGTAGGACGCTTAGTTTAGCCAGAAAATGAGTTTTTAGTTTTCCATGTAAAAAATCGAATTTTTTTTAATAAAAATCCATTTTTATGAATTTTATAAGAGATCACAGATTTTTGTCCTTTTTGCTGTAGGACGCTTAGTTTAGCCAGAAAATGAGTTTTTAGTTTTCCATGTAAAAAATCGAATTTTTTTTAATAAAAATCCATTTTTTCTGAATTTTATAAGTGATCACAGATTTTTGTCCTTTTAGCTGTAGGACGCTTAGTTTAGCCAGAAAATGAGTTTTTAGTTTTCCATGTAAAAAATCGAATTTTTTTTAATAAAAATCCATTTTTTCTGAATTTTATAAGTGATCACAGATTTTTGTCCTTTTTGCTGTAGGACGCTTAGTTTAGCCAGAAATTGAGTTTTTAGTTTTCCATGTAAAAAATCGAATTTTTTTTAATAAAAATCCATTTTTATGAATTTTATAAGTGATCACAGATTTTTGTCCTTTTTGCTGTAGGACGCTTAGTTTAGCCAGAAAATGAGTTTTTAGTTTTCCATGTAAAAAATCGAATTTTTCTTAATAAAAATCCATTTTTATGAATTTTATAAGTGATCACAGATTCTTGTCCTTTTAGCTGTAGGACGCTTAGTTTAGCCAGAAAATGAGTTTTTAGTTTTCCATATAAAAAATCGAATTTTTTAATAAAAATCCATTTTTTCTGAATTTAATAAGTGATCACAGATTTTTGTCCTTTTTGCTGTAGGACGCTTAGTTTAGCTAGAAAATGAGTTTTTAGTTTTCCATATAAAAAATCGAATTTTTTTAATAAAAATCCATTTTTTCTGAATTTTATAAGTGATCACAGATTTTTGTCCTTTTTGCTGTAGGACGCTTAGTTTAGCCAGAAAATGAGTTTTTAGTTTTCCATGTAAAAAATCGAATTTTTTTTAATAAAAATCCATTTTTATGAATTTTATAAGTGATCACAGATTTTTGTCCTTTTGGCTGTAGGACTCTTAGTTTAGCTAGAAAATTAGTTTTTAGTTTTTCATATAAAAAATCGAATTTTTTTAATAAAAATCCATTTTTTCTGAATTTTATAAGTGATCACAGATTTTTGTCCTTTTAGCTGTAGGACGCTTAGTTTAGCCAGAAAATGAGTTTTTAGTTTTCCATGTAAAAAATCGAATTTTTTTTAATAAAAATCCATTTTTTCTGAATTTTATAAGTGATCACAGATTTTTGTCCTTTTTTCTGTAGGACGCTTAGTTTAGCTAGAAAATGAGTTTTTAGTTTTCCATGTAAAAAATCGAATTTTTTTTAATAAAAATCCATTTTTTCTGAATTTTATAAGTGATCACAGATTTTTGTCCTTTTAGCTGTAGGACGCTTAGTTTAGCCAGAAAATGAGTTTTTAGTTTTCCATGTAAAAAATCGAATTTTTTTAATAAAAATCCATTTTTTCTGAATTTTATAAGTGATCACAGATTTTTGTCCTTTTTGCTGTAGGACGCTTAGTTTAGCTAGAAAATGAGTTTTTAATTTTCTATATAAAAAATCGAATTTTTTTAATAAAAATCCATTTTTTCTGAATTTTATAAGTGATCACAAATTTTTGTCCTTTTAGCTGTAGGACGCTTAGTTTAGCTAGAAAATGAGTTTTTAGTTTTCCATATAAAAAATCGATTTTTTTTTTAATAAAAATCCATTTTTATGAATTTTATAAGTGATCACAGATTTTTGTCCTTTTAGCTGTAGGACGCTTAGTTTAGCTAGAAAATGAGTTTTTAGTTTTTTATATAAAAAATCGAATTTTTTTTAATAAAAATCCATTTTTATGAATTTTATAAGCGATCACAGATTTTTGTCCTTTTAGATGTAGGACGCTTAGTTTAGCTAGAAAATGAGTTTTTAGTTTTTTATATAAAAATTCGAATTTTTTTAATAAAAATCCATTTTTTCTGAATTTTATAAGTGATCACAGATTTTTGTCCTTTTAGCTGTAGGACGCTTAGTTTAGCCAGAAAATGAGTTTTTAGTTTTCCATGTAAAAAATCGAATTTTTTTTAATAAAAATCCATTTTTTCTGAATTTTATAAGTGATCACAGATTTTTGTCCTTTTAGCTGTAGGACGCTTAGTTTAGCCAGAAAATGAGTTTTTAGTTTTCCATGTAAAAAATCGAATTTTTTTTAATAAAAATCCATTTTTTCTGAATTTTATAAGTGATCACAGATTTTTGTCCTTTTGGCTGTAGGACTCTTAGTTTAGCTAGAAAATGAGTTTTTAGTTTTTCATATAAAAAATCGAATTTTTTTAATAAAAATCCATTTTTTCTGAATTTTATAAGTGATCACAGATTTTTGTCCTTTTTGCTGTAGGACGCTTAGTTTAGCCAGAAAATGAGTTTTTAGTTTTCCATGTAAAAAATCGAATTTTTTTTAATAAAAATCCATTTTTATGAATTTTATAAGTGATCACAGATTTTTGTCCTTTTTGCTGTAGGACGCTTAGTTTAGCCAGAAAATGAGTTTTTAGTTTTCCATGTAAAAAATCGAATTTTTCTTAATAAAAATCCATTTTTATGAATTTTATAAGTGATCACAGATTCTTGTCCTTTTAGCTGTAGGACGCTTAGTTTAGCCAGAAAATGAGTTTTTAGTTTTCCATATAAAAAATCGAATTTTTTAATAAAAATCCATTTTTTCTGAATTTAATAAGTGATCACAGATTTTTGTCCTTTTTGCTGTAGGACGCTTAGTTTAGCTAGAAAATGAGTTTTTAGTTTTCCATATAAAAAATCGAATTTTTTTAATAAAAATCCATTTTTTCTGAATTTTATAAGTGATCACAGATTTTTGTCCTTTTTGCTGTAGGACGCTTAGTTTAGCCAGAAAATGAGTTTTTAGTTTTCCATGTAAAAAATCGAATTTTTTTTAATAAAAATCCATTTTTATGAATTTTATAAGTGATCACAGATTTTTGTCCTTTTTGCTGTAGGACGCTTAGTTTAGCTAGAAAATGAGTTTTTAGTTTTCCATATAAAAAATCGAATTTTTTTAATAAAAATCCATTTTTTCTGAATTTTATAAGTGATCACAGATTTTTGTCCTTTTTGCTGTAGGACGCTTAGTTTAGCCAGAAAATGAGTTTTTAGTTTTCCATGTAAAAAATCGAATTTTTTTTAATAAAAATCCATTTTTATGAATTTTATAAGTGATCACAGATTTTTGTCCTTTTGGCTGTAGGACTCTTAGTTTAGCTAGAAAATGAGTTTTTAGTTTTTCATATAAAAAATCGAATTTTTTTAATAAAAATCCATTTTTTCTGAATTTTATAAGTGATCACAGATTTTTGTCCTTTTTGCTGTAGGACGCTTAGTTTAGCCAGAAAATGAGTTTTTAGTTTTCCATGTAAAAAATCGAATTTTTTTTAATAAAAATCCATTTTTATGAATTTTATAAGAGATCACAGATTTTTGTCCTTTTAGCTGTAGGACGCTTAGTTTAGCCAGAAAATGAGTTTTTAGTTTTCCATGTAAAAAATCGAATTTTTTTTAATAAAAATCCATTTTTTCTGAATTTTATAAGTGATCACAGATTTTTGTCCTTTTTGCTGTAGGACGCTTAGTTTAGCCAGAAAATGAGTTTTTAGTTTTCCATGTAAAAAATCGAATTTTTTTTAATAAAAATCCATTTTTTCTGAATTTTATAAGTGATCACAGATTTTTGTCCTTTTAGCTGTAGGACGCTTAGTTTAGCCAGAAAATGAGTTTTTAGTTTTCCATGTAAAAAATCGAATTTTTTTTAATAAAAATCCATTTTTTCTGAATTTTATAAGTGATCACAGATTTTTGTCCTTTTAGCTGTAGGACGCTTAGTTTAGCCAGAAAATGAGTTTTTAGTTTTCCATGTAAAAAATCGAATTTTTTTTAATAAAAATCCATTTTTTCTGAATTTTATAAGTGATCACAGATTTTTGTCCTTTTGGCTGTAGGACTCTTAGTTTAGCTAGAAAATGAGTTTTTAGTTTTTCATATAAAAAATCGAATTTTTTTAATAAAAATCCATTTTTTCTGAATTTTATAAGTGATCACAGATTTTTGTCCTTTTTGCTGTAGGACGCTTAGTTTAGCCAGAAAATGAGTTTTTAGTTTTCCATGTAAAAAATCGAATTTTTTTTAATAAAAATCCATTTTTATGAATTTTATAAGTGATCACAGATTTTTGTCCTTTTTGCTGTAGGACGCTTAGTTTAGCCAGAAAATGAGTTTTTAGTTTTCCATGTAAAAAATCGAATTTTTCTTAATAAAAATCCATTTTTATGAATTTTATAAGTGATCACAGATTCTTGTCCTTTTAGCTGTAGGACGCTTAGTTTAGCCAGAAAATGAGTTTTTAGTTTTTCATATAAAAAATCGAATTTTTTTAATAAAAATCCATTTTTTCTGAATTTTATAAGTGATCACAGATTTTTGTCCTTTTTGCTGTAGGACGCTTAGTTTAGCCAGAAAATGAGTTTTTAGTTTTCCATGTAAAAAATCGAATTTTTTTTAATAAAAATCCATTTTTATGAATTTTATAAGTGATCACAGATTTTTGTCCTTTTTGCTGTAGGACGCTTAGTTTAGCCAGAAAATGAGTTTTTAGTTTTCCATATAAAAAATCGAATTTTTTAATAAAAATCCATTTTTTCTGAATTTAATAAGTGATCACAGATTTTTGTCCTTTTTGCTGTAGGACGCTTAGTTTAGCTAGAAAATGAGTTTTTAGTTTTCCATATAAAAAATCGAATTTTTTTAATAAAAATCCATTTTTTCTGAATTTTATAAGTGATCACAGATTTTTGTCCTTTTTGCTGTAGGACGCTTAGTTTAGCCAGAAAATGAGTTTTTAGTTTTCCATGTAAAAAATCGAATTTTTTTTAATAAAAATCCATTTTTATGAATTTTATAAGTGATCACAGATTTTTGTCCTTTTAGCTGTAGGACGCTTAGTTTAGCCAGAAAATGAGTTTTTAGTTTTCCATGTAAAAAATCGAATTTTTTTTAATAAAAATCCATTTTTATGAATTTTATAAGAGATCACAGATTTTTGTCCTTTTTGCTGTAGGACGCTTAGTTTAGCCAGAAAATGAGTTTTTAGTTTTCCATGTAAAAAATCGAATTTTTTTTAATAAAAATCCATTTTTTCTGAATTTTATAAGTGATCACAGATTTTTGTCCTTTTAGCTGTAGGACGCTTAGTTTAGCCAGAAAATGAGTTTTTAGTTTTCCATGTAAAAAATCGAATTTTTTTTAATAAAAATCCATTTTTTCTGAATTTTATAAGTGATCACAGATTTTTGTCCTTTTGGCTGTAGGACTCTTAGTTTAGCTAGAAAATGAGTTTTTAGTTTTTCATATAAAAAATCGAATTTTTTTAATAAAAATCCATTTTTTCTGAATTTTATAAGTGATCACAGATTTTTGTCCTTTTTGCTGTAGGACGCTTAGTTTAGCCAGAAAAAGAGTTTTTAGTTTTCCATGTAAAAAATCGAATTTTTTTTAATAAAAATCCATTTTTTCTGAATTTTATAAGTGATCACAGATTTTTGTCCTTTTTGCTGTAGGACGCTTAGTTTAGCCAGAAAATGAGTTTTTAGTTTTCCATATAAAAAATCGAATTTTTTTAATAAAAATCCATTTTTTCTGAATTTTATAAGTGATCACAGATTTTTGTCCTTTTTGCTGTAGGACGCTTAGTTTAGTCAGAAAATGAGTTTTTAGTTTTCCATGTAAAAAATCGAATTTTTTTTAATAAAAATCCATTTTTATGGATTTTATAAGTGATCACAGATTTTTGTCCTTTTAGCTGTAGGACGCTTAGTTTAGCCAGAAAATGAGTTTTTAGTTTTTCATATAAAAAATCGAATTTTTTTAATAAAAATCCATTTTTTCTGAATTTTATAAGTGATCACAGATTTTTGTCCTTTTAGCTGTAGGACTCTTAGTTTAGCTAGAAAATGAGTTTTTAGTTTTTCATATAAAAAATCGAATTTTTTTAATAAAAATCCATTTTTTCTGAATTTTATAAGTGATCACAGATTTTTGTCCTTTTAGCTGTAGGACTCTTAGTTTAGCTAGAAAATGAGTTTTTAGTTTTTCATATAAAAAATCGAATTTTTTTAATAAAAATCCATTTTTTCTGAATTTTATAAGTGATCACAGATTTTTGTCCTTTTAGCTGTAGGACTCTTAGTTTAGCTAGAAAATGAGTTTTTAGTTTTTCATATAAAAAATCGAATTTTTTTAATAAAAATCCATTTTTTCTGAATTTTATAAGTGATCACAGATTTTTGTCCTTTTTGCTGTAGGACGCTTAGTTTAGCCAGAAAAAGAGTTTTTAGTTTTCCATGTAAAAAATCGAATTTTTTTTAATAAAAATCCATTTTTTCTGAATTTTATAAGTGATCACAGATTTTTGTCCTTTTTGCTGTAGGACGCTTAGTTTAGCCAGAAAATGAGTTTTTAGTTTTCCATATAAAAAATCGAATTTTTTTAATAAAAATCCATTTTTTCTGAATTTTATAAGTGATCACAGATTTTTGTCCTTTTTGCTGTAGGACGCTTAGTTTAGTCAGAAAATGAGTTTTTAGTTTTCCATGTAAAAAATCGAATTTTTTTTAATAAAAATCCATTTTTATGGATTTTATAAGTGATCACAGATTTTTGTCCTTTTAGCTGTAGGACGCTTAGTTTAGCCAGAAAATGAGTTTTTAGTTTTCCATGTAAAAAATCGAATTTTTTTTAATAAAAATCCATTTTTATGGATTTTATAAGTGATCACAGATTTTTGTCCTTTTAGCTGTAGGACGCTTAGTTTAGCCAGAAAATGAGTTTTTAGTTTTCCATGTAAAAAATCGAATTTTTTTAATAAAAATCCATTTTTATGAATTTTATAAGTGATCACAGATTTTTGTCCTTTTAGCTGTAGGACTCTTAGTTTAGCTAGAAAATGAGTTTTTAGTTTTTCATATAAAAAATCGAATTTTTTTAATAAAAATCCATTTTTTCTGAATTTTATAAGTGATCACAGATTTTTGTCCTTTTTGCTGTAGGACGCTTAGTTTAGCCAGAAAAAGAGTTTTTAGTTTTCCATGTAAAAAATCGAATTTTTTTTAATAAAAATCCATTTTTTCTGAATTTTATAAGTGATCACAGATTTTTGTCCTTTTTGCTGTAGGACGCTTAGTTTAGCCAGAAAATGAGTTTTTAGTTTTCCATATAAAAAATCGAATTTTTTTAATAAAAATCCATTTTTTCTGAATTTTATAAGTGATCACAGATTTTTGTCCTTTTTGCTGTAGGACGCTTAGTTTAGTCAGAAAATGAGTTTTTAGTTTTCCATGTAAAAAATCGAATTTTTTTTAATAAAAATCCATTTTTATGGATTTTATAAGTGATCACAGATTTTTGTCCTTTTAGCTGTAGGACGCTTAGTTTAGCCAGAAAATGAGTTTTTAGTTTTCCATGTAAAAAATCGAATTTTTTTAATAAAAATCCATTTTTATGAATTTTATAAGTGATCACAGATTCTTGTCCTTTTGGCTGTAGGACTCTTAGTTTAGCTAGAAAATGAGTTTTTAGTTTTTCATATAAAAAATCGAATTTTTTTAATAAAAATCCATTTTTTCTGCATTTTATAAGTGATCACAGATTTTTGTCCTTTTTGCTGTAGGACGCTTAGTTTAGCCAGAAAATGAGTTTTTAGTTTTCCATGTAAAAAATCGAATTTTTTTTAATAAAAATCCATTTTTATGAATTTTATAAGTGATCACAGATTTTTGTCCTTTTGGCTGTAGGACTCTTAGTTTAGCTAGAAAATGAGTTTTTAGTTTTTCATATAAAAAATCGAATTTTTTTAATAAAAATCCATTTTTTCTGAATTTTATAAGTGATCACAGATTTTTGTCCTTTTTGCTGTAGGACGCTTAGTTTAGCCAGAAAATGAGTTTTTAGTTTTCCATGTAAAAAATCGAATTTTTTTTAATAAAAATCCATTTTTATGAATTTTATAAGTGATCACAGATTTTTGTCCTTTTAGCTGTAGGACGCTTAGTTTAGCCAGAAAATGAGTTTTTAGTTTTCCATGTAAAAAATCGAATTTTTTTTAATAAAAATCCATTTTTATGAATTTTATAAGTGATCACAGATTTTTGTCCTTTTTGCTGTAGGACGCTTAGTTTAGCCAGAAAATGAGTTTTTAGTTTTCCATGTAAAAAATCGATTTTTTTTTAATAAAAATCCATTTTTATGAATTTTATAAGTGATCACAGATTTTTGTCCTTTTAGCTGTAGGACGCTTAGTTTAGCCAGAAAATGAGTTTTTAGTTTTCCATGTAAAAAATCGAATTTTTTTTAATAAAAATCCATTTTTATGAATTTTATAAGTGATCACAGATTTTTGTCCTTTTGGCTGTAGGACTCTTAGTTTAGCTAGAAAATGAGTTTTTAATTTTTCATATAAAAAATCGAATTTTTTTAATAAAAATCCATTTTTTCTGAATTTTATAAGTGATCACAGATTTTTGTCCTTTTTGCTGTATGACGCTTAGTTTAGTCAGAAAATGAGTTTTTAGTTTTCCATGTAAAAAATCGAATTTTTTTAATAAAAATCCATTTTTATGAATTTTATAAGTGATCACAGATTTTTGTCCTTTTGGCTGTAGGACTCTTAGTTTAGCTAGAAAATGAGTTTTTAGTTTTTCATATAAAAAATCGAATTTTTTTAATAAAAATCCATTTTTTCTGCATTTTATAAGTGATCACAGATTTTTGTCCTTTTTGCTGTAGGACGCTTAGTTTAGCCAGAAAATGAGTTTTTAGTTTTCCATGTAAAAAATCGAATTTTTTTTAATAAAAATCCATTTTTATGAATTTTATAAGTGATCACAGATTTTTGTCCTTTTGGCTGTAGGACTCTTAGTTTAGCTAGAAAATGAGTTTTTAGTTTTTCATATAAAAAATCGAATTTTTTTAATAAAAATCCATTTTTTCTGAATTTTATAAGTGATCACAGATTTTTGTCCTTTTTGCTGTAGGACGCTTAGTTTAGCCAGAAAATGAGTTTTTAGTTTTCCATGTAAAAAATCGAATTTTTTTTAATAAAAATCCATTTTTATGAATTTTATAAGTGATCACAGATTTTTGTCCTTTTAGCTGTAGGACGCTTAGTTTAGCCAGAAAATGAGTTTTTAGTTTTCCATGTAAAAAATCGAATTTTTTTTAATAAAAATCCATTTTTATGAATTTTATAAGAGATCACAGATTTTTGTCCTTTTTGCTGTAGGACGCTTAGTTTAGCCAGAAAATGAGTTTTTAGTTTTCCATGTAAAAAATCGAATTTTTTTTAATAAAAATCCATTTTTTCTGAATTTTATAAGTGATCACAGATTTTTGTCCTTTTAGCTGTAGGACGCTTAGTTTAGCCAGAAAATGAGTTTTTAGTTTTCCATGTAAAAAATCGAATTTTTTTTAATAAAAATCCATTTTTTCTGAATTTTATAAGTGATCACAGATTTTTGTCCTTTTGGCTGTAGGACTCTTAGTTTAGCTAGAAAATGAGTTTTTAGTTTTTCATATAAAAAACCGAATTTTTTTAATAAAAATCCATTTTTTCTGAATTTTATAAGTGATCACAGATTTTTGTCCTTTTTGCTGTAGGACGCTTAGTTTAGCCAGAAAAAGAGTTTTTAGTTTTCCATGTAAAAAATCGAATTTTTTTTAATAAAAATCCATTTTTTCTGAATTTTATATGTGATCACAGATTTTTGTCCTTTTTGCTGTAGGACGCTTAGTTTAGCCAGAAAATGAGTTTTTAGTTTTCCATATAAAAAATCGAATTTTTTTAATAAAAATCCATTTTTTCTGATTTTTATAAGTGATCACAGATTTTTGTCCTTTTTGCTGTAGGACGCTTAGTTTAGTCAGAAAATGAGTTTTTAGTTTTCCATGTAAAAAATCGAATTTTTTTTAATAAAAATCCATTTTTATGGATTTTATAAGTGATCACAGATTTTTGTCCTTTTAGCTGTAGGACGCTTAGTTTAGCCAGAAAATGAGTTTTTAGTTTTTCATATAAAAAATCGAATTTTTTAATAAAAATCCATTTTTTCTGAATTTTATAAGTGATCACAGATTTTTGTCCTTTTAGCTGTAGGACTCTTAGTTTAGCTAGAAAATGAGTTTTTAGTTTTTCATATAAAAAATCGAATTTTTTTAATAAAAATCCATTTTTTCTGAATTTTATAAGTGATCACAGATTTTTGTCCTTTTAGCTGTAGGACTCTTAGTTTAGCTAGAAAATGAGTTTTTAGTTTTTCATATAAAAAATCGAATTTTTTTAATAAAAATCCATTTTTTCTGAATTTTATAAGTGATCACAGATTTTTGTCCTTTTTGCTGTAGGACGCTTAGTTTAGCCAGAAAAAGAGTTTTTAGTTTTCCATGTAAAAAATCTAATTTTTTTTAATAAAAATCCATTTTTTCTGAATTTTATAAGTGATCACAGATTTTTGTCCTTTTTGCTGTAGGACGCTTAGTTTAGCCAGAAAATGAGTTTTTAGTTTTCCATATAAAAAATCGAATTTTTTTAATAAAAATCCATTTTTTCTGAATTTTATAAGTGATCACAGATTTTTGTCCTTTTTGCTGTAGGACGCTTAGTTTAGCCAGAAAAAGAGTTTTTAGTTTTCCATGTAAAAAATCGAATTTTTTTTAATAAAAATCCATTTTTTCTGAATTTTATAAGTGATCACAGATTTTTGTCCTTTTTGCTGTAGGACGCTTAGTTTAGCCAGAAAATGAGTTTTTAGTTTTCCATATAAAAAATCGAATTTTTTTAATAAAAATCCATTTTTTCTGAATTTTATAAGTGATCACAGATTTTTGTCCTTTTTGCTGTAGGACGCTTAGTTTAGTCAGAAAATGAGTTTTTAGTTTTCCATGTAAAAAATCGAATTTTTTTTAATAAAAATCCATTTTTTCTGAATTTTATAAGTGATCACAGATTTTTGTCCTTTTTGCTGTAGGACGCTTAGTTTAGCCAGAAAATGAGTTTTTAGTTTTCCATATAAAAATCGAATTTTTTTAATAAAAATCCATTTTTTCTGAATTTTATAAGTGATCACAGATTTTTGTCCTTTTAGCTGTAGGACTCTTAGTTTAGCTAGAAAATGAGTTTTTAGTTTTTCATATAAAAAATCGAATTTTTTTAATAAAAATCCATTTTTTCTGAATTTTATAAGTGATCACAGATTTTTGTCCTTTTTGCTGTAGGACGCTTAGTTTAGCCAGAAAAAGAGTTTTTAGTTTTCCATGTAAAAAATCGAATTTTTTTTAATAAAAATCCATTTTTTCTGAATTTTATAAGTGATCACAGATTTTTGTCCTTTTTGCTGTAGGACGCTTAGTTTAGCCAGAAAATGAGTTTTTAGTTTTCCATATAAAAAATCGAATTTTTTTAATAAAAATCCATTTTTTCTGAATTTTATAAGTGATCACAGATTTTTGTCCTTTTTGCTGTAGGACGCTTAGTTTAGTCAGAAAATGAGTTTTTAGTTTTCCATGTAAAAAATCGAATTTTTTTTAATAAAAATCCATTTTTATGGATTTTATAAGTGATCACAGATTTTTGTCCTTTTAGCTGTAGGACGCTTAGTTTAGCCAGAAAATGAGTTTTTAGTTTTCCATGTAAAAAATCGAATTTTTTTTAATAAAAATCTATTTTTATGGATTTTATAAGTGATCACAGATTTTTGTCCTTTTAGCTGTAGGACGCTTAGTTTAGCCAGAAAATGAGTTTTTAGTTTTCCATGTAAAAAATCGAATTTTTTTAATAAAAATCCATTTTTATGAATTTTATAAGTGATCACAGATTTTTGTCCTTTTAGCTGTAGGACTCTTAGTTTAGCTAGAAAATGAGTTTTTAGTTTTTCATATAAAAAATCGAATTTTTTTAATAAAAATCCATTTTTTCTGAATTTTATAAGTGATCACAGATTTTTGTCCTTTTTGCTGTAGGACGCTTAGTTTAGCCAGAAAAAGAGTTTTTAGTTTTCCATGTAAAAAATCGAATTTTTTTTAATAAAAATCCATTTTTTCTGAATTTTATAAGTGATCACAGATTTTTGTCCTTTTTGCTGTAGGACGCTTAGTTTAGCCAGAAAATGAGTTTTTAGTTTTCCATATAAAAAATCGAATTTTTTTTAATAAAAATCCATTTTTTCTGAATTTTATAAGTGATCACAGATTTTTGTCCTTTTTGCTGTAGGACGCTTAGTTTAGCCAGAAAATGAGTTTTTAGTTTTCCATATAAAAAATCGAATTTTTTTAATAAAAATCCATTTTTTCTGAATTTTATAAGTGATCACAGATTTTTGTCCTTTTTGCTGTAGGACGCTTAGTTTAGTCAGAAAATGAGTTTTTAGTTTTCCATGTAAAAAATCGATTTTTTTTTAATAAAAATCCATTTTTATGGATTTTATAAGTGATCACAGATTTTTGTCCTTTTAGCTGTAGGACGCTTAGTTTAGCCAGAAAATGAGTTTTTAGTTTTCCATGTAAAAAATCGAATTTTTTTAATAAAAATCCATTTTTATGAATTTTATAAGTGATCACAGATTCTTGTCCTTTTGGCTGTAGGACTCTTAGTTTAGCTAGAAAATGAGTTTTTAGTTTTTCATATAAAAAATCGAATTTTTTTAATAAAAATCCATTTTTTCTGCATTTTATAAGTGATCACAGATTTTTGTCCTTTTTGCTGTAGGACGCTTAGTTTAGCCAGAAAATGAGTTTTTAGTTTTCCATGTAAAAAATCGAATTTTTTTTAATAAAAATCCATTTTTATGAATTTTATAAGTGATCACAGATTTTTGTCCTTTTGGCTGTAGGACTCTTAGTTTAGCTAGAAAATGAGTTTTTAGTTTTTCATATAAAAAATCGAATTTTTTTAATAAAAATCCATTTTTTCTGAATTTTATAAGTGATCACAGATTTTTGTCCTTTTTGCTGTAGGACGCTTAGTTTAGCCAGAAAATGAGTTTTTAGTTTTCCATGTAAAAAATCGAATTTTTTTTAATAAAAATCCATTTTTATGAATTTTATAAGTGATCACAGATTTTTGTCCTTTTAGCTGTAGGACGCTTAGTTTAGCCAGAAAATGAGTTTTTAGTTTTCCATGTAAAAAATCGAATTTTTTTTAATAAAAATCCATTTTTATGAATTTTATAAGTGATCACAGATTTTTGTCCTTTTTGCTGTAGGACGCTTAGTTTAGCCAGAAAATGAGTTTTTAGTTTTCCATGTAAAAAATCGATTTTTTTTTAATAAAAATCCATTTTTATGAATTTTATAAGTGATCACAGATTTTTGTCCTTTTAGCTGTAGGACGCTTAGTTTAGCCAGAAAATGAGTTTTTAGTTTTCCATGTAAAAAATCGAATTTTTTTTAATAAAAATCCATTTTTATGAATTTTATAAGTGATCACAGATTTTTGTCCTTTTGGCTGTAGGACTCTTAGTTTAGCTAGAAAATGAGTTTTTAATTTTTCATATAAAAAATCGAATTTTTTTAATAAAAATCCATTTTTTCTGAATTTTATAAGTGATCACAGATTTTTGTCCTTTTTGCTGTATGACGCTTAGTTTAGTCAGAAAATGAGTTTTTAGTTTTCCATGTAAAAAATCGAATTTTTTTAATAAAAATCCATTTTTATGAATTTTATAAGTGATCACAGATTTTTGTCCTTTTGGCTGTAGGACTCTTAGTTTAGCTAGAAAATGAGTTTTTAGTTTTTCATATAAAAAATCGAATTTTTTTAATAAAAATCCATTTTTTCTGCATTTTATAAGTGATCACAGATTTTTGTCCTTTTTGCTGTAGGACGCTTAGTTTAGCCAGAAAATGAGTTTTTAGTTTTCCATGTAAAAAATCGAATTTTTTTTAATAAAAATCCATTTTTATGAATTTTATAAGTGATCACAGATTTTTGTCCTTTTGGCTGTAGGACTCTTAGTTTAGCTAGAAAATGAGTTTTTAGTTTTTCATATAAAAAATCGAATTTTTTTAATAAAAATCCATTTTTTCTGAATTTTATAAGTGATCACAGATTTTTGTCCTTTTTGCTGTAGGACGCTTAGTTTAGCCAGAAAATGAGTTTTTAGTTTTCCATGTAAAAAATCGAATTTTTTTTAATAAAAATCCATTTTTATGAATTTTATAAGTGATCACAGATTTTTGTCCTTTTAGCTGTAGGACGCTTAGTTTAGCCAGAAAATGAGTTTTTAGTTTTCCATGTAAAAAATCGAATTTTTTTTAATAAAAATCCATTTTTATGAATTTTATAAGAGATCACAGATTTTTGTCCTTTTTGCTGTAGGACGCTTAGTTTAGCCAGAAAATGAGTTTTTAGTTTTCCATGTAAAAAATCGAATTTTTTTTAATAAAAATCCATTTTTTCTGAATTTTATAAGTGATCACAGATTTTTGTCCTTTTAGCTGTAGGACGCTTAGTTTAGCCAGAAAATGAGTTTTTAGTTTTCCATGTAAAAAATCGAATTTTTTTTAATAAAAATCCATTTTTTCTGAATTTTATAAGTGATCACAGATTTTTGTCCTTTTGGCTGTAGGACTCTTAGTTTAGCTAGAAAATGAGTTTTTAGTTTTTCATATAAAAAACCGAATTTTTTTAATAAAAATCCATTTTTTCTGAATTTTATAAGTGATCACAGATTTTTGTCCTTTTTGCTGTAGGACGCTTAGTTTAGCCAGAAAAAGAGTTTTTAGTTTTCCATGTAAAAAATCGAATTTTTTTTAATAAAAATCCATTTTTTCTGAATTTTATAAGTGATCACAGATTTTTGTCCTTTTTGCTGTAGGACGCTTAGTTTAGCCAGAAAATGAGTTTTTAGTTTTCCATATAAAAAATCGAATTTTTTTAATAAAAATCCATTTTTTCTGAATTTTATAAGTGATCACAGATTTTTGTCCTTTTTGCTGTAGGACGCTTAGTTTAGTCAGAAAATGAGTTTTTAGTTTTCCATGTAAAAAATCGAATTTTTTTTAATAAAAATCCATTTTTATGGATTTTATAAGTGATCACAGATTTTTGTCCTTTTAGCTGTAGGACGCTTAGTTTAGCCAGAAAATGAGTTTTTAGTTTTTCATATAAAAAATCGAATTTTTTAATAAAAATCCATTTTTTCTGAATTTTATAAGTGATCACAGATTTTTGTCCTTTTAGCTGTAGGACTCTTAGTTTAGCTAGAAAATGAGTTTTTAGTTTTTCATATAAAAAATCGAATTTTTTTAATAAAAATCCATTTTTTCTGAATTTTATAAGTGATCACAGATTTTTGTCCTTTTAGCTGTAGGACTCTTAGTTTAGCTAGAAAATGAGTTTTTAGTTTTTCATATAAAAAATCGAATTTTTTTAATAAAAATCCATTTTTTCTGAATTTTATAAGTGATCACAGATTTTTGTCCTTTTAGCTGTAGGACGCTTAGTTTAGCCAGAAAATGAGTTTTTAGTTTTCCATATAAAAATCGAATTTTTTTAATAAAAATCCATTTTTTCTGAATTTTATAAGTGATCACAGATTTTTGTCCTTTTAGCTGTAGGACTCTTAGTTTAGCCAGAAAATGAGTTTTTAGTTTTTCATATAAAAAATCGAATTTTTTTAATAAAAATCCATTTTTTCTGAATTTTATAAGTGATCACAGATTTTTGTCCTTTTTGCTGTAGGACGCTTAGTTTAGCCAGAAAAAGAGTTTTTAGTTTTCCATGTAAAAAATCGAATTTTTTTTAATAAAAATCCATTTTTTCTGAATTTTATAAGTGATCACAGATTTTTGTCCTTTTTGCTGTAGGACGCTTAGTTTAGCCAGAAAATGAGTTTTTAGTTTTCCATATAAAAAATCGAATTTTTTTAATAAAAATCCATTTTTTCTGAATTTTATAAGTGATCACAGATTTTTGTCCTTTTTGCTGTAGGACGCTTAGTTTAGTCAGAAAATGAGTTTTTAGTTTTCCATGTAAAAAATCGAATTTTTTTTAATAAAAATCCATTTTTATGGATTTTATAAGTGATCACAGATTTTTGTCCTTTTAGCTGTAGGACGCTTAGTTTAGCCAGAAAATGAGTTTTTAGTTTTCCATGTAAAAAATCGAATTTTTTTTAATAAAAATCCATTTTTATGGATTTTATAAGTGATCACAGATTTTTGTCCTTTTAGCTGTAGGACGCTTAGTTTAGCCAGAAAATGAGTTTTTAGTTTTCCATGTAAAAAATCGAATTTTTTTAATAAAAATCCATTTTTATGAATTTTATAAGTGATCACAGATTTTTGTCCTTTTAGCTGTAGGACTCTTAGTTTAGCTAGAAAATGAGTTTTTAGTTTTTCATATAAAAAATCGAATTTTTTTAATAAAAATCCATTTTTTCTGAATTTTATAAGTGATCACAGATTTTTGTCCTTTTTGCTGTAGGACGCTTAGTTTAGCCAGAAAAAGAGTTTTTAGTTTTCCATGTAAAAAATCGAATTTTTTTTAATAAAAATCCATTTTTTCTGAATTTTATAAGTGATCACAGATTTTTGTCCTTTTTGCTGTAGGACGCTTAGTTTAGCCAGAAAATGAGTTTTTAGTTTTCCATATAAAAAATCGAATTTTTTTAATAAAAATCCATTTTTTCTGAATTTTATAAGTGATCACAGATTTTTGTCCTTTTTGCTGTAGGACGCTTAGTTTAGTCAGAAAATGAGTTTTTAGTTTTCCATGTAAAAAATCGAATTTTTTTTAATAAAAATCCATTTTTATGGATTTTATAAGTGATCACAGATTTTTGTCCTTTTAGCTGTAGGACGCTTAGTTTAGCCAGAAAATGAGTTTTTAGTTTTCCATGTAAAAAATCGAATTTTTTTAATAAAAATCCATTTTTATGAATTTTATAAGTGATCACAGATTCTTGTCCTTTTGGCTGTAGGACTCTTAGTTTAGCTAGAAAATGAGTTTTTAGTTTTTCATATAAAAAATCGAATTTTTTTAATAAAAATCCATTTTTTCTGCATTTTATAAGTGATCACAGATTTTTGTCCTTTTTGCTGTAGGACGCTTAGTTTAGCCAGAAAATGAGTTTTTAGTTTTCCATGTAAAAAATCGAATTTTTTTTAATAAAAATCCATTTTTATGAATTTTATAAGTGATCACAGATTTTTGTCCTTTTGGCTGTAGGACTCTTAGTTTAGCTAGAAAATGAGTTTTTAGTTTTTCATATAAAAAATCGAATTTTTTTAATAAAAATCCATTTTTTCTGAATTTTATAAGTGATCACAGATTTTTGTCCTTTTTGCTGTAGGACGCTTAGTTTAGCCAGAAAATGAGTTTTTAGTTTTCCATGTAAAAAATCGAATTTTTTTTAATAAAAATCCATTTTTATGAATTTTATAAGTGATCACAGATTTTTGTCCTTTTTGCTGTAGGACGCTTAGTTTAGCCAGAAAATGAGTTTTTAGTTTTCCATGTAAAAAATCGATTTTTTTTTAATAAAAATCCATTTTTATGAATTTTATAAGTGATCACAGATTTTTGTCCTTTTAGCTGTAGGACGCTTAGTTTAGCCAGAAAATGAGTTTTTAGTTTTCCATGTAAAAAATCGAATTTTTTTTAATAAAAATCCATTTTTATGAATTTTATAAGTGATCACAGATTTTTGTCCTTTTGGCTGTAGGACTCTTAGTTTAGCTAGAAAATGAGTTTTTAATTTTTCATATAAAAAATCGAATTTTTTTAATAAAAATCCATTTTTTCTGAATTTTATAAGTGATCACAGATTTTTGTCCTTTTTGCTGTATGACGCTTAGTTTAGTCAGAAAATGAGTTTTTAGTTTTCCATGTAAAAAATCGAATTTTTTTAATAAAAATCCATTTTTATGAATTTTATAAGTGATCACAGATTTTTGTCCTTTTGGCTGTAGGACTCTTAGTTTAGCTAGAAAATGAGTTTTTAGTTTTTCATATAAAAAATCGAATTTTTTTAATAAAAATCCATTTTTTCTGCATTTTATAAGTGATCACAGATTTTTGTCCTTTTTGCTGTAGGACGCTTAGTTTAGCCAGAAAATGAGTTTTTAGTTTTCCATGTAAAAAATCGAATTTTTTTTAATAAAAATCCATTTTTATGAATTTTATAAGTGATCACAGATTTTTGTCCTTTTGGCTGTAGGACTCTTAGTTTAGCTAGAAAATGAGTTTTTAGTTTTTCATATAAAAAATCGAATTTTTTTAATAAAAATCCATTTTTTCTGAATTTTATAAGTGATCACAGATTTTTGTCCTTTTTGCTGTAGGACGCTTAGTTTAGCCAGAAAATGAGTTTTTAGTTTTCCATGTAAAAAATCGAATTTTTTTTAATAAAAATCCATTTTTATGAATTTTATAAGTGATCACAGATTTTTGTCCTTTTAGCTGTAGGACGCTTAGTTTAGCCAGAAAATGAGTTTTTAGTTTTCCATGTAAAAAATCGAATTTTTTTTAATAAAAATCCATTTTTATGAATTTTATAAGAGATCACAGATTTTTGTCCTTTTTGCTGTAGGACGCTTAGTTTAGCCAGAAAATGAGTTTTTAGTTTTCCATGTAAAAAATCGAATTTTTTTTAATAAAAATCCATTTTTTCTGAATTTTATAAGTGATCACAGATTTTTGTCCTTTTAGCTGTAGGACGCTTAGTTTAGCCAGAAAATGAGTTTTTAGTTTTCCATGTAAAAAATCGAATTTTTTTTAATAAAAATCCATTTTTTCTGAATTTTATAAGTGATCACAGATTTTTGTCCTTTTGGCTGTAGGACTCTTAGTTTAGCTAGAAAATGAGTTTTTAGTTTTTCATATAAAAAATCGAATTTTTTTAATAAAAATCCATTTTTTCTGAATTTTATAAGTGATCACAGATTTTTGTCCTTTTTGCTGTAGGACGCTTAGTTTAGCCAGAAAAAGAGTTTTTAGTTTTCCATGTAAAAAATCGAATTTTTTTTAATAAAAATCCATTTTTTCTGAATTTTATAAGTGATCACAGATTTTTGTCCTTTTTGCTGTAGGACGCTTAGTTTAGCCAGAAAATGAGTTTTTAGTTTTCCATATAAAAAATCGAATTTTTTTAATAAAAATCCATTTTTTCTGAATTTTATAAGTGATCACAGATTTTTGTCCTTGTTGCTGTAGGACGCTTAGTTTAGTCAGAAAATGAGTTTTTAGTTTTCCATGTAAAAAATCGAATTTTTTTTAATAAAAATCCATTTTTATGGATTTTATAAGTGATCACAGATTTTTGTCCTTTTAGCTGTAGGACGCTTAGTTTAGCCAGAAAATGAGTTTTTAGTTTTTCATATAAAAAATCGAATTTTTTTAATAAAAATCCATTTTTTCTGAATTTTATAAGTGATCACAGATTTTTGTCCTTTTAGCTGTAGGACTCTTAGTTTAGCTAGAAAATGAGTTTTTAGTTTTTCATATAAAAAATCGAATTTTTTTAATAAAAATCCATTTTTTCTGAATTTTATAAGTGATCACAGATTTTTGTCCTTTTAGCTGTAGGACTCTTAGTTTAGCTAGAAAATGAGTTTTTAGTTTTTCATATAAAAAATCGAATTTTTTTAATAAAAATCCATTTTTTCTGAATTTTATAAGTGATCACAGATTTTTGTCCTTTTAGCTGTAGGACTCTTAGTTTAGCTAGAAAATGAGTTTTTAGTTTTTCATATAAAAAATCGAATTTTTTTAATAAAAATCCATTTTTTCTGAATTTTATAAGTGATCACAGATTTTTGTCCTTTTTGCTGTAGGACGCTTAGTTTAGCCAGAAAAAGAGTTTTTAGTTTTCCATGTAAAAAATCGAATTTTTTTTAATAAAAATCCATTTTTTCTGAATTTTATAAGTGATCACAGATTTTTGTCCTTTTTGCTGTAGGACGCTTAGTTTAGCCAGAAAATGAGTTTTTAGTTTTCCATATAAAAAATCGAATTTTTTTAATAAAAATCCATTTTTTCTGAATTTTATAAGTGATCACAGATTTTTGTCCTTTTTGCTGTAGGACGCTTAGTTTAGTCAGAAAATGAGTTTTTAGTTTTCCATGTAAAAAATCGAATTTTTTTTAATAAAAATCCATTTTTATGGATTTTATAAGTGATCACAGATTTTTGTCCTTTTAGCTGTAGGACGCTTAGTTTAGCCAGAAAATGAGTTTTTAGTTTTCCATGTAAAAAATCGAATTTTTTTAATAAAAATCCATTTTTATGAATTTTATAAGTGATCACAGATTTTTGTCCTTTTAGCTGTAGGACTCTTAGTTTAGCTAGAAAATGAGTTTTTAGTTTTTCATATAAAAAATCGAATTTTTTTAATAAAAATCCATTTTTTCTGAATTTTATAAGTGATCACAGATTTTTGTCCTTTTAGCTGTAGGACTCTTAGTTTAGCTAGAAAATGAGTTTTTAGTTTTTCATATAAAAAATCGAATTTTTTTAATAAAAATCCATTTTTTCTGAATTTTATAAGTGATCACAGATTTTTGTCCTTTTAGCTGTAGGACTCTTAGTTTAGCTAGAAAATGAGTTTTTAGTTTTTCATATAAAAAATCGAATTTTTTTAATAAAAATCCATTTTTTCTGAATTTTATAAGTGATCACAGATTTTTGTCCTTTTTGCTGTAGGACGCTTAGTTTAGCCAGAAAAAGAGTTTTTAGTTTTCCATGTAAAAAATCGAATTTTTTTTAATAAAAATCCATTTTTTCTGAATTTTATAAGTGATCACAGATTTTTGTCCTTTTTGCTGTAGGACGCTTAGTTTAGCCAGAAAATGAGTTTTTAGTTTTCCATGTAAAAAATCGAATTTTTTTTAATAAAAATCCATTTTTATGAATTTTATAAGTGATCACAGATTTTTGTCCTTTTTGCTGTAGGACGCTTAGTTTAGCCAGAAAATGAGTTTTTAGTTTTCCATGTAAAAAATCGAATTTTTTTTAATAAAAATCCATTTTTATGAATTTTATAAGTGATCACAGATTTTTGTCCTTTTTGCTGTAGGACGCTTAGTTTAGCCAGAAAATGAGTTTTTAGTTTTCCATGTAAAAAATCGAATTTTTTTTAATAAAAATCCATTTTTATGAATTTTATAAGTGATCACAGATTTTTGTCCTTTTTGCTGTAGGACGCTTAGTTTAGCCAGAAAATGAGTTTTTAGTTTTCCATGTAAAAAATCGAATTTTTTTTAATAAAAATCCATTTTTATGAATTTTATAAGTGATCACAGATTTTTGTCCTTTTTGCTGTAGGACGCTTAGTTTAGCCAGAAAAAGAGTTTTTAGTTTTCCATGTAAAAAATCGAATTTTTTTTAATAAAAATCCATTTTTTCTGAATTTTATAAGTGATCACAGATTTTTGTCCTTTTTGCTGTAGGACGCTTAGTTTAGCCAGAAAATGAGTTTTTAGTTTTCCATGTAAAAAATCGAATTTTTTTTAATAAAAATCCATTTTTATGAATTTTATAAGTGATCACAGATTTTTGTCCTTTTTGCTGTAGGACGCTTAGTTTAGCCAGAAAATGAGTTTTTAGTTTTCCATGTAAAAAATCGAATTTTTTTTAATAAAAATCCATTTTTATGAATTTTATAAGTGATCACAGATTTTTGTCCTTTTTGCTGTAGGACGCTTAGTTTAGCCAGAAAAAGAGTTTTTAGTTTTCCATGTAAAAAATCGAATTTTTTTTAATAAAAATCCATTTTTTCTGAATTTTATAAGTGATCACAGATTTTTGTCCTTTTTGCTGTAGGACGCTTAGTTTAGCCAGAAAATGAGTTTTTAGTTTTCCATGTAAAAAATCGAATTTTTTTTAATAAAAATCCATTTTTATGAATTTTATAAGTGATCACAGATTTTTGTCCTTTTTGCTGTAGGACGCTTAGTTTAGCCAGAAAATGAGTTTTTAGTTTTCCATGTAAAAAATCGAATTTTTTTTAATAAAAATCCATTTTTATGAATTTTATAAGTGATCACAGATTTTTGTCCTTTTGGCTGTAGGACTCTTAGTTTAGCTAGAAAATGAGTTTTTAGTTTTTCATATAAAAAATCGAATTTTTTTAATAAAAATCCATTTTTTCTGAATTTTATAAGTGATCACAGATTTTTGTCCTTTTTGCTGTAGGACGCTTAGTTTAGCCAGAAAATGAGTTTTTAGTTTTCCATGTAAAAAATCGAATTTTTTTTAATAAAAATCCATTTTTATGAATTTTTTAAGTGATCACAGATTTTTGTCCTTTTAGCTGTAGGACGCTTAGTTTAGCCAGAAAATGAGTTTTTAGTTTTCCATGTAAAAAATCGAATTTTTTTTAATAAAAATCCATTTTTATGAATTTTATAAGTGATCACAGATTTTTGTCCTTTTTGCTGTAGGACGCTTAGTTTAGCCAGAAAATGAGTTTTTAGTTTTCCATGTAAAAAATCGATTTTTTTTTAATAAAAATCCATTTTTATGAATTTTATAAGTGATCACAGATTTTTGTCCTTTTAGCTGTAGGACGCTTAGTTTAGCCAGAAAATGAGTTTTTAGTTTTCCATGTAAAAAATCGAATTTTTTTTAATAAAAATCCATTTTTATGAATTTTATAAGTGATCACAGATTTTTGTCCTTTTGGCTGTAGGACTCTTAGTTTAGCTAGAAAATGAGTTTTTAGTTTTTCATATAAAAAATCGAATTTTTTTAATAAAAATCCATTTTTTCTGAATTTTATAAGTGATCACAGATTTTTGTCCTTTTTGCTGTAGGACGCTTAGTTTAGCCAGAAAATGAGTTTTTAGTTTTCCATGTAAAAAATCGATTTTTTTTAATAAAAATCCATTTTTATGAATTTTATAAGTGATCACAGATTTTTGTCCTTTTGGCTCTAGGACTCTTAGTTTAGCCAGAAAATGAGTTTTTAGTTTTCCATATAAAAAATCGAATTTTTTTAATAAAAATCCATTTTTATGAATTTTATAAGTGATCACAGATTTTTGTCGTTTTTGCTGTAGGACGCTTAGTTTAGCCAGAATATGAGTTTTTAGTTTTCCATGTAAAAAATCGATTTTTTTTTAATAAAAATCCATTTTTATGAATTTTATAAGTGATCACAGATTTTTGTCCTTTTGGCTGTAGGACTCTTAGTTTAGCTAGAAAATGAGTTTTTAGTTTTTCATATAAAAAATCGAATTTTTTTAATAAAAATCCATTTTTTCTGAATTTTATAAGTGATCACAGATTTTTGTCCTTTTTGCTGTAGGACGCTTAGTTTAGCCAGAAAATGAGTTTTTAGTTTTCCATGTAAAAAATCGATTTTTTTTTAATAAAAATCCATTTTTATGAATTTTATAAGTGATCACAGATTTTTGTCCTTTTGGCTGTAGGACTCTTAGTTTAGCTAGAAAATGAGTTTTTAGTTTTTCATATAAAAAATCGAATTTTTTTAATAAAAATCCATTTTTTCTGCATTTTATAAGTGATCACAGATTTTTGTCCTTTTTGCTGTGGGACGCTTAGTTTAGCTAGAAAATGAGTTTTTAGTTTTCCATATAAAAAATCGAATTTTTTTAATAAAAATTTATTTTTTCTGAATTTTATAAGTGATCACAGATTTTTGTCCTTTTAGCTGTAGGACGCTTAGTTTAGCCAGAAAATGAGTTTTTAGTTTTCCATGTAAAAAATCGAATTTTTTTAATAAAAATCCATTTTTATGAATTTTATAAGTGATCACAGATTCTTGTCCTTTTGGCTGTAGGACTCTTAGTTTAGCTAGAAAATGAGTTTTTAGTTTTTCATATAAAAAATCGAATTTTTTTAATAAAAATCCATTTTTTCTGCATTTTATAAGTGATCACAGATTTTTGTCCTTTTTGCTGTAGGACGCTTAGTTTAGCCAGAAAATGAGTTTTTAGTTTTCCATGTAAAAAATCGAATTTTTTTTAATAAAAATCCATTTTTATGAATTTTATAAGTGATCACAGATTTTTGTCCTTTTGGCTGTAGGACTCTTAGTTTAGCTAGAAAATGAGTTTTTAGTTTTTCATATAAAAAATCGAATTTTTTTAATAAAAATCCATTTTTTCTGAATTTTATAAGTGATCACAGATTTTTGTCCTTTTTGCTGTAGGACGCTTAGTTTAGCCAGAAAATGAGTTTTTAGTTTTCCATGTAAAAAATCGAATTTTTTTTAATAAAAATCCATTTTTATGAATTTTATAAGTGATCACAGATTTTTGTCCTTTTAGCTGTAGGACGCTTAGTTTAGCCAGAAAATGAGTTTTTAGTTTTCCATGTAAAAAATCGAATTTTTTTTAATAAAAATCCATTTTTATGAATTTTATAAGTGATCACAGATTTTTGTCCTTTTTGCTGTAGGACGCTTAGTTTAGCCAGAAAATGAGTTTTTAGTTTTCCATGTAAAAAATCGATTTTTTTTTAATAAAAATCCATTTTTATGAATTTTATAAGTGATCACAGATTTTTGTCCTTTTTGCTGTAGGACGCTTAGTTTAGCCAGAAAATGAGTTTTTAGTTTTCCATGTAAAAAATCGAATTTTTTTTAATAAAAATCCATTTTTATGAATTTTATAAGTGATCACAGATTTTTGTCCTTTTAGCTGTAGGACGCTTAGTTTAGCCAGAAAATGAGTTTTTAGTTTTCCATGTAAAAAATCGAATTTTTTTTAATAAAAATCCATTTTTATGAATTTTATAAGTGATCACAGATTTTTGTCCTTTTTGCTGTAGGACGCTTAGTTTAGCCAGAAAATGAGTTTTTAGTTTTCCATGTAAAAAATCGATTTTTTTTTAATAAAAATCCATTTTTATGAATTTTATAAGTGATCACAGATTTTTGTCCTTTTAGCTGTAGGACGCTTAGTTTAGCCAGAAAATGAGTTTTTAGTTTTCCATGTAAAAAATCGAATTTTTTTTAATAAAAATCCATTTTTATGAATTTTATAAGTGATCACAGATTTTTGTCCTTTTGGCTGTAGGACTCTTAGTTTAGCTAGAAAATGAGTTTTTAGTTTTTCATATAAAAAATCGAATTTTTTTAATAAAAATCCATTTTTTCTGAATTTTATAAGTGATCACAGATTTTTGTCCTTTTTGCTGTAGGACGCTTAGTTTAGTCAGAAAATGAGTTTTTAGTTTTCCATGTAAAAAATCGAATTTTTTTTAATAAAAATCCATTTTTATGAATTTTATAAGTGATCACAGATTTTTGTCCTTTTAGCTGTAGGACGCTTAGTTTAGCCAGAAAATGAGTTTTTAGTTTTCCATGTAAAAAATCGAATTTTTTTAATAAAAATCCATTTTTATGAATTTTATAAGTGATCACAGATTCTTGTCCTTTTGGCTGTAGGACTCTTAGTTTAGCTAGAAAATGAGTTTTTAGTTTTTCATATAAAAAATCGAATTTTTTTAATAAAAATCCATTTTTTCTGCATTTTATAAGTGATCACAGATTTTTGTCCTTTTTGCTGTAGGACGCTTAGTTTAGCCAGAAAATGAGTTTTTAGTTTTCCATGTAAAAAATCGAATTTTTTTTAATAAAAATCCATTTTTATGAATTTTATAAGTGATCACAGATTTTTGTCCTTTTGGCTGTAGGACTCTTAGTTTAGCTAGAAAATGAGTTTTTAGTTTTTCATATAAAAAATCGAATTTTTTTAATAAAAATCCATTTTTTCTGAATTTTATAAGTGATCACAGATTTTTGTCCTTTTTGCTGTAGGACGCTTAGTTTAGCCAGAAAATGAGTTTTTAGTTTTCCATGTAAAAAATCGAATTTTTTTTAATAAAAATCCATTTTTATGAATTTTATAAGTGATCACAGATTTTTGTCCTTTTAGCTGTAGGACGCTTAGTTTAGCCAGAAAATGAGTTTTTAGTTTTCCATGTAAAAAATCGAATTTTTTTTAATAAAAATCCATTTTTATGAATTTTATAAGTGATCACAGATTTTTGTCCTTTTTGCTGTAGGACGCTTAGTTTAGCCAGAAAATGAGTTTTTAGTTTTCCATGTAAAAAATCGATTTTTTTTTAATAAAAATCCATTTTTATGAATTTTATAAGTGATCACAGATTTTTGTCCTTTTAGCTGTAGGACGCTTAGTTTAGCCAGAAAATGAGTTTTTAGTTTTCCATGTAAAAAATCGAATTTTTTTTTAATAAAAATCCATTTTTATGAATTTTATAAGTGATCACAGATTTTTGTCCTTTTGGCTGTAGGACTCTTAGTTTAGCTAGAAAATGAGTTTTTAGTTTTTCATATAAAAAATCGAATTTTTTTAATAAAAATCCATTTTTTCTGAATTTTATAAGTGATCACAGATTTTTGTCCTTTTTGCTGTAGGACGCTTAGTTTAGCCAGAAAATGAGTTTTTAGTTTTCCATGTAAAAAATCGAATTTTTTTAATAAAAATCCATTTTTATGAATTTTATAAGTGATCACAGATTTTTGTCCTTTTAGCTGTAGGACTCTTAGTTTAGCTAGAAAATGAGTTTTTAGTTTTTCATATAAAAAATCGAATTTTTTTAATAAAAATCCATTTTTTCTGAATTTTATAAGTGATCACAGATTTTTGTCCTTTTAGCTGTAGGACTCTTAGTTTAGCTAGAAAATGAGTTTTTAGTTTTTCATATAAAAAATCGAATTTTTTTAATAAAAATCCATTTTTTCTGAATTTTATAAGTGATCACAGATTTTTGTCCTTTTAGCTGTAGGACTCTTAGTTTAGCTAGAAAATGAGTTTTTAGTTTTTCATATAAAAAATCGAATTTTTTTAATAAAAATCCATTTTTTCTGAATTTTATAAGTGATCACAGATTTTTGTCCTTTTTGCTGTAGGACGCTTAGTTTAGCCAGAAAAAGAGTTTTTAGTTTTCCATGTAAAAAATCGAATTTTTTTTAATAAAAATCCATTTTTTCTGAATTTTATAAGTGATCACAGATTTTTGTCCTTTTTGCTGTAGGACGCTTAGTTTAGCCAGAAAATGAGTTTTTAGTTTTCCATATAAAAAATCGAATTTTTTTAATAAAAATCCATTTTTTCTGAATTTTATAAGTGATCACAGATTTTTGTCCTTTTTGCTGTAGGACGCTTAGTTTAGTCAGAAAATGAGTTTTTAGTTTTCCATGTAAAAAATCGAATTTTTTTTAATAAAAATCCATTTTTATGGATTTTATAAGTGATCACAGATTTTTGTCCTTTTAGCTGTAGGACGCTTAGTTTAGCCAGAAAATGAGTTTTTAGTTTTCCATGTAAAAAATCGAATTTTTTTAATAAAAATCCATTTTTATGAATTTTATAAGTGATCACAGATTCTTGTCCTTTTGGCTGTAGGACTCTTAGTTTAGCTAGAAAATGAGTTTTTAGTTTTTCATATAAAAAATCGAATTTTTTTAATAAAAATCCATTTTTTCTGCATTTTATAAGTGATCACAGATTTTTGTCCTTTTTGCTGTAGGACGCTTAGTTTAGCCAGAAAATGAGTTTTTAGTTTTCCATGTAAAAAATCGAATTTTTTTTAATAAAAATCCATTTTTATGATTTTTATAAGTGATCACAGATTTTTGTCCTTTTGGCTGTAGGACTCTTAGTTTAGCTAGAAAATGAGTTTTTAGTTTTTCATATAAAAAATCGAATTTTTTTAATAAAAATCCATTTTTTCTGAATTTTATAAGTGATCACAGATTTTTGTCCTTTTTGCTGTAGGACGCTTAGTTTAGCCAGAAAATGAGTTTTTAGTTTTCCATGTAAAAAATCGAATTTTTTTTAATAAAAATCCATTTTTATGAATTTTATAAGTGATCACAGATTTTTGTCCTTTTAGCTGTAGGACTCTTAGTTTAGCTAGAAAATGAGTTTTTAGTTTTTCATATAAAAAATCGAATTTTTTTAATAAAAATCCATTTTTTCTGAATTTTATAAGTGATCACAGATTTTTGTCCTTTTAGCTGTAGGACTCTTAGTTTAGCTAGAAAATGAGTTTTTAGTTTTTCATATAAAAAATCGAATTTTTTTAATAAAAATCCATTTTTTCTGAATTTTATAAGTGATCACAGATTTTTGTCCTTTTTGCTGTAGGACGCTTAGTTTAGCCAGAAAAAGAGTTTTTAGTTTTCCATGTAAAAAATCGAATTTTTTTTAATAAAAATCCATTTTTTCTGAATTTTATAAGTGATCACAGATTTTTGTCCTTTTTGCTGTAGGACGCTTAGTTTAGCCAGAAAATGAGTTTTTAGTTTTCCATATAAAAAATCGAATTTTTTTAATAAAAATCCATTTTTTCTGAATTTTATAAGTGATCACAGATTTTTGTCCTTTTTGCTGTAGGACGCTTAGTTTAGTCAGAAAATGAGTTTTTAGTTTTCCATGTAAAAAATCGAATTTTTTTTAATAAAAATCCATTTTTATGGATTTTATAAGTGATCACAGATTTTTGTCCTTTTAGCTGTAGGACGCTTAGTTTAGCCAGAAAATGAGTTTTTAGTTTTCCATGTAAAAAATCGAATTTTTTTAATAAAAATCCATTTTTATGAATTTTATAAGTGATCACAGATTCTTGTCCTTTTGGCTGTAGGACTCTTAGTTTAGCTAGAAAATGAGTTTTTAGTTTTTCATATAAAAAATCGAATTTTTTTAATAAAAATCCATTTTTTCTGCATTTTATAAGTGATCACAGATTTTTGTCCTTTTTGCTGTAGGACGCTTAGTTTAGCCAGAAAATGAGTTTTTAGTTTTCCATGTAAAAAATCGAATTTTTTTTAATAAAAATCCATTTTTATGATTTTTATAAGTGATCACAGATTTTTGTCCTTTTGGCTGTAGGACTCTTAGTTTAGCTAGAAAATGAGTTTTTAGTTTTTCATATAAAAAATCGAATTTTTTTAATAAAAATCCATTTTTTCTGCATTTTATAAGTGATCACAGATTTTTGTCCTTTTTGCTGTGGGACGCTTAGTTTAGCTAGAAAATGAGTTTTTAGTTTTCCATATAAAAAATCGAATTTTTTTAATAAAAATTTATTTTTTCTGAATTTTATAAGTGATCACAGATTTTTGTCCTTTTAGCTGTAGGACGCTTAGTTTAGCCAGAAAATGAGTTTTTAGTTTTCCATGTAAAAAATCGAATTTTTTTTAATAAAAATCCATTTTTATGAATTTTATAAGTGATCACAGATTTTTTGCTGTAGGACGCTTAGTTTAGCCAGAAAATGAGTTTTTAGTTTTCCATGTAAAAAATCGAATTTTTTTAATAAAAATCCATTTTTATGAATTTTATAAGTGATCACAGATTCTTGTCCTTTTGGCTGTAGGACTCTTAGTTTAGCTAGAAAATGAGTTTTTAGTTTTTCATATAAAAAATCGAATTTTTTTAATAAAAATCCATTTTTTCTGCATTTTATAAGTGATCACAGATTTTTGTCCTTTTTGCTGTAGGACGCTTAGTTTAGCCAGAAAATGAGTTTTTAGTTTTCCATGTAAAAAATCGAATTTTTTTTAATAAAAATCCATTTTTATGAATTTTATAAGTGATCACAGATTTTTGTCCTTTTGGCTGTAGGACTCTTAGTTTAGCTAGAAAATGAGTTTTTAGTTTTTCATATAAAAAATCGAATTTTTTTAATAAAAATCCATTTTTTCTGAATTTTATAAGTGATCACAGATTTTTGTCCTTTTTGCTGTAGGACGCTTAGTTTAGCCAGAAAATGAGTTTTTAGTTTTCCATGTAAAAAATCGAATTTTTTTTAATAAAAATCCATTTTTATGAATTTTATAAGTGATCACAGATTTTTGTCCTTTTAGCTGTAGGACGCTTAGTTTAGCCAGAAAATGAGTTTTTAGTTTTCCATGTAAAAAATCGAATTTTTTTTAATAAAAATCCATTTTTATGAATTTTATAAGTGATCACAGATTTTTGTCCTTTTTGCTGTAGGACGCTTAGTTTAGCCAGAAAATGAGTTTTTAGTTTTCCATGTAAAAAATCGATTTTTTTTTAATAAAAATCCATTTTTATGAATTTTATAAGTGATCACAGATTTTTGTCCTTTTTGCTGTAGGACGCTTAGTTTAGCCAGAAAATGAGTTTTTAGTTTTCCATGTAAAAAATCGAATTTTTTTTAATAAAAATCCATTTTTATGAATTTTATAAGTGATCACAGATTTTTGTCCTTTTAGCTGTAGGACGCTTAGTTTAGCCAGAAAATGAGTTTTTAGTTTTCCATGTAAAAAATCGAATTTTTTTTAATAAAAATCCATTTTTATGAATTTTATAAGTGATCACAGATTTTTGTCCTTTTTGCTGTAGGACGCTTAGTTTAGCCAGAAAATGAGTTTTTAGTTTTCCATGTAAAAAATCGATTTTTTTTTAATAAAAATCCATTTTTATGAATTTTATAAGTGATCACAGATTTTTGTCCTTTTAGCTGTAGGACGCTTAGTTTAGCCAGAAAATGAGTTTTTAGTTTTCCATGTAAAAAATCGAATTTTTTTTAATAAAAATCCATTTTTATGAATTTTATAAGTGATCACAGATTTTTGTCCTTTTGGCTGTAGGACTCTTAGTTTAGCTAGAAAATGAGTTTTTAGTTTTTCATATAAAAAATCGAATTTTTTTAATAAAAATCCATTTTTTCTGAATTTTATAAGTGATCACAGATTTTTGTCCTTTTTGCTGTAGGACGCTTAGTTTAGTCAGAAAATGAGTTTTTAGTTTTCCATGTAAAAAATCGAATTTTTTTTAATAAAAATCCATTTTTATGAATTTTATAAGTGATCACAGATTTTTGTCCTTTTAGCTGTAGGACGCTTAGTTTAGCCAGAAAATGAGTTTTTAGTTTTCCATGTAAAAAATCGAATTTTTTTAATAAAAATCCATTTTTATGAATTTTATAAGTGATCACAGATTCTTGTCCTTTTGGCTGTAGGACTCTTAGTTTAGCTAGAAAATGAGTTTTTAGTTTTTCATATAAAAAATCGAATTTTTTTAATAAAAATCCATTTTTTCTGCATTTTATAAGTGATCACAGATTTTTGTCCTTTTTGCTGTAGGACGCTTAGTTTAGCCAGAAAATGAGTTTTTAGTTTTCCATGTAAAAAATCGAATTTTTTTTAATAAAAATCCATTTTTATGAATTTTATAAGTGATCACAGATTTTTGTCCTTTTGGCTGTAGGACTCTTAGTTTAGCTAGAAAATGAGTTTTTAGTTTTTCATATAAAAAATCGAATTTTTTTAATAAAAATCCATTTTTTCTGAATTTTATAAGTGATCACAGATTTTTGTCCTTTTTGCTGTAGGACGCTTAGTTTAGCCAGAAAATGAGTTTTTAGTTTTCCATGTAAAAAATCGAATTTTTTTTAATAAAAATCCATTTTTATGAATTTTATAAGTGATCACAGATTTTTGTCCTTTTAGCTGTAGGACGCTTAGTTTAGCCAGAAAATGAGTTTTTAGTTTTCCATGTAAAAAATCGAATTTTTTTTAATAAAAATCCATTTTTATGAATTTTATAAGTGATCACAGATTTTTGTCCTTTTTGCTGTAGGACGCTTAGTTTAGCCAGAAAATGAGTTTTTAGTTTTCCATGTAAAAAATCGATTTTTTTTTAATAAAAATCCATTTTTATGAATTTTATAAGTGATCACAGATTTTTGTCCTTTTAGCTGTAGGACGCTTAGTTTAGCCAGAAAATGAGTTTTTAGTTTTCCATGTAAAAAATCGAATTTTTTTTTAATAAAAATCCATTTTTATGAATTTTATAAGTGATCACAGATTTTTGTCCTTTTGGCTGTAGGACTCTTAGTTTAGCTAGAAAATGAGTTTTTAGTTTTTCATATAAAAAATCGAATTTTTTTAATAAAAATCCATTTTTTCTGAATTTTATAAGTGATCACAGATTTTTGTCCTTTTTGCTGTAGGACGCTTAGTTTAGCCAGAAAATGAGTTTTTAGTTTTCCATGTAAAAAATCGAATTTTTTTAATAAAAATCCATTTTTATGAATTTTATAAGTGATCACAGATTTTTGTCCTTTTAGCTGTAGGACTCTTAGTTTAGCTAGAAAATGAGTTTTTAGTTTTTCATATAAAAAATCGAATTTTTTTAATAAAAATCCATTTTTTCTGAATTTTATAAGTGATCACAGATTTTTGTCCTTTTAGCTGTAGGACTCTTAGTTTAGCTAGAAAATGAGTTTTTAGTTTTTCATATAAAAAATCGAATTTTTTTAATAAAAATCCATTTTTTCTGAATTTTATAAGTGATCACAGATTTTTGTCCTTTTAGCTGTAGGACTCTTAGTTTAGCTAGAAAATGAGTTTTTAGTTTTTCATATAAAAAATCGAATTTTTTTAATAAAAATCCATTTTTTCTGAATTTTATAAGTGATCACAGATTTTTGTCCTTTTTGCTGTAGGACGCTTAGTTTAGCCAGAAAAAGAGTTTTTAGTTTTCCATGTAAAAAATCGAATTTTTTTTAATAAAAATCCATTTTTTCTGAATTTTATAAGTGATCACAGATTTTTGTCCTTTTTGCTGTAGGACGCTTAGTTTAGCCAGAAAATGAGTTTTTAGTTTTCCATATAAAAAATCGAATTTTTTTAATAAAAATCCATTTTTTCTGAATTTTATAAGTGATCACAGATTTTTGTCCTTTTTGCTGTAGGACGCTTAGTTTAGTCAGAAAATGAGTTTTTAGTTTTCCATGTAAAAAATCGAATTTTTTTTAATAAAAATCCATTTTTATGGATTTTATAAGTGATCACAGATTTTTGTCCTTTTAGCTGTAGGACGCTTAGTTTAGCCAGAAAATGAGTTTTTAGTTTTCCATGTAAAAAATCGAATTTTTTTAATAAAAATCCATTTTTATGAATTTTATAAGTGATCACAGATTCTTGTCCTTTTGGCTGTAGGACTCTTAGTTTAGCTAGAAAATGAGTTTTTAGTTTTTCATATAAAAAATCGAATTTTTTTAATAAAAATCCATTTTTTCTGCATTTTATAAGTGATCACAGATTTTTGTCCTTTTTGCTGTAGGACGCTTAGTTTAGCCAGAAAATGAGTTTTTAGTTTTCCATGTAAAAAATCGAATTTTTTTTAATAAAAATCCATTTTTATGATTTTTATAAGTGATCACAGATTTTTGTCCTTTTGGCTGTAGGACTCTTAGTTTAGCTAGAAAATGAGTTTTTAGTTTTTCATATAAAAAATCGAATTTTTTTAATAAAAATCCATTTTTTCTGAATTTTATAAGTGATCACAGATTTTTGTCCTTTTTGCTGTAGGACGCTTAGTTTAGCCAGAAAATGAGTTTTTAGTTTTCCATGTAAAAAATCGAATTTTTTTTAATAAAAATCCATTTTTATGAATTTTATAAGTGATCACAGATTTTTGTCCTTTTAGCTGTAGGACGCTTAGTTTAGCCAGAAAATGAGTTTTTAGTTTTCCATGTAAAAAATCGAATTTTTTTTAATAAAAATCCATTTTTATGAATTTTATAAGTGATCACAGATTTTTGTCCTTTTTGCTGTAGGACGCTTAGTTTAGCCAGAAAATGAGTTTTTAGTTTTCCATGTAAAAAATCGATTTTTTTTTAATAAAAATCCATTTTTATGAATTTTATAAGTGATCACAGATTTTTGTCCTTTTAGCTGTAGGACGCTTAGTTTAGCCAGAAAATGAGTTTTTAGTTTTCCATGTAAAAAATCGAATTTTTTTTAATAAAAATCCATTTTTATGAATTTTATAAGTGATCACAGATTTTTGTCCTTTTGGCTGTAGGACTCTTAGTTTTTCATATAAAAAATCGAATTTTTTTAATAAAAATCCATTTTTTCTGAATTTTATAAGTGATCACAGATTTTTGTCCTTTTTGCTGTAGGACGCTTAGTTTAGTCAGAAAATGAGTTTTTAGTTTTTCATATAAAAAATCGAATTTTTTTAATAAAAATCCATTTTTTCTGAATTTTATAAGTGATCACAGATTTTTGTCCTTTTAGCTGTAGGACTCTTAGTTTAGCTAGAAAATGAGTTTTTAGTTTTTCATATAAAAAATCGAATTTTTTTAATAAAAATCCATTTTTTCTGAATTTTATAAGTGATCACAGATTTTTGTCCTTTTTGCTGTAGGACGCTTAGTTTAGCCAGAAAAAGAGTTTTTAGTTTTCCATGTAAAAAATCGAATTTTTTTTAATAAAAATCCATTTTTTCTGAATTTTATAAGTGATCACAGATTTTTGTCCTTTTTGCTGTAGGACGCTTAGTTTAGCCAGAAAATGAGTTTTTAGTTTTCCATATAAAAAATCGAATTTTTTTAATAAAAATCCATTTTTTCTGAATTTTATAAGTGATCACAGATTTTTGTCCTTTTTGCTGTAGGACGCTTAGTTTAGTCAGAAAATGAGTTTTTAGTTTTCCATGTAAAAAATCGAATTTTTTTTAATAAAAATCCATTTTTATGGATTTTATAAGTGATCACAGATTTTTGTCCTTTTAGCTGTAGGACGCTTAGTTTAGCCAGAAAATGAGTTTTTAGTTTTCCATGTAAAAAATCGAATTTTTTTAATAAAAATCCATTTTTATGAATTTTATAAGTGATCACAGATTCTTGTCCTTTTGGCTGTAGGACTCTTAGTTTAGCTAGAAAATGAGTTTTTAGTTTTTCATATAAAAAATCGAATTTTTTTAATAAAAATCCATTTTTTCTGCATTTTATAAGTGATCACAGATTTTTGTCCTTTTTGCTGTAGGACGCTTAGTTTAGCCAGAAAATGAGTTTTTAGTTTTCCATGTAAAAAATCGAATTTTTTTTAATAAAAATCCATTTTTATGAATTTTATAAGTGATCACAGATTTTTGTCCTTTTAGCTGTAGGACGCTTAGTTTAGCCAGAAAATGAGTTTTTAGTTTTCCATGTAAAAAATCGAATTTTTTTTAATAAAAATCCATTTTTATGAATTTTATAAGTGATCACAGATTTTTGTCCTTTTTGCTGTAGGACGCTTAGTTTAGCCAGAAAATGAGTTTTTAGTTTTCCATGTAAAAAATCGATTTTTTTTTAATAAAAATCCATTTTTATGAATTTTATAAGTGATCACAGATTTTTGTCCTTTTAGCTGTAGGACGCTTAGTTTAGCCAGAAAATGAGTTTTTAGTTTTCCATGTAAAAAATCGAATTTTTTTTAATAAAAATCCATTTTTATGAATTTTATAAGTGATCACAGATTTTTGTCCTTTTGGCTGTAGGACTCTTAGTTTTTCATATAAAAAATCGAATTTTTTTAATAAAAATCCATTTTTTCTGAATTTTATAAGTGATCACAGATTTTTGTCCTTTTTGCTGTAGGACGCTTAGTTTAGTCAGAAAATGAGTTTTTAGTTTTTCATATAAAAAATCGAATTTTTTTAATAAAAATCCATTTTTTCTGAATTTTATAAGTGATCACAGATTTTTGTCCTTTTAGCTGTAGGACTCTTAGTTTAGCTAGAAAATGAGTTTTTAGTTTTTCATATAAAAAATCGAATTTTTTTAATAAAAATCCATTTTTTCTGAATTTTATAAGTGATCACAGATTTTTGTCCTTTTTGCTGTAGGACGCTTAGTTTAGCCAGAAAAAGAGTTTTTAGTTTTCCATGTAAAAAATCGAATTTTTTTTAATAAAAATCCATTTTTTCTGAATTTTATAAGTGATCACAGATTTTTGTCCTTTTTGCTGTAGGACGCTTAGTTTAGCCAGAAAATGAGTTTTTAGTTTTCCATATAAAAAATCGAATTTTTTTAATAAAAATCCATTTTTTCTGAATTTTATAAGTGATCACAGATTTTTGTCCTTTTTGCTGTAGGACGCTTAGTTTAGTCAGAAAATGAGTTTTTAGTTTTCCATGTAAAAAATCGAATTTTTTTTAATAAAAATCCATTTTTATGGATTTTATAAGTGATCACAGATTTTTGTCCTTTTAGCTGTAGGACGCTTAGTTTAGCCAGAAAATGAGTTTTTAGTTTTCCATGTAAAAAATCGAATTTTTTTAATAAAAATCCATTTTTATGAATTTTATAAGTGATCACAGATTCTTGTCCTTTTGGCTGTAGGACTCTTAGTTTAGCTAGAAAATGAGTTTTTAGTTTTTCATATAAAAAATCGAATTTTTTTAATAAAAATCCATTTTTTCTGCATTTTATAAGTGATCACAGATTTTTGTCCTTTTTGCTGTAGGACGCTTAGTTTAGCCAGAAAATGAGTTTTTAGTTTTCCATGTAAAAAATCGAATTTTTTTTAATAAAAATCCATTTTTATGAATTTTATAAGTGATCACAGATTTTTGTCCTTTTGGCTGTAGGACTCTTAGTTTAGCTAGAAAATGAGTTTTTAGTTTTTCATATAAAAAATCGAATTTTTTTAATAAAAATCCATTTTTTCTGAATTTTATAAGTGATCACAGATTTTTGTCCTTTTTGCTGTAGGACGCTTAGTTTAGCCAGAAAATGAGTTTTTAGTTTTCCATGTAAAAAATCGAATTTTTTTTAATAAAAATCCATTTTTATGAATTTTATAAGTGATCACAGATTTTTGTCCTTTTAGCTGTAGGACGCTTAGTTTAGCCAGAAAATGAGTTTTTAGTTTTCCATGTAAAAAATCGATTTTTTTTTAATAAAAATCCATTTTTATGAATTTTATAAGTGATCACAGATTTTTGTCCTTTTTGCTGTAGGACGCTTAGTTTAGCCAGAAAATGAGTTTTTAGTTTTCCATGTAAAAAATCGATTTTTTTTTAATAAAAATCCATTTTTATGAATTTTATAAGTGATCACAGATTTTTGTCCTTTTAGCTGTAGGACGCTTAGTTTAGCCAGAAAATGAGTTTTTAGTTTTCCATGTAAAAAATCGAATTTTTTTTAATAAAAATCCATTTTTATGAATTTTATAAGTGATCACAGATTTTTGTCCTTTTGGCTGTAGGACTCTTAGTTTTTCATATAAAAAATCGAATTTTTTTAATAAAAATCCATTTTTTCTGAATTTTATAAGTGATCACAGATTTTTGTCCTTTTTGCTGTAGGACGCTTAGTTTAGTCAGAAAATGAGTTTTTAGTTTTCCATGTAAAAAATCGAATTTTTTTTAATAAAAATCCATTTTTATGAATTTTATAAGTGATCACAGATTTTTGTCCTTTTAGCTGTAGGACGCTTAGTTTAGCCAGAAAATGAGTTTTTAGTTTTCCATGTAAAAAATCGAATTTTTTTAATAAAAATCCATTTTTATGAATTTTATAAGTGATCACAGATTCTTGTCCTTTTGGCTGTAGGACTCTTAGTTTAGCTAGAAAATGAGTTTTTAGTTTTTCATATAAAAAATCGAATTTTTTTAATAAAAATCCATTTTTTCTGCATTTTATAAGTGATCACAGATTTTTGTCCTTTTTGCTGTAGGACGCTTAGTTTAGCCAGAAAATGAGTTTTTAGTTTTCCATGTAAAAAATCGAATTTTTTTTAATAAAAATCCATTTTTATGAATTTTATAAGTGATCACAGATTTTTGTCCTTTTGGCTGTAGGACTCTTAGTTTAGCTAGAAAATGAGTTTTTAGTTTTTCATATAAAAAATCGAATTTTTTTAATAAAAATCCATTTTTTCTGAATTTTATAAGTGATCACAGATTTTTGTCCTTTTTGCTGTAGGACGCTTAGTTTAGCCAGAAAATGAGTTTTTAGTTTTCCATGTAAAAAATCGAATTTTTTTTAATAAAAATCCATTTTTATGAATTTTATAAGTGATCACAGATTTTTGTCCTTTTAGCTGTAGGACGCTTAGTTTAGCCAGAAAATGAGTTTTTAGTTTTCCATGTAAAAAATCGAATTTTTTTTAATAAAAATCCATTTTTATGAATTTTATAAGTGATCACAGATTTTTGTCCTTTTTGCTGTAGGACGCTTAGTTTAGCCAGAAAATGAGTTTTTAGTTTTCCATGTAAAAAATCGATTTTTTTTTAATAAAAATCCATTTTTATGAATTTTATAAGTGATCACAGATTTTTGTCCTTTTAGCTGTAGGACGCTTAGTTTAGCCAGAAAATGAGTTTTTAGTTTTCCATGTAAAAAATCGAATTTTTTTTAATAAAAATCCATTTTTATGAATTTTATAAGTGATCACAGATTTTTGTCCTTTTGGCTGTAGTTTAGCTAGAAAATGAGTTTTTAGTTTTTCATATAAAAAATCGAATTTTTTTAATAAAAATCCATTTTTTCTGAATTTTATAAGTGATCACAGATTTTTGTCCTTTTTGCTGTAGGACGCTTAGTTTAGCCAGAAAATGAGTTTTTAGTTTTCCATGTAAAAAATCGATTTTTTTTAATAAAAATCCATTTTTATGAATTTTATAAGTGATCACAGATTTTTGTCCTTTTGGCTCTAGGACTCTTAGTTTAGCCAGAAAATGAGTTTTTAGTTTTCCATATAAAAAATCGAATTTTTTTAATAAAAATCCATTTTTTCTGAATTTTATAAGTGATCACAGATTTTTGTCCTTTTTGCTGTAGGACGCTTAGTTTAGCCAGAAAATGAGTTTTTAGTTTTCCATGTAAAAAATCGAATTTTTTTTAATAAAAATCCATTTTTATGAATTTTATAAGTGATCACAGATTTTTGTCCTTTTGGCTGTAGGACTCTTAGTTTAGCTAGAAAATGAGTTTTTAGTTTTTCATATAAAAAATCGAATTTTTTTAATAAAAATCCATTTTTTCTGAATTTTATAAGTGATCACAGATTTTTGTCCTTTTTGCTGTAGGACGCTTAGTTTAGCCAGAAAATGAGTTTTTAGTTTTCCATGTAAAAAATCGATTTTTTTTAATAAAAATCCATTTTTATGAATTTTATAAATGATCACAGATTTTTGTCCTTTTGGCTCTAGGACTCTTAGTTTAGCCAGAAAATGAGTTTTTAGTTTTCCATATAAAAAATCGAATTTTTTTAATAAAAATTTATTTTTTCTGAATTTTATAAGTGATCACAGATTTTTGTCCTTTTAGCTGTAGGACGCTTAGTTTAGCCAGAAAATGAGTTTTTAGTTTTCCATGTAAAAAATCGAATTTTTTTTAATAAAAATCCATTTTTATGAATTTTATAAGTGATCACAGATTTTTTGCTGTAGGACGCTTAGTTTAGCCAGAAAATGAGTTTTTAGTTTTCCATGTAAAAAATCGAATTTTTTTTAATAAAAATCCATTTTTATGAATTTTATAAGTGATCACAGATTTTTGTCCTTTTTTCTGTAGGACGCTTAGTTTAGCCAGAAAATGAGTTTTTAGTTTTCCATGAAAAAAATCAAATTTTTTTTAATAAAAATCCATTTTTATGAATTTTATAAGTGATCACAGATTTTTGTCCTTTTTGCTGTAGGACGCTTAGTTTAGCCAGAAAATGAGTTTTTAGTTTTCCATGTAAAAAATCGAATTTTTTTTAATAAAAATCCATTTTTATGAATTTTATAAGTGATCACAGATTTTTGTCCTTTTAGCTGTAGGACGCTTAGTTTAGCCAGAAAATGAGTTTTTAGTTTTCCATGTAAAAAATCGAATTTTTTTTAATAAAAATCCATTTTTATGAATTTTATAAGTGATCACAGATTTTTGTCCTTTTTGCTGTAGGACGCTTAGTTTAGCCAGAAAATGAGTTTTTAGTTTTCCATGTAAAAAATCGATTTTTTTTTAATAAAAATCCATTTTTATGAATTTTATAAGTGATCACAGATTTTTGTCCTTTTTGCTGTAGGACGCTTAGTTTAGCCAAAAAATGAGTTTTTAGTTTTCCATGTAAAAAATCGAATTTTTTTTAATAAAAATCCATTTTTTCTGAATTTTATAAGTGATCACAGATTTTTGTCCTTTTTGCTGTAGGACGCTTAGTTTAGCCAGAATATGAGTTTTTAGTTTTCCATGTAAAAAATCGATTTTTTTTTAATAAAAATCCATTTTTATGAATTTTATAAGTGATCACAGATTTTTGTCCTTTTGGCTGTAGGACTCTTAGTTTAGCTAGAAAATGAGTTTTTAGTTTTTCATATAAAAAATCGAATTTTTTTAATAAAAATCCATTTTTTCTGAATTTTATAAGTGATCACAGATTTTTGTCCTTTTTGCTGTAGGACGCTTAGTTTAGCCAGAAAATGAGTTTTTAGTTTTCCATGTAAAAAATCGAATTTTTTTTAATAAAAATCCATTTTTATGAATTTTATAAGTGATCACAGATTTTTGTCCTTTTAGCTGTAGGACGCTTAGTTTAGCCCGAAAATGAGTTTTTAGTTTTCCATGTAAAAAATCGAATTTTTTTTAATAAAAATCCATTTTTTCTGAATTTTATTAGTGATCACAGATTTTTGTCCTTTTTGCTGTGGGACGCTTAGTTTAGCTAGAAAATGAGTTTTTAGTTTTCCATATAAAAAATCGAATTTTTTTAATAAAAATCCATTTTTTCTGAATTTTATAAGTGATCACAGATTTTTGTCCTTTTTGCTGTAGGACGCTTAGTTTAGCCAGAAAATGAGTTTTTAGTTTTCCATGTAAAAAATCGATTTTTTTTTAATAAAAATCCATTTTTATGAATTTTATAAGTGATCACAGATTTTTGTCCTTTTAGCTGTAGGACGCTTAGTTTAGCCAGAAAATGAGTTTTTAGTTTTCCATGTAAAAAATCGAATTTTTTTTAATAAAAATCCATTTTTATGAATTTTATAAGTGATCACAGATTTTTGTCCTTTTGGCTGTAGGACTCTTAGTTTAGCTAGAAAATGAGTTTTTAGTTTTTCATATAAAAAATCGAATTTTTTTAATAAAAATCCATTTTTTCTGAATTTTATAAGTGATCACAGATTTTTGTCCTTTTTGCTGTAGGACGCTTAGTTTAGCCAGAAAATGAGTTTTTAGTTTTCCATGTAAAAAATCGAATTTTTTTTAATAAAAATCCATTTTTATGAATTTTATAAGTGATCACAGATTTTTGTCCTTTTAGCTGTAGGACGCTTAGTTTAGCCAGAAAATGAGTTTTTAGTTTTCCATGTAAAAAATCGAATTTTTTTTAATAAAAATCCATTTTTATGAATTTTATAAGTGATCACAGATTTTTGTCCTTTTTGCTGTAGGACGCTTAGTTTAGCCAGAAAATGAGTTTTTAGTTTTCCATGTAAAAAATCGATTTTTTTTTAATAAAAATCCATTTTTATGAATTTTATAAGTGATCACAGATTTTTGTCCTTTTTGCTGTAGGACGCTTAGTTTAGCCAAAAAATGAGTTTTTAGTTTTCCATGTAAAAAATCGAATTTTTTTTAATAAAAATCCATTTTTTCTGAATTTTATAAGTGATCACAGATTTTTGTCCTTTTTGCTGTAGGACGCTTAGTTTAGCCAGAATATGAGTTTTTAGTTTTCCATGTAAAAAATCGATTTTTTTTTAATAAAAATCCATTTTTATGAATTTTATAAGTGATCACAGATTTTTGTCCTTTTGGCTGTAGGACTCTTAGTTTAGCTAGAAAATGAGTTTTTAGTTTTTCATATAAAAAATCGAATTTTTTTAATAAAAATCCATTTTTTCTGAATTTTATAAGTGATCACAGATTTTTGTCCTTTTTGCTGTAGGACGCTTAGTTTAGCCAGAAAATGAGTTTTTAGTTTTCCATGTAAAAAATCGAATTTTTTTTAATAAAAATCCATTTTTATGAATTTTATAAGTGATCACAGATTTTTGTCCTTTTAGCTGTAGGACGCTTAGTTTAGCCCGAAAATGAGTTTTTAGTTTTCCATGTAAAAAATCGAATTTTTTTTAATAAAAATCCATTTTTTCTGAATTTTATTAGTGATCACAGATTTTTGTCCTTTTTGCTGTGGGACGCTTAGTTTAGCTAGAAAATGAGTTTTTAGTTTTCCATATAAAAAATCGAATTTTTTTAATAAAAATCCATTTTTTCTGAATTTTATAAGTGATCACAGATTTTTGTCCTTTTTGCTGTAGGACGCTTAGTTTAGCCAGAAAATGAGTTTTTAGTTTTCCATGTAAAAAATCGATTTTTTTTTAATAAAAATCCATTTTTATGAATTTTATAAGTGATCACAGATTTTTGTCCTTTTAGCTGTAGGACGCTTAGTTTAGCCAGAAAATGAGTTTTTAGTTTTCCATGTAAAAAATCGAATTTTTTTTAATAAAAATCCATTTTTATGAATTTTATAAGTGATCACAGATTTTTGTCCTTTTGGCTGTAGGACGCTTAGTTTAGCCAGAAAATGAGTTTTTAGTTTTCCATGTAAAAAATCGAATTTTTTTTAATAAAAATCCATTTTTATGAATTTTATAAGTGATCACAGATTTTTGTCCTTTTAGCTGTAGGACGCTTAGTTTAGCCAGAAAATGAGTTTTTAGTTTTCCATGTAAAAAATCGAATTTTTTTTAATAAAAATCCATTTTTATGAATTTTATAAGTGATCACAGATTTTTGTCCTTTTTGCTGTAGGACGCTTAGTTTAGCCAGAAAATGAGTTTTTAGTTTTCCATGTAAAAAATCGATTTTTTTTTAATAAAAATCCATTTTTATGAATTTTATAAGTGATCACAGATTTTTGTCCTTTTAGCTGTAGGACGCTTAGTTTAGCCAGAAAATGAGTTTTTAGTTTTCCATGTAAAAAATCGAATTTTTTTTAATAAAAATCCATTTTTATGAATTTTATAAGTGATCACAGATTTTTGTCCTTTTGGCTGTAGTTTAGCTAGAAAATGAGTTTTTAGTTTTTCATATAAAAAATCGAATTTTTTTAATAAAAATCCATTTTTTCTGAATTTTATAAGTGATCACAGATTTTTGTCCTTTTTGCTGTAGGACGCTTAGTTTAGCCAGAAAATGAGTTTTTAGTTTTCCATGTAAAAAATCGATTTTTTTTAATAAAAATCCATTTTTATGAATTTTATAAGTGATCACAGATTTTTGTCCTTTTGGCTCTAGGACTCTTAGTTTAGCCAGAAAATGAGTTTTTAGTTTTCCATATAAAAAATCGAATTTTTTTAATAAAAATCCATTTTTTCTGAATTTTATAAGTGATCACAGATTTTTGTCCTTTTTGCTGTAGGACGCTTAGTTTAGCCAGAAAATGAGTTTTTAGTTTTCCATGTAAAAAATCGAATTTTTTTTAATAAAAATCCATTTTTATGAATTTTATAAGTGATCACAGATTTTTGTCCTTTTGGCTGTAGGACTCTTAGTTTAGCTAGAAAATGAGTTTTTAGTTTTTCATATAAAAAATCGAATTTTTTTAATAAAAATCCATTTTTTCTGAATTTTATAAGTGATCACAGATTTTTGTCCTTTTTGCTGTAGGACGCTTAGTTTAGCCAGAAAATGAGTTTTTAGTTTTCCATGTAAAAAATCGATTTTTTTTAATAAAAATCCATTTTTATGAATTTTATAAATGATCACAGATTTTTGTCCTTTTGGCTCTAGGACTCTTAGTTTAGCCAGAAAATGAGTTTTTAGTTTTCCATATAAAAAATCGAATTTTTTTAATAAAAATTTATTTTTTCTGAATTTTATAAGTGATCACAGATTTTTGTCCTTTTAGCTGTAGGACGCTTAGTTTAGCCAGAAAATGAGTTTTTAGTTTTCCATGTAAAAAATCGAATTTTTTTTAATAAAAATCCATTTTTATGAATTTTATAAGTGATCACAGATTTTTTGCTGTAGGACGCTTAGTTTAGCCAGAAAATGAGTTTTTAGTTTTCCATGTAAAAAATCGAATTTTTTTTAATAAAAATCCATTTTTATGAATTTTATAAGTGATCACAGATTTTTGTCCTTTTTTCTGTAGGACGCTTAGTTTAGCCAGAAAATGAGTTTTTAGTTTTCCATGAAAAAAATCAAATTTTTTTTAATAAAAATCCATTTTTATGAATTTTATAAGTGATCACAGATTTTTGTCCTTTTTGCTGTAGGACGCTTAGTTTAGCCAGAAAATGAGTTTTTAGTTTTCCATGTAAAAAATCGAATTTTTTTTAATAAAAATCCATTTTTATGAATTTTATAAGTGATCACAGATTTTTGTCCTTTTAGCTGTAGGACGCTTAGTTTAGCCAGAAAATGAGTTTTTAGTTTTCCATGTAAAAAATCGAATTTTTTTTAATAAAAATCCATTTTTATGAATTTTATAAGTGATCACAGATTTTTGTCCTTTTTGCTGTAGGACGCTTAGTTTAGCCAGAAAATGAGTTTTTAGTTTTCCATGTAAAAAATCGATTTTTTTTTAATAAAAATCCATTTTTATGAATTTTATAAGTGATCACAGATTTTTGTCCTTTTTGCTGTAGGACGCTTAGTTTAGCCAAAAAATGAGTTTTTAGTTTTCCATGTAAAAAATCGAATTTTTTTTAATAAAAATCCATTTTTTCTGAATTTTATAAGTGATCACAGATTTTTGTCCTTTTTGCTGTAGGACGCTTAGTTTAGCCAGAATATGAGTTTTTAGTTTTCCATGTAAAAAATCGATTTTTTTTTAATAAAAATCCATTTTTATGAATTTTATAAGTGATCACAGATTTTTGTCCTTTTGGCTGTAGGACTCTTAGTTTAGCTAGAAAATGAGTTTTTAGTTTTTCATATAAAAAATCGAATTTTTTTAATAAAAATCCATTTTTTCTGAATTTTATAAGTGATCACAGATTTTTGTCCTTTTTGCTGTAGGACGCTTAGTTTAGCCAGAAAATGAGTTTTTAGTTTTCCATGTAAAAAATCGAATTTTTTTTAATAAAAATCCATTTTTATGAATTTTATAAGTGATCACAGATTTTTGTCCTTTTAGCTGTAGGACGCTTAGTTTAGCCCGAAAATGAGTTTTTAGTTTTCCATGTAAAAAATCGAATTTTTTTTAATAAAAATCCATTTTTTCTGAATTTTATTAGTGATCACAGATTTTTGTCCTTTTTGCTGTGGGACGCTTAGTTTAGCTAGAAAATGAGTTTTTAGTTTTCCATATAAAAAATCGAATTTTTTTAATAAAAATCCATTTTTTCTGAATTTTATAAGTGATCACAGATTTTTGTCCTTTTTGCTGTAGGACGCTTAGTTTAGCCAGAAAATGAGTTTTTAGTTTTCCATGTAAAAAATCGATTTTTTTTTAATAAAAATCCATTTTTATGAATTTTATAAGTGATCACAGATTTTTGTCCTTTTAGCTGTAGGACGCTTAGTTTAGCCAGAAAATGAGTTTTTAGTTTTCCATGTAAAAAATCGAATTTTTTTTAATAAAAATCCATTTTTATGAATTTTATAAGTGATCACAGATTTTTGTCCTTTTGGCTGTAGGACTCTTAGTTTAGCTAGAAAATGAGTTTTTAGTTTTTCATATAAAAAATCGAATTTTTTTAATAAAAATCCATTTTTTCTGAATTTTATAAGTGATCACAGATTTTTGTCCTTTTTGCTGTAGGACGCTTAGTTTAGCCAGAAAATGAGTTTTTAGTTTTCCATGTAAAAAATCGAATTTTTTTTAATAAAAATCCATTTTTATGAATTTTATAAGTGATCACAGATTTTTGTCCTTTTAGCTGTAGGACGCTTAGTTTAGCCAGAAAATGAGTTTTTAGTTTTCCGTGTAAAAAATCGAATTTTTTTTAATAAAAATCCATTTTTTCTGAATTTTATTAGTGATCACAGATTTTTGTCCTTTTTGCTGTGGGACGCTTAGTTTAGCTAGAAAATGAGTTTTTAGTTTTCCATGTAAAAAATCGATTTTTTTTTAATAAAAATCCATTTTTTCTGAATTTTATTAGTGATCACAGATTTTTGTCCTTTTTGCTGTGGGACGCTTAGTTTAGCTAGAAAATGAGTTTTTAGTTTTCCATATAAAAAATCGAATTTTTTTAATAAAAATCCATTTTTTCTGAATTTTATAAGTGATCACAGATTTTTGTCCTTTTTGCTGTAGGACGCTTAGTTTAGCCAGAAAATGAGTTTTTAGTTTTCCATGTAAAAAATCGAATTTTTTTTAATAAAAATCCATTTTTTCTGAATTTTATTAGTGATCACAGATTTTTGTCCTTTTTGCTGTGGGACGCTTAGTTTAGCTAGAAAATGAGTTTTTAGTTTTCCATATAAAAAATCGAATTTTTTTAATAAAAATCCATTTTTTCTGAATTTTATAAGTGATCACAGATTTTTGTCCTTTTTGCTGTGGGACGCTTAGTTTAGCCAGAAAATGAGTTTTTAGTTTTCCATGTAAAAAATCGAATTTTTTTTAATAAAAATCCATTTTTATGAATTTTATAAGTGATCACAGATTTTTTTCCTTTTAGCTGTAGGACGCTTAGTTTAGCCGGAAAATGAGTTTTTAGTTTTCCATGTAAAAAATCGAATTTTTTTTAATAAAAATCCATTTTTATGAATTTTATAAGTGATCACAGATTTTTGTCCTTTTGGCTGTAGGACTCTTAGTTTAGCTAGAAAATGAGTTTTTAGTTTTTCATATAAAAAATCGAATTTTTTTAATAAAAATCCATTTTTTCTGAATTTTATAAGTGATCACAGATTTTTGTCCTTTTTGCTGTAGGACGCTTAGTTTAGCCAGAAAATGAGTTTTTAGTTTTCCATGTAAAAAATCGAATTTTTTTTAATAAAAATCCATTTTTATGAATTTTATAAGTGATCACAGATTTTTGTCCTTTTTGCTGTGGGACGCTTAGTTTAGCTAGAAAATGAGTTTTTAGTTTTCCATATAAAAAATCGAATTTTTTTAATAAAAATCCATTTTTTCTGAATTTTATAAGTGATCACAGATTTTTGTCCTTTTTGCTGTAGGACGCTTAGTTTAGCCAGAAAATGAGTTTTTAGTTTTCCATGTAAAAAATCGATTTTTTTTTAATAAAAATCCATTTTTATGAATTTTATAAGTGATCACAGATTTTTGTCCTTTTAGCTGTAGGACGCTTAGTTTAGCCAGAAAATGAGTTTTTAGTTTTCCATGTAAAAAATCGAATTTTTTTTAATAAAAATCCATTTTTATGAATTTTATAAGTGATCACAGATTTTTGTCCTTTTGGCTGTAGGACTCTTAGTTTAGCTAGAAAATGAGTTTTTAGTTTTTCATATAAAAAATCGAATTTTTTTAATAAAAATCCATTTTTTCTGAATTTTATAAGTGATCACAGATTTTTGTCCTTTTTGCTGTAGGACGCTTAGTTTAGCCAGAAAATGAGTTTTTAGTTTTCCATGTAAAAAATCGAATTTTTTTTAATAAAAATCCATTTTTATGAATTTTATAAGTGATCACAGATTTTTGTCCTTTTAGCTGTAGGACGCTTAGTTTAGCCAGAAAATGAGTTTTTAGTTTTCCATGTAAAAAATCGATTTTTTTTTAATAAAAATCCATTTTTATGAATTTTATAAGTGATCACAGATTTTTGTCCTTTTTGCTGTAGGACGCTTAGTTTAGCCAGAAAATGAGTTTTTAGTTTTCCATGTAAAAAATCGATTTTTTTTTAATAAAAATCCATTTTTATGAATTTTATAAGTGATCACAGATTTTTGTCCTTTTAGCTGTAGGACGCTTAGTTTAGCCAGAAAATGAGTTTTTAGTTTTCCATGTAAAAAATCGAATTTTTTTTAATAAAAATCCATTTTTATGAATTTTATAAGTGATCACAGATTTTTGTCCTTTTGGCTGTAGGACTCTTAGTTTTTCATATAAAAAATCGAATTTTTTTAATAAAAATCCATTTTTTCTGAATTTTATAAGTGATCACAGATTTTTGTCCTTTTTGCTGTAGGACGCTTAGTTTAGTCAGAAAATGAGTTTTTAGTTTTCCATGTAAAAAATCGAATTTTTTTTAATAAAAATCCATTTTTATGAATTTTATAAGTGATCACAGATTTTTGTCCTTTTAGCTGTAGGACGCTTAGTTTAGCCAGAAAATGAGTTTTTAGTTTTCCATGTAAAAAATCGAATTTTTTTAATAAAAATCCATTTTTATGAATTTTATAAGTGATCACAGATTCTTGTCCTTTTGGCTGTAGGACTCTTAGTTTAGCTAGAAAATGAGTTTTTAGTTTTTCATATAAAAAATCGAATTTTTTTAATAAAAATCCATTTTTTCTGCATTTTATAAGTGATCACAGATTTTTGTCCTTTTTGCTGTAGGACGCTTAGTTTAGCCAGAAAATGAGTTTTTAGTTTTCCATGTAAAAAATCGAATTTTTTTTAATAAAAATCCATTTTTATGAATTTTATAAGTGATCACAGATTTTTGTCCTTTTGGCTGTAGGACTCTTAGTTTAGCTAGAAAATGAGTTTTTAGTTTTTCATATAAAAAATCGAATTTTTTTAATAAAAATCCATTTTTTCTGAATTTTATAAGTGATCACAGATTTTTGTCCTTTTTGCTGTAGGACGCTTAGTTTAGCCAGAAAATGAGTTTTTAGTTTTCCATGTAAAAAATCGAATTTTTTTTAATAAAAATCCATTTTTATGAATTTTATAAGTGATCACAGATTTTTGTCCTTTTAGCTGTAGGACGCTTAGTTTAGCCAGAAAATGAGTTTTTAGTTTTCCATGTAAAAAATCGAATTTTTTTTAATAAAAATCCATTTTTATGAATTTTATAAGTGATCACAGATTTTTGTCCTTTTTGCTGTAGGACGCTTAGTTTAGCCAGAAAATGAGTTTTTAGTTTTCCATGTAAAAAATCGATTTTTTTTTAATAAAAATCCATTTTTATGAATTTTATAAGTGATCACAGATTTTTGTCCTTTTAGCTGTAGGACGCTTAGTTTAGCCAGAAAATGAGTTTTTAGTTTTCCATGTAAAAAATCGAATTTTTTTTAATAAAAATCCATTTTTATGAATTTTATAAGTGATCACAGATTTTTGTCCTTTTGGCTGTAGTTTAGCTAGAAAATGAGTTTTTAGTTTTTCATATAAAAAATCGAATTTTTTTAATAAAAATCCATTTTTTCTGAATTTTATAAGTGATCACAGATTTTTGTCCTTTTTGCTGTAGGACGCTTAGTTTAGCCAGAAAATGAGTTTTTAGTTTTCCATGTAAAAAATCGATTTTTTTTAATAAAAATCCATTTTTATGAATTTTATAAGTGATCACAGATTTTTGTCCTTTTGGCTCTAGGACTCTTAGTTTAGCCAGAAAATGAGTTTTTAGTTTTCCATATAAAAAATCGAATTTTTTTAATAAAAATCCATTTTTTCTGAATTTTATAAGTGATCACAGATTTTTGTCCTTTTTGCTGTAGGACGCTTAGTTTAGCCAGAAAATGAGTTTTTAGTTTTCCATGTAAAAAATCGAATTTTTTTTAATAAAAATCCATTTTTATGAATTTTATAAGTGATCACAGATTTTTGTCCTTTTGGCTGTAGGACTCTTAGTTTAGCTAGAAAATGAGTTTTTAGTTTTTCATATAAAAAATCGAATTTTTTTAATAAAAATCCATTTTTTCTGAATTTTATAAGTGATCACAGATTTTTGTCCTTTTTGCTGTAGGACGCTTAGTTTAGCCAGAAAATGAGTTTTTAGTTTTCCATGTAAAAAATCGATTTTTTTTAATAAAAATCCATTTTTATGAATTTTATAAATGATCACAGATTTTTGTCCTTTTGGCTCTAGGACTCTTAGTTTAGCCAGAAAATGAGTTTTTAGTTTTCCATATAAAAAATCGAATTTTTTTAATAAAAATTTATTTTTTCTGAATTTTATAAGTGATCACAGATTTTTGTCCTTTTAGCTGTAGGACGCTTAGTTTAGCCAGAAAATGAGTTTTTAGTTTTCCATGTAAAAAATCGAATTTTTTTTAATAAAAATCCATTTTTATGAATTTTATAAGTGATCACAGATTTTTTGCTGTAGGACGCTTAGTTTAGCCAGAAAATGAGTTTTTAGTTTTCCATGTAAAAAATCGAATTTTTTTTAATAAAAATCCATTTTTATGAATTTTATAAGTGATCACAGATTTTTGTCCTTTTTTCTGTAGGACGCTTAGTTTAGCCAGAAAATGAGTTTTTAGTTTTCCATGAAAAAAATCAAATTTTTTTTAATAAAAATCCATTTTTATGAATTTTATAAGTGATCACAGATTTTTGTCCTTTTTGCTGTAGGACGCTTAGTTTAGCCAGAAAATGAGTTTTTAGTTTTCCATGTAAAAAATCGAATTTTTTTTAATAAAAATCCATTTTTATGAATTTTATAAGTGATCACAGATTTTTGTCCTTTTAGCTGTAGGACGCTTAGTTTAGCCAGAAAATGAGTTTTTAGTTTTCCATGTAAAAAATCGAATTTTTTTTAATAAAAATCCATTTTTATGAATTTTATAAGTGATCACAGATTTTTGTCCTTTTTGCTGTAGGACGCTTAGTTTAGCCAGAAAATGAGTTTTTAGTTTTCCATGTAAAAAATCGATTTTTTTTTAATAAAAATCCATTTTTATGAATTTTATAAGTGATCACAGATTTTTGTCCTTTTTGCTGTAGGACGCTTAGTTTAGCCAAAAAATGAGTTTTTAGTTTTCCATGTAAAAAATCGAATTTTTTTTAATAAAAATCCATTTTTTCTGAATTTTATAAGTGATCACAGATTTTTGTCCTTTTTGCTGTAGGACGCTTAGTTTAGCCAGAATATGAGTTTTTAGTTTTCCATGTAAAAAATCGATTTTTTTTTAATAAAAATCCATTTTTATGAATTTTATAAGTGATCACAGATTTTTGTCCTTTTGGCTGTAGGACTCTTAGTTTAGCTAGAAAATGAGTTTTTAGTTTTTCATATAAAAAATCGAATTTTTTTAATAAAAATCCATTTTTTCTGAATTTTATAAGTGATCACAGATTTTTGTCCTTTTTGCTGTAGGACGCTTAGTTTAGCCAGAAAATGAGTTTTTAGTTTTCCATGTAAAAAATCGAATTTTTTTTAATAAAAATCCATTTTTATGAATTTTATAAGTGATCACAGATTTTTGTCCTTTTAGCTGTAGGACGCTTAGTTTAGCCCGAAAATGAGTTTTTAGTTTTCCATGTAAAAAATCGAATTTTTTTTAATAAAAATCCATTTTTTCTGAATTTTATTAGTGATCACAGATTTTTGTCCTTTTTGCTGTGGGACGCTTAGTTTAGCTAGAAAATGAGTTTTTAGTTTTCCATATAAAAAATCGAATTTTTTTAATAAAAATCCATTTTTTCTGAATTTTATAAGTGATCACAGATTTTTGTCCTTTTTGCTGTAGGACGCTTAGTTTAGCCAGAAAATGAGTTTTTAGTTTTCCATGTAAAAAATCGATTTTTTTTTAATAAAAATCCATTTTTATGAATTTTATAAGTGATCACAGATTTTTGTCCTTTTAGCTGTAGGACGCTTAGTTTAGCCAGAAAATGAGTTTTTAGTTTTCCATGTAAAAAATCGAATTTTTTTTAATAAAAATCCATTTTTATGAATTTTATAAGTGATCACAGATTTTTGTCCTTTTGGCTGTAGGACTCTTAGTTTAGCTAGAAAATGAGTTTTTAGTTTTTCATATAAAAAATCGAATTTTTTTAATAAAAATCCATTTTTTCTGAATTTTATAAGTGATCACAGATTTTTGTCCTTTTTGCTGTAGGACGCTTAGTTTAGCCAGAAAATGAGTTTTTAGTTTTCCATGTAAAAAATCGAATTTTTTTTAATAAAAATCCATTTTTATGAATTTTATAAGTGATCACAGATTTTTGTCCTTTTAGCTGTAGGACGCTTAGTTTAGCCAGAAAATGAGTTTTTAGTTTTCCGTGTAAAAAATCGAATTTTTTTTAATAAAAATCCATTTTTTCTGAATTTTATTAGTGATCACAGATTTTTGTCCTTTTTGCTGTGGGACGCTTAGTTTAGCTAGAAAATGAGTTTTTAGTTTTCCATGTAAAAAATCGAATTTTTTTTAATAAAAATCCATTTTTTCTGAATTTTATTAGTGATCACAGATTTTTGTCCTTTTTGCTGTGGGACGCTTAGTTTAGCTAGAAAATGAGTTTTTAGTTTTCCATATAAAAAATCGAATTTTTTTAATAAAAATCCATTTTTTCTGAATTTTATAAGTGATCACAGATTTTTGTCCTTTTTGCTGTAGGACGCTTAGTTTAGCCAGAAAATGAGTTTTTAGTTTTCCATGTAAAAAATCGAATTTTTTTTAATAAAAATCCATTTTTTCTGAATTTTATTAGTGATCACAGATTTTTGTCCTTTTTGCTGTGGGACGCTTAGTTTAGCTAGAAAATGAGTTTTTAGTTTTCCATATAAAAAATCGAATTTTTTTAATAAAAATCCATTTTTTCTGAATTTTATAAGTGATCACAGATTTTTGTCCTTTTTGCTGTGGGACGCTTAGTTTAGCCAGAAAATGAGTTTTTAGTTTTCCATGTAAAAAATCGAATTTTTTTTAATAAAAATCCATTTTTATGAATTTTATAAGTGATCACAGATTTTTTTCCTTTTAGCTGTAGGACGCTTAGTTTAGCCGGAAAATGAGTTTTTAGTTTTCCATGTAAAAAATCGAATTTTTTTTAATAAAAATCCATTTTTATGAATTTTATAAGTGATCACAGATTTTTGTCCTTTTGGCTGTAGGACTCTTAGTTTAGCTAGAAAATGAGTTTTTAGTTTTTCATATAAAAAATCGAATTTTTTTAATAAAAATCCATTTTTTCTGAATTTTATAAGTGATCACAGATTTTTGTCCTTTTTGCTGTAGGACGCTTAGTTTAGCCAGAAAATGAGTTTTTAGTTTTCCATGTAAAAAATCGAATTTTTTTTAATAAAAATCCATTTTTATGAATTTTATAAGTGATCACAGATTTTTGTCCTTTTTGCTGTGGGACGCTTAGTTTAGCTAGAAAATGAGTTTTTAGTTTTCCATATAAAAAATCGAATTTTTTTAATAAAAATCCATTTTTTCTGAATTTTATAAGTGATCACAGATTTTTGTCCTTTTTGCTGTAGGACGCTTAGTTTAGCCAGAAAATGAGTTTTTAGTTTTCCATGTAAAAAATCGAATTTTTTTTAATAAAAATCCATTTTTTCTGAATTTTATAAGTGATCACAGATTTTTGTCCTTTTGGCTGTAGGACTCTTAGTTTAGCTAGAAAATGAGTTTTTAGTTTTTCATATAAAAAATCGAATTTTTTTTAACAAAAATCCATTTTTTCTGAATTTTATAAGTGATCACAGATTTTTGTCCTTTTTGCTGTAGGACGCTTAGTTTAGCCAGAAAATGAGTTTTTAGTTTTCCATGTAAAAAATCGAATTTTTTTTAATAAAATTCCATTTTTTCTGAATTTTATAAGTGATCACAGATTTTTGTCCTTTTTGCTGTAGGACGCTTAGTTTAGCCAGAATATGAGTTTTTAGTTTTCCATGTAAAAAATCGATTTTTTTTTAATAAAAATCCATTTTTATGAATTTTATAAGTGATCACAGATTTTTGTCCTTTTGGCTGTAGGACTCTTAGTTTAGCTAGAAAATGAGTTTTTAGTTTTTCATATAAAAAATCGAATTTTTTTAATAAAAATCCAATTTTTCTGAATTTTATAAGTGATCACAGATTTTTGTCCTTTTTGCTGTAGGACGCTTAGTTTAGCCAGAAAATGAGTTTTTAGTTTTCCATGTAAAAAATCGAATTTTTTTTAATAAAAATCCATTTTTATGAATTTTATAAGTGATCACAGATTTTTGTCCTTTCAGCTGTAGGACGCTTAGTTTAGCCAGAAAATGAGTTTTTAGTTTTCCATGTAAAAAATCGAATTTTTTTTAATAAAAATCCATTTTTATGAATTTTATAAGTGATCACAGATTTTTGTCCTTTTAGCTGTAGGACGCTTAGTTTAGCCAGAAAATGAGTTTTTAGTTTTCCATGTAAAAAATCGAATTTTTTTTAATAAGAATCCATTTTTGAATTTTATAAGTGATCACAGATTTTTGTCCTTTTAGCTGTAGGACGCTTAGTTTAGCCAGAAAATGAGTTTTTAGTTTTCCATATAAAAAATCGAATTTTTTAATAAAAATCCATTTTTTCTGAATTTTATAAGTGATCACAGATTTTTTTCCTTTTAGCTGTAGGACGCTTAGTTTAGCCAGAAAATGAGTTTTTAGTTTTCCATATAAAAAATCGAATTTTTTAATAAAAATCCATTTTTTCTGAATTTTATAAGTGATCACAGATTTTTGTCCTTTTGGCTGTAGGACTCTTAGTTTAGCTAGAAAATGAGTTTTTAGTTTTCCGTGTAAAAAATCGAATTTTTTTTAATAAAAATCCATTTTTATGAATTTTATAAGTGATCACAGATTTTTGTCCTTTTAGCTGTAGAACGCTTAGTTTAGCCAGAAAATGAGTTTTTAGTTTTCCATATAAAAAATCGAATTTTTTAATAAAAATCCATTTTTTCTGAATTTTATTAGTGATCACAGATTTTTGTCCTTTTTGCTGTGGGACGCTTAGTTTAGCTAGAAAATGAGTTTTTAGTTTTCCATGTAAAAAATCGAATTTTTTTTAATAAAAATCCATTTTTTCTGAATTTTATTAGTGATCACAGATTTTTGTCCTTTTTGCTGTGGGACGCTTAGTTTAGCTAGAAAATGAGTTTTTAGTTTTCCATATAAAAAATCGAATTTTTTTAATAAAAATCCATTTTTTCTGAATTTTATAAGTGATCACAGATTTTTGTCCTTTTTGCTGTAGGACGCTTAGTTTAGCCAGAAAATGAGTTTTTAGTTTTCCATGTAAAAAATCGAATTTTTTTTAATAAAAATCCATTTTTTCTGAATTTTATTAGTGATCACAGATTTTTGTCCTTTTTGCTGTGGGACGCTTAGTTTAGCTAGAAAATGAGTTTTTAGTTTTCCATATAAAAAATCGAATTTTTTTAATAAAAATCCATTTTTTCTGAATTTTATAAGTGATCACAGATTTTTGTCCTTTTTGCTGTGGGACGCTTAGTTTAGCCAGAAAATGAGTTTTTAGTTTTCCATATAAAAAATCGAATTTTTTAATAAAAATCCATTTTTTCTGAATTTTATAAGTGATCACAGATTTTTGTCCTTTTGGCTGTAGGACTCTTAGTTTAGCTAGAAAATGAGTTTTTAGTTTTCCGTGTAAAAAATCGAATTTTTTTTAATAAAAATCCATTTTTATGAATTTTATAAGTGATCACAGATTTTTGTCCTTTTAGCTGTAGAACGCTTAGTTTAGCCAGAAAATGAGTTTTTAGTTTTCCATATAAAAAATCGAATTTTTTAATAAAAATCCATTTTTTCTGAATTTTATTAGTGATCACAGATTTTTGTCCTTTTTGCTGTGGGACGCTTAGTTTAGCTAGAAAATGAGTTTTTAGTTTTCCATGTAAAAAATCGAATTTTTTTTAATAAAAATCCATTTTTTCTGAATTTTATTAGTGATCACAGATTTTTGTCCTTTTTGCTGTGGGACGCTTAGTTTAGCTAGAAAATGAGTTTTTAGTTTTCCATGTAAAAAATCGAATTTTTTTTAATAAAAATCCATTTTTTCTGAATTTTATTAGTGATCACAGATTTTTGTCCTTTTTGCTGTGGGACGCTTAGTTTAGCTAGAAAATGAGTTTTTAGTTTTCCATATAAAAAATCGAATTTTTTTAATAAAAATCCATTTTTTCTGAATTTTATAAGTGATCACAGATTTTTGTCCTTTTTGCTGTAGGACGCTTAGTTTAGCCAGAAAATGAGTTTTTAGTTTTCCATGTAAAAAATCGAATTTTTTTTAATAAAAATCCATTTTTATGAATTTTATAAGTGATCACAGATTTTTTTCCTTTTAGCTGTAGGACGCTTAGTTTAGCCGGAAAATGAGTTTTTAGTTTTCCATGTAAAAAATCGAATTTTTTTTAATAAAAATCCATTTTTATGAATTTTATAAGTGATCACAGATTTTTGTCCTTTTGGCTGTAGGACTCTTAGTTTAGCTAGAAAATGAGTTTTTAGTTTTTCATATAAAAAATCGAATTTTTTTAATAAAAATCCATTTTTTCTGAATTTTATAAGTGATCACAGATTTTTGTCCTTTTTGCTGTAGGACGCTTAGTTTAGCCAGAAAATGAGTTTTTAGTTTTCCATGTAAAAAATCGAATTTTTTTTAATAAAAATCCATTTTTATGAATTTTATAAGTGATCACAGATTTTTTTCCTTTTAGCTGTAGGACGCTTAGTTTAGCCGGAAAATGAGTTTTTAGTTTTCCATGTAAAAAATCGAATTTTTTTTAATAAAAATCCATTTTTTCTGAATTTTATAAGTGATCACAGATTTTTGTCCTTTTGGCTGTAGGACTCTTAGTTTAGCTAGAAAATGAGTTTTTAGTTTTTCATATAAAAAATCGAATTTTTTTAATAAAAATCCATTTTTTCTGAATTTTATAAGTGATCACAGATTTTTGTCCTTTTTGCTGTAGGACGCTTAGTTTAGCCAGAAAATGAGTTTTTAGTTTTCCATGTAAAAAATCGAATTTTTTTTAATAAAAATCCATTTTTATGAATTTTATAAGTGATCACAGATTTTTGTCCTTTTTGCTGTGGGACGCTTAGTTTAGCTAGAAAATGAGTTTTTAGTTTTCCATATAAAAAATCGAATTTTTTTAATAAAAATCCATTTTTTCTGAATTTTATAAGTGATCACAGATTTTTGTCCTTTTTGCTGTAGGACGCTTAGTTTAGCCAGAAAATGAGTTTTTAGTTTTCCATGTAAAAAATCGAATTTTTTTTAATAAAAATCCATTTTTTCTGAATTTTATAAGTGATCACAGATTTTTGTCCTTTTGGCTGTAGGACTCTTAGTTTAGCTAGAAAATGAGTTTTTAGTTTTTCATATAAAAAATCGAATTTTTTTTAACAAAAATCCATTTTTTCTGAATTTTATAAGTGATCACAGATTTTTGTCCTTTTTGCTGTAGGACGCTTAGTTTAGCCAGAAAATGAGTTTTTAGTTTTCCATGTAAAAAATCGAATTTTTTTTAATAAAATTCCATTTTTTCTGAATTTTATAAGTGATCACAGATTTTTGTCCTTTTTGCTGTAGGACGCTTAGTTTAGCCAGAATATGAGTTTTTAGTTTTCCATGTAAAAAATCGATTTTTTTTTAATAAAAATCCATTTTTATGAATTTTATAAGTGATCACAGATTTTTGTCCTTTTGGCTGTAGGACTCTTAGTTTAGCTAGAAAATGAGTTTTTAGTTTTTCATATAAAAAATCGAATTTTTTTAATAAAAATCCAATTTTTCTGAATTTTATAAGTGATCACAGATTTTTGTCCTTTTTGCTGTAGGACGCTTAGTTTAGCCAGAAAATGAGTTTTTAGTTTTCCATGTAAAAAATCGAATTTTTTTTAATAAAAATCCATTTTTATGAATTTTATAAGTGATCACAGATTTTTGTCCTTTTAGCTGTAGGACGCTTAGTTTAGCCAGAAAATGAGTTTTTAGTTTTCCATATAAAAAATCGAATTTTTTTTAATAAAAATCCATTTTTATGAATTTTATAAGTGATCACAGATTTTTGTCCTTTTAGCTGTAGGACGCTTAGTTTAGCTAGAAAATGAGTTTTTAGTTTTCCATATAAAAAATCGAATTTTTTTAATAAAAATACATTTTTTCTGAATTTTATAAGTGATCACAGATTTTTGTCCTTTTTGCTGTAGGACGCTTAGTTTAGCCAGAAAATGAGTTTTTAGTTTTCCATGTAAAAAATCGAATTTTTTTTAATAAAAATCCATTTTTATGAATTTTATAAGTGATCACAGATTTTTGTCCTTTTAGCTGTAGGACGCTTAGTTTAGCCAGAAAATGAGTTTTTAGTTTTCCATATAAAAAATCGAATTTTTTAATAAAAATCCATTTTTTCTGAATTTTATAAGTGATCACAGATTTTTGTCCTTTTGGCTGTAGGACTCTTAGTTTAGCTAGAAAATGAGTTTTTAGTTTTCCATGTAAAAAATCGAATTTTTTTTAATAAAAATCCATTTTTTCTGAATTTTATAAGTGATCACAGATTTTTGTCCTTTTTGCTGTGGGACGCTTAGTTTAGCTAGAAAATGAGTTTTTAGTTTTCCATATAAAAAATCGAATTTTTTTAATAAAAATCCATTTTTTCTGAATTTTATAAGTGATCACAGATTTTTTTCCTTTTAGCTGTAGGACGCTTAGTTTAGCCAGAAAATGAGTTTTTAGTTTTCCATATAAAAAATCGAATTTTTTAATAAAAATCCATTTTTTCTGAATTTTATAAGTGATCACAGATTTTTGTCCTTTTGGCTGTAGGACTCTTAGTTTAGCTAGAAAATGAGTTTTTAGTTTTCCATGTAAAAAATCGAATTTTTTTTAATAAAAATCCATTTTTATGAATTTTATAAGTGATCACAGATTTTTGTCCTTTTAGCTGTAGAACGCTTAGTTTAGCCAGAAAATGAGTTTTTAGTTTTCCATATAAAAAATCGAATTTTTTAATAAAAATCCATTTTTTCTGAATTTTATTAGTGATCACAGATTTTTGTCCTTTTTGCTGTGGGGCGCTTAGTTTAGCTAGAAAATGAGTTTTTAGTTTTCCATGTAAAAAATCGAATTTTTTTTAATAAAAATCCATTTTTTCTGAATTTTATTAGTGATCACAGATTTTTGTCCTTTTTGCTGTGGGACGCTTAGTTTAGCTAGAAAATGAGTTTTTAGTTTTCCATATAAAAAATCGAATTTTTTTAATAAAAATCCATTTTTTCTGAATTTTATAAGTGATCACAGATTTTTGTCCTTTTTGCTGTAGGACGCTTAGTTTAGCCAGAAAATGAGTTTTTAGTTTTCCATGTAAAAAATCGAATTTTTTTTAATAAAAATCCATTTTTTCTGAATTTTATTAGTGATCACAGATTTTTGTCCTTTTTGCTGTGGGACGCTTAGTTTAGCTAGAAAATGAGTTTTTAGTTTTCCATATAAAAAATCGAATTTTTTTAATAAAAATCCATTTTTTCTGAATTTTATAAGTGATCACAGATTTTTGTCCTTTTTGCTGTGGGACGCTTAGTTTAGCCAGAAAATGAGTTTTTAGTTTTCCATGTAAAAAATCGAATTTTTTTTAATAAAAATCCATTTTTATGAATTTTATAAGTGATCACAGATTTTTTTCCTTTTAGCTGTAGGACGCTTAGTTTAGCCGGAAAATGAGTTTTTAGTTTTCCATGTAAAAAATCGAATTTTTTTTAATAAAAATCCATTTTTATGAATTTTATAAGTGATCACAGATTTTTGTCCTTTTGGCTGTAGGACTCTTAGTTTAGCTAGAAAATGAGTTTTTAGTTTTTCATATAAAAAATCGAATTTTTTTAATAAAAATCCATTTTTTCTGAATTTTATAAGTGATCACAGATTTTTGTCCTTTTTGCTGTAGGACGCTTAGTTTAGCCAGAAAATGAGTTTTTAGTTTTCCATGTAAAAAATCGAATTTTTTTTAATAAAAATCCATTTTTATGAATTTTATAAGTGATCACAGATTTTTGTCCTTTTGGCTGTAGGACTCTTAGTTTAGCTAGAAAATGAGTTTTTAGTTTTTCATATAAAAAATCGAATTTTTTTAATAAAAATCCATTTTTTCTGAATTTTATAAGTGATCACAGATTTTTGTCCTTTTTGCTGTGGGACGCTTAGTTTAGCTAGAAAATGAGTTTTTAGTTTTCCATATAAAAAATCGAATTTTTTTAATAAAAATCCATTTTTTCTGAATTTTATAAGTGATCACAGATTTTTGTCCTTTTTGCTGTAGGACGCTTAGTTTAGCCAGAAAATGAGTTTTTAGTTTTCCATGTAAAAAATCGAATTTTTTTTAATAAAAATCCATTTTTTCTGAATTTTATAAGTGATCACAGATTTTTGTCCTTTTGGCTGTAGGACTCTTAGTTTAGCTAGAAAATGAGTTTTTAGTTTTTCATATAAAAAATCGAATTTTTTTTAACAAAAATCCATTTTTTCTGAATTTTATAAGTGATCACAGATTTTTGTCCTTTTTGCTGTAGGACGCTTAGTTTAGCCAGAAAATGAGTTTTTAGTTTTCCATGTAAAAAATCGAATTTTTTTTAATAAAATTCCATTTTTTCTGAATTTTATAAGTGATCACAGATTTTTGTCCTTTTTGCTGTAGGACGCTTAGTTTAGCCAGAATATGAGTTTTTAGTTTTCCATGTAAAAAATCGATTTTTTTTTAATAAAAATCCATTTTTATGAATTTTATAAGTGATCACAGATTTTTGTCCTTTTGGCTGTAGGACTCTTAGTTTAGCTAGAAAATGAGTTTTTAGTTTTTCATATAAAAAATCGAATTTTTTTAATAAAAATCCAATTTTTCTGAATTTTATAAGTGATCACAGATTTTTGTCCTTTTTGCTGTAGGACGCTTAGTTTAGCCAGAAAATGAGTTTTTAGTTTTCCATGTAAAAAATCGAATTTTTTTTAATAAAAATCCATTTTTATGAATTTTATAAGTGATCACAGATTTTTGTCCTTTTAGCTGTAGGACGCTTAGTTTAGCCAGAAAATGAGTTTTTAGTTTTCCATATAAAAAATCGAATTTTTTTTAATAAAAATCCATTTTTATGAATTTTATAAGTGATCACAGATTTTTGTCCTTTTAGCTGTAGGACGCTTAGTTTAGCTAGAAAATGAGTTTTTAGTTTTCCATATAAAAAATCGAATTTTTTTAATAAAAATACATTTTTTCTGAATTTTATAAGTGATCACAGATTTTTGTCCTTTTTGCTGTAGGACGCTTAGTTTAGCCAGAAAATGAGTTTTTAGTTTTCCATGTAAAAAATCGAATTTTTTTTAATAAAAATCCATTTTTATGAATTTTATAAGTGATCACAGATTTTTGTCCTTTTAGCTGTAGGACGCTTAGTTTAGCCAGAAAATGAGTTTTTAGTTTTCCATATAAAAAATCGAATTTTTTAATAAAAATCCATTTTTTCTGAATTTTATAAGTGATCACAGATTTTTGTCCTTTTGGCTGTAGGACTCTTAGTTTAGCTAGAAAATGAGTTTTTAGTTTTCCATGTAAAAAATCGAATTTTTTTTAATAAAAATCCATTTTTTCTGAATTTTATAAGTGATCACAGATTTTTGTCCTTTTTGCTGTGGGACGCTTAGTTTAGCTAGAAAATGAGTTTTTAGTTTTCCATATAAAAAATCGAATTTTTTTAATAAAAATCCATTTTTTCTGAATTTTATAAGTGATCACAGATTTTTTTCCTTTTAGCTGTAGGACGCTTAGTTTAGCCAGAAAATGAGTTTTTAGTTTTCCATGTAAAAAATCGATTTTTTTTTAATAAAAATCCATTTTTATGAATTTTATAAGTGATCACAGATTTTTGTCCTTTTGGCTGTAGGACTCTTAGTTTAGCTAGAAAATGAGTTTTTAGTTTTTCATATAAAAAATCGAATTTTTTTAATAAAAATCCATTTTTTCTGAATTTTATAAGTGATCACAGATTTTTGTCCTTTTTGCTGTGGGACGCTTAGTTTAGCTAGAAAATGAGTTTTTAGTTTTCCATATAAAAAATCGAATTTTTTTAATAAAAATCCATTTTTTCTGAATTTTATAAGGGATCACAGATTTTTTTCCTTTTAGCTGTAGGACGCTTAGTTTAGCCAGAAAATGAGTTTTTAGTTTTCCATGTAAAAAATCGAATTTTTTTTAATAAAAATCCATTTTTTCTGAATTTTATTAGTGATCACAGATTTTTGTCCTTTTTGCTGTGGGACGCTTAGTTTAGCTAGAAAATGAGTTTTTAGTTTTCCATATAAAAAATCGAATTTTTTTAATAAAAATCCATTTTTATGAATTTTATAAGTGATCACAGATTTTTGTCCTTTTGGCTGTAGGACTCTTAGTTTAGCTAGAAAATGAGTTTTTAGTTTTTCATATAAAAAATCGAATTTTTTTAATAAAAATCCATTTTTTCTGAATTTTATAAGTGATCACAGATTTTTGTCCTTTTTGCTGTAGGACGCTTAGTTTAGCCAGAAAATGAGTTTTTAGTTTTCCATGTAAAAAATCGAATTTTTTTTAATAAAAATCCATTTTTATGAATTTTATAAGTGATCACAGATTTTTGTCCTTTTAGCTGTAGGACGCTTAGTTTAGCCAGAAAATGAGTTTTTAGTTTTCCATGTAAAAAATCGAATTTTTTTTAATAAAAATCCATTTTTTCTGAATTTTATTAGTGATCACAGATTTTTGTCCTTTTTGCTGTGGGACGCTTAGTTTAGCTAGAAAATGAGTTTTTAGTTTTCCATGTAAAAAATCGAATTTTTTTTAATAAAAATCCATTTTTTCTGAATTTTATTAGTGATCACAGATTTTTGTCCTTTTTGCTGTGGGACGCTTAGTTTAGCTAGAAAATGAGTTTTTAGTTTTCCATATAAAAAATCGAATTTTTTTAATAAAAATCCATTTTTTCTGAATTTTATAAGTGATCACAGATTTTTGTCCTTTTTGCTGTAGGACGCTTAGTTTAGCCAGAAAATGAGTTTTTAGTTTTCCATGTAAAAAATCGAATTTTTTTTAATAAAAATCCATTTTTTCTGAATTTTATTAGTGATCACAGATTTTTGTCCTTTTTGCTGTGGGACGCTTAGTTTAGCTAGAAAATGAGTTTTTAGTTTTCCATATAAAAAATCGAATTTTTTTAATAAAAATCCATTTTTTCTGAATTTTATAAGTGATCACAGATTTTTGTCCTTTTTGCTGTGGGACGCTTAGTTTAGCCAGAAAATGAGTTTTTAGTTTTCCATGTAAAAAATCGAATTTTTTTTAATAAAAATCCATTTTTATGAATTTTATAAGTGATCACAGATTTTTTTCCTTTTAGCTGTAGGACGCTTAGTTTAGCCGGAAAATGAGTTTTTAGTTTTCCATGTAAAAAATCGAATTTTTTTTAATAAAAATCCATTTTTATGAATTTTATAAGTGATCACAGATTTTTGTCCTTTTGGCTGTAGGACTCTTAGTTTAGCTAGAAAATGAGTTTTTAGTTTTTCATATAAAAAATCGAATTTTTTTAATAAAAATCCATTTTTTCTGAATTTTATAAGTGATCACAGATTTTTGTCCTTTTTGCTGTAGGACGCTTAGTTTAGCCAGAAAATGAGTTTTTAGTTTTCCATGTAAAAAATCGAATTTTTTTTAATAAAAATCCATTTTTATGAATTTTATAAGTGATCACAGATTTTTGTCCTTTTTGCTGTGGGACGCTTAGTTTAGCTAGAAAATGAGTTTTTAGTTTTCCATATAAAAAATCGAATTTTTTTAATAAAAATCCATTTTTTCTGAATTTTATAAGTGATCACAGATTTTTGTCCTTTTTGCTGTAGGACGCTTAGTTTAGCCAGAAAATGAGTTTTTAGTTTTCCATGTAAAAAATCGAATTTTTTTTAATAAAAATCCATTTTTTCTGAATTTTATAAGTGATCACAGATTTTTGTCCTTTTGGCTGTAGGACTCTTAGTTTAGCTAGAAAATGAGTTTTTAGTTTTTCATATAAAAAATCGAATTTTTATGAATTTTATAAGTGATCACAGATTTTTGTCCTTTTAGCTGTAGGACGCTTAGTTTAGCCAGAAAATGAGTTTTTAGTTTTCCATATAAAAAATCGAATTTTTTTTAATAAAAATCCATTTTTATGAATTTTATAAGTGATCACAGATTTTTGTCCTTTTAGCTGTAGGACGCTTAGTTTAGCTAGAAAATGAGTTTTTAGTTTTCCATATAAAAAATCGAATTTTTTTAATAAAAATACATTTTTTCTGAATTTTATAAGTGATCACAGATTTTTGTCCTTTTTGCTGTAGGACGCTTAGTTTAGCCAGAAAATGAGTTTTTAGTTTTCCATGTAAAAAATCGAATTTTTTTTAATAAAAATCCATTTTTATGAATTTTATAAGTGATCACAGATTTTTGTCCTTTTAGCTGTAGGACGCTTAGTTTAGCCAGAAAATGAGTTTTTAGTTTTCCATATAAAAAATCGAATTTTTTAATAAAAATCCATTTTTTCTGAATTTTATAAGTGATCACAGATTTTTGTCCTTTTGGCTGTAGGACTCTTAGTTTAGCTAGAAAATGAGTTTTTAGTTTTCCATGTAAAAAATCGAATTTTTTTTAATAAAAATCCATTTTTTCTGAATTTTATAAGTGATCACAGATTTTTGTCCTTTTTGCTGTGGGACGCTTAGTTTAGCTAGAAAATGAGTTTTTAGTTTTCCATATAAAAAATCGAATTTTTTTTAATAAAAATCCATTTTTATGAATTTTATAAGTGATCACAGATTTTTGTCCTTTTAGCTGTAGGACGCTTAGTTTAGCCAGAAAATGAGTTTTTAGTTTTCCATATAAAAAATCGAATTTTTTAATAAAAATCCATTTTTTCTGAATTTTATAAGTGATCACAGATTTTTGTCCTTTTTGCTGTAGGACGCTTAGTTTAGCCAGAAAATGAGTTTTTAGTTTTCCATGTAAAAAATCGAATTTTTTTTAATAAAAATCCATTTTTTCTGAATTTTATTAGTGATCACAGATTTTTGTCCTTTTTGCTGTGGGACGCTTAGTTTAGCTAGAAAATGAGTTTTTAGTTTTCCATATAAAAAATCGAATTTTTTTAATAAAAATCCATTTTTTCTGAATTTTATAAGTGATCACAGATTTTTGTCCTTTTTGCTGTGGGACGCTTAGTTTAGCCAGAAAATGAGTTTTTAGTTTTCCATGTAAAAAATCGAATTTTTTTTAATAAAAATCCATTTTTATGAATTTTATAAGTGATCACAGATTTTTTTCCTTTTAGCTGTAGGACGCTTAGTTTAGCCGGAAAATGAGTTTTTAGTTTTCCATGTAAAAAATCGAATTTTTTTTAATAAAAATCCATTTTTATGAATTTTATAAGTGATCACAGATTTTTGTCCTTTTGGCTGTAGGACTCTTAGTTTAGCTAGAAAATGAGTTTTTAGTTTTTCATATAAAAAATCGAATTTTTTTAATAAAAATCCATTTTTTCTGAATTTTATAAGTGATCACAGATTTTTGTCCTTTTTGCTGTAGGACGCTTAGTTTAGCCAGAAAATGAGTTTTTAGTTTTCCATGTAAAAAATCGAATTTTTTTTAATAAAAATCCATTTTTATGAATTTTATAAGTGATCACAGATTTTTGTCCTTTTTGCTGTGGGACGCTTAGTTTAGCTAGAAAATGAGTTTTTAGTTTTCCATATAAAAAATCGAATTTTTTTAATAAAAATCCATTTTTTCTGAATTTTATAAGTGATCACAGATTTTTGTCCTTTTTGCTGTAGGACGCTTAGTTTAGCCAGAAAATGAGTTTTTAGTTTTCCATGTAAAAAATCGAATTTTTTTTAATAAAAATCCATTTTTTCTGAATTTTATAAGTGATCACAGATTTTTGTCCTTTTGGCTGTAGGACTCTTAGTTTAGCTAGAAAATGAGTTTTTAGTTTTTCATATAAAAAATCGAATTTTTATGAATTTTATAAGTGATCACAGATTTTTGTCCTTTTAGCTGTAGGACGCTTAGTTTAGCCAGAAAATGAGTTTTTAGTTTTCCATATAAAAAATCGAATTTTTTAATAAAAATCCATTTTTTCTGAATTTTATAAGTGATCACAGATTTTTGTCCTTTTGGCTGTAGGACTCTTAGTTTAGCTAGAAAATGAGTTTTTAGTTTTTCATATAAAAAATCGAATTTTTTTAATAAAAATCCATTTTTTCTGAATTTTATAAGTGATCACAGATTTTTGTCCTTTTTGCTGTAGGACGCTTAGTTTAGCCAGAAAATGAGTTTTTAGTTTTCCATGTAAAAAATCGAATTTTTTTTAATAAAAATCCATTTTTATGAATTTTATAAGTGATCACAGATTTTTGTCCTTTTAGCTGTAGGACGCTTAGTTTAGCCAGAAAATGAGTTTTTAGTTTTCCATGTAAAAAATCGAATTTTTTTTAATAAAAATCCATTTTTTCTGAATTTTATTAGTGATCACAGATTTTTGTCCTTTTTGCTGTGGGACGCTTAGTTTAGCTAGAAAATTAGTTTTTAGTTTTCCATGTAAAAAATCGAATTTTTTTTAATAAAAATCCATTTTTTCTGAATTTTATTAGTGATCACAGATTTTTGTCCTTTTTGCTGTGGGACGATTAGTTTAGCTAGAAAATGAGTTTTTAGTTTTCCATATAAAAAATCGAATTTTTTTAATAAAAATCCATTTTTTCTGAATTTTATAAGTGATCACAGATTTTTGTCCTTTTTGCTGTAGGACGCTTAGTTTAGCCAGAAAATGAGTTTTTAGTTTTCCATGTAAAAAATCGAATTTTTTTTAATAAAAATCCATTTTTATGAATTTTATAAGTGATCACAGATTTTTGTCCTTTTAGCTGTAGGACGCTTAGTTTAGCCAGAAAATGAGTTTTTAGTTTTCCATGTAAAAAATCGAATTTTTTTTAATAAAAATCCATTTTTTCTGAATTTTATTAGTGATCACAGATTTTTGTCCTTTTTGCTGTGGGACGCTTAGTTTAGCTAGAAAATGAGTTTTTAGTTTTCCATGTAAAAAATCGAATTTTTTTTAATAAAAATCCATTTTTTCTGAATTTTATTAGTGATCACAGATTTTTGTCCTTTTTGCTGTGGGACGCTTAGTTTAGCTAGAAAATGAGTTTTTAGTTTTCCATATAAAAAATCGAATTATTTAAAAAAAATCCATTTTTTCTGAATTTTATAAGTGATCACAGATTTTTGTCCTTTTTGCTGTAGGACGCTTAGTTTCGCCAGAAAATGAGTTTTTAGTTTTCCATGTAAAAAATCGAATTTTTTTTAATAAAAATCCATTTTTTCTGAATTTTATTAGTGATCACAGATTTTTGTCCTTTTTGCTGTGGGACGCTTAGTTTAGCCAGAAAATGAGTTTTTAGTTTTCCATGTAAAAAATCGAATTTTTTTTAATAAAAATCCATTTTTATGAATTTTATAAGTGATCACAGATTTTTTTCCTTTTAGCTGTAGGACGCTTAGTTTAGCCAGAAAATGAGTTTTTAGTTTTCCATGTAAAAAATCGAATTTTTTTAATAAAAATCCATTTTTTCTGAATTTTATAAGTGATCACAGATTTTTGTCCTTTTTGCTGTAGGACGCTTAGTTTAGCCAGAATATGAGTTTTTAGTTTTCCATGTAAAAAATCGAATTTTTTTTAATAAAAATCCATTTTTATGAATTTTATAAGTGATCACAGATTTTTGTCCTTTTGGCTGTAGGACTCTTAGTTTAGCTAGAAAATGAGTTTTTAGTTTTTCATATAAAAAATCGAATTTTTTTAATAAAAATCCATTTTTTTCTGAATTTTATAAGTGATCACAGATTTTTGTCCTTTTTGCTGTGGGACGCTTAGTTTAGCCAGAAAATGAGTTTTTAGTTTTCCATGTAAAAAATCGAATTTTTTTTAATAAAAATCCATTTTTATGAATTTTATAAGTGATCACAGATTTTTGTCCTTTTAGCTGTAGGACGCTTAGTTTAGCCAGAAAATGAGTTTTTAGTTTTCCATGTAAAAAATCGAATTTTTTTTTAATAAAAATCCATTTTCTCTGAATTTTATTAGTGATCACAGATTTTTGTCCTTTTTGCTGTGGGACGCTTAGTGTAGCTAGAAAATGAGTTTTTAGTTTTCCATATAAAAAATCGAATTTTTTTAATAAAAATCCATTTTTTCTGAATTTTATAAGTGATCACAGATTTTTGTCCTTTTTGCTGTAGGACGCTTAGTTTAGCCAGAAAATGAGTTTTTAGTTTTCCATGTAAAAAATCGAATTTTTTTTAATAAAAATCCATTTTCTCTGAATTTTATTAGTGATCACAGATTTTTGTCCTTTTAGCTGTAGGACGCTTAGTTTAGCCAGAAAATGAGTTTTTAGTTTTCCATGTAAAAAATCGAATTTTTTTTAATAAAAATCCATTTTTATGAATTTTATAAGTGATCACAGATTTTTGTCCTTTTGGCTGTAGGACTCTTAGTTTAGCTAGAAAATGAGTTTTTAGTTTTTCATATAAAAAATCGAATTTTTTTAATAAAAATCCATTTTTTCTGAATTTTATAAGTGATCGCAGATTTTTGTCCTTTTTGCTGTAGGACTCTTAGTTTAGCCAGAAAATGAGTTTTTAGTTTTCCATGTAAAAAATCGATTTTTTTTTAATAAAAATCCATTTTTATGAATTTTATAAGTGATCACAGATTTTTGTCCTTTTTGCTGTAGGACGCTTAGTTTAGCCAGAAAATGAGTTTTTAGTTTTCCATGTAAAAAATCGAATTTTTTTTAATAAAAATCCATTTTTATGAATTTTATAAGTGATCACAGATTTTTGTCCTTTTAGCTGTAGGACGCTTAGTTTAGCCAGAAAATGAGTTTTTAGTTTTCCATGTAAAAAATCGAATTTTTTTTAATAAAAATCCATTTTTTCTGAATTTTATTAGTGATCACAGATTTTTGTCCTTTTTGCTGTGGGACGCTTAGTTTAGCTAGAAAATGAGTTTTTAGTTTTCCATGTAAAAAATCGAATTTTTTTTAATAAAAATCCATTTTTTCTGAATTTTATTAGTGATCACAGATTTTTGTCCTTTTTGCTGTGGGACGCTTAGTTTAGCTAGAAAATGAGTTTTTAGTTTTCCATATAAAAAATCGAATTTTTTTAATAAAAATCCATTTTTTCTGAATTTTATAAGTGATCACAGATTTTTGTCCTTTTTGCTGTAGGACGCTTAGTTTAGCCAGAAAATGAGTTTTTAGTTTTCCATGTAAAAAATCGAATTTTTTTTAATAAAAATCCATTTTTATGAATTTTATAAGTGATCACAGATTTTTGTCCTTTTAGCTGTAGGACGCTTAGTTTAGCCAGAAAATGAGTTTTTAGTTTTCCATGTAAAAAATCGAATTTTTTTTAATAAAAATCCATTTTTATGAATTTTATAAGTGATCACAGATTTTTGTCCTTTTGGCTGTAGGACTCTTAGTTTAGCTAGAAAATGAGTTTTTAGTTTTTCATATAAAAAATCGAATTTTTTTAATAAAAATCCATTTTTTCTGAATTTTATAAGTGATCGCAGATTTTTGTCCTTTTTGCTGTAGGACGCTTAGTTTAGCCAGAAAATGAGTTTTTAGTTTTCCATGTAAAAAATCGATTTTTTTTTAATAAAAATCCATTTTTATGAATTTTATAAGTGATCACAGATTTTTGTCCTTTTGGCTGTAGGGCTCTTAGTTTAGCTAGAAAATGAGTTTTTAGTTTTTCATATAAAAAATCGAATTTTTTTAATAAAAATCCATTTTTTCTGAATTTTATAAGTGATCACAGATTTTTGTCCTTTTTGCTGTAGGACGCTTAGTTTAGCCAGAAAATGAGTTTTTAGTTTTCCATGTAAAAAATCGAATTTTTTTTAATAAAAATCCATTTTTATGAATTTTATAAGTGATCACAGATTTTTGTCCTTTTAGCTGTAGGACGCTTAGTTTAGCCAGAAAATGAGTTTTTAGTTTTCCATGTAAAAAATCGAATTTTTTTTAATAAAAATCCATTTTTTCTGAATTTTATTAGTGATCACAGATTTTTGTCCTTTTTGCTGTGGGACGCTTAGTTTAGCTAGAAAATGAGTTTTTAGTTTTCCATGTAAAAAATCGAATTTTTTTTAATAAAAATCCATTTTTTCTGAATTTTATTAGTGATCACAGATTTTTGTCCTTTTTGCTGTGGGACGCTTAGTTTAGCTAGAAAATGAGTTTTTAGTTTTCCATATAAAAAATCGAATTTTTTTAATAAAAATCCATTTTTTCTGAATTTTATAAGTGATCACAGATTTTTGTCCTTTTTGCTGTAGGACGCTTAGTTTAGCCAGAAAATGAGTTTTTAGTTTTCCATGTAAAAAATCGAATTTTTTTTAATAAAAATCCATTTTTTCTGAATTTTATTAGTGATCACAGATTTTTGTCCTTTTTGCTGTGGGACGCTTAGTTTAGCTAGAAAATGAGTTTTTAGTTTTCCATATAAAAAATCGAATTTTTTTAATAAAAATCCATTTTTATGAATTTTATAAGTGATCACAGATTTTTGTCCTTTTGGCTGTAGGACTCTTAGTTTAGCTAGAAAATGAGTTTTTAGTTTTTCATATAAAAAATCGAATTTTTTTAATAAAAATCCAATTTTTCTGAATTTTATAAGTGATCACAGATTTTTGTCCTTTTTGCTGTAGGACGCTTAGTTTAGCCAGAAAATGAGTTTTTAGTTTTCCATGTAAAAAATCGAATTTTTTTTAATAAAAATCCATTTTTATGAATTTTATAAGTGATCACAGATTTTTGTCCTTTTAGCTGTAGGACGCTTAGTTTAGCCAGAAAATGATTTTTTTTTAATAAAAATCCATTTTTATGAATTTTATAAGTGATCACAGATTTTTGTCCTTTTGGCTGTAGGACTCTTAGTTTAGCTAGAAAATGAGTTTTTAGTTTTTCATATAAAAAATCGAATTTTTTTAATAAAAATCCATTTTTTCTGAATTTTATAAGTGATCGCAGATTTTTGTCCTTTTTGCTGTAGGACGCTTAGTTTAGCCAGAAAATGAGTTTTTAGTTTTCCATGTAAAAAATCGATTTTTTTTTTAATAAAAATCCATTTTTATGAATTTTATAAGTGATCACAGATTTTTGTCCTTTTGGCTGTAGGACTCTTAGTTTAGCTAGAAAATGAGTTTTTAGTTTTTCATATAAAAAATCGAATTTTTTTAATAAAAATCCATTTTTTCTGAATTTTATAAGTGATCACAGATTTTTGTCCTTTTTGCTGTAGGACGCTTAGTTTAGCCAGAAAATGAGTTTTTAGTTTTCCATGTAAAAAATCGAATTTTTTTTAATAAAAATCCATTTTTATGAATTTTATAAGTGATCACAGATTTTTGTCCTTTTAGCTGTAGGACGCTTAGTTTAGCCAGAAAATGAGTTTTTAGTTTTCCATGTAAAAAATCGATTTTTTTTTAATAAAAATCCATTTTTTCTGAATTTTATAAGTGATCACAGATTTTTGTCCTTTTGGCTGTAGGACTCTTAGTTTAGCTAGAAAATGAGCTTTTAGTTTTTCATATAAAAAATCGAATTTTTTTAATAAAAATCCATTTTTTATGAATTTTATAAGTGATCACAGATTTTTGTACTTTTTGCTGTAGGACGCTTAGTTTAGCCAGAAAATGAGTTTTTAGTTTTCCATGTAAAAAATCGAATTTTTTTTAATAAAAATCCATTTTTTCTGAATTTTATAAGTGATCACAGATTTTTGTCCGTTTTGCTGTGGGACGCTTAGTTTAGCCAGAAAATGAGTTTTTAGTTTTCCATGTAAAAAATCGAATTTTTTTTAATAAAAATCCATTTTTATGAATTTTATAAGTGATCACAGATTTTTGTCCTTTTAGCTGTAGGACGCTTAGTTTAGCCAGAAAATGAGTTTTTAGTTTTCCATGTAAAAAATCGAATTTTTTTTAATAAAAATCCATTTTTTCTGAATTTTATTAGTGATCACAGATTTTTGTCCTTTTTGCTGTGGGACGCTTAGTTTAGCTAGAAAATGAGTTTTTAGTTTTCCATATAAAAAATCGAATTTTTTTAATAAAAATCCATTTTTTCTGAATTTTATAAGTGATCACAGATTTTTGTCCTTTTTGCTGTAGGACGCTTAGTTTAGCCAGAAAATGAGTTTTTAGTTTTCCATGTAAAAAATCGAATTTTTTTTAATAAAAATCCATTTTTATGAATTTTATAAGTGATCACAGATTTTTGTCCTTTTAGCTGTAGGACGCTTAGTTTAGCCAGAAAATGAGTTTTTAGTTTTCCATGTAAAAAATCGAATTTTTTTTAATAAAAATCCATTTTTATGAATTTTATAAGTGATCACAGATTTTTGTCCTTTTGGCTGTAGGACTCTTAGTTTAGCTAGAAAATGAGTTTTTAGTTTTTCATATAAAAAATCGAATTTTTTTAATAAAAATCCATTTTTTCTGAATTTTATAAGTGATCGCAGATTTTTGTCCTTTTTGCTGTAGGACGCTTAGTTTAGCCAGAAAATGAGTTTTTAGTTTTCCATGTAAAAAATCGATTTTTTTTTAATAAAAATCCATTTTTATGAATTTTATAAGTGATCACAGATTTTTGTCCTTTTGGCTGTAGGACTCTTAGTTTAGCTAGAAAATGAGTTTTTAGTTTTCCATATAAAAAATCGAATTTTTTTAATAAAAATCCATTTTTTCTGAATTTTATAAGTGATCACAGATTTTTGTCCTTTTTGCTGTAGGACGCTTAGTTTAGCCAGAAAATGAGTTTTTAGTTTTCCATGTAAAAAATCGAATTTTTTTTAATAAAAATCCATTTTTATGAATTTTATAAGTGATCACAGATTTTTGTCCTTTTAGCTGTAGGACGCTTAGTTTAGCCAGAAAATGAGTTTTTAGTTTTTCATATAAAAAATCGAATTTTTTTAATAAAAATCCATTTTTTCTGAATTTTATAAGTGATCACAGATTTTTGTCCTTTTTGCTGTAGGACGCTTAGTTTAGCCAGAAAATGAGTTTTTAGTTTTCCATGTAAAAAATCGAATTTTTTTTAATAAAAATCCATTTTTATGAATTTTATAAGTGATCACAGATTTTTGTCCTTTTAGCTGTAGGACGCTTAGTTTAGCCAGAAAATGAGTTTTTAGTTTTCCATGTAAAAAAATCGAATTTTTTTTAATAAAAATCCATTTTTTCTGAATTTTATTAGTGATCACAGATTTTTGTCCTTTTTGCTGTGGGACGCTTAGTTTAGCTAGAAAATGAGTTTTTAGTTTTCCATGTAAAAAATCGAATTTTTTTTAATAAAAATCCATTTTTTCTGAATTTTATTAGTGATCACAGATTTTTGTCCTTTTTGCTGTGGGACGCTTAGTTTAGCTAGAAAATGAGTTTTTAGTTTTCCATATAAAAAATCGAATTTTTTTAATAAAAATCCATTTTTTCTGAATTTTATAAGTGATCACAGATTTTTGTCCTTTTTGCTGTAGGACGCTTAGTTTAGCCAGAAAATGAGTTTTTAGTTTTCCATGTAAAAAATCGATTTTTTTTTAATAAAAATCCATTTTTATGAATTTTATAAGTGATCACAGATTTTTGTCCTTTTAGCTGTAGGACGCTTAGTTTAGCCAGAAAATGAGTTTTTAGTTTTCCATGTAAAAAATCGATTTTTTTTTAATAAAAATCCATTTTTTCTGAATTTTATAAGTGATCACAGATTTTTGTCCTTTTGGCTGTAGGACTCTTAGTTTAGCTAGAAAATGAGCTTTTAGTTTTTCATATAAAAAATCGAATTTTTTTAATAAAAATCCATTTTTTCTGAATTTTATAAGTGATCACAGATTTTTGTCCTTTTTGCTGTAGGACGCTTAGTTTAGCCAGAAAATGAGTTTTTAGTTTTCCATGTAAAAAATCGATTTTTTTTTAATAAAAATCCATTTTTTCTGAATTTTATAAGTGATCACAGATTTTTGTCCGTTTTGCTGTGGGACGCTTAGTTTAGCCAGAAAATGAGTTTTTAGTTTTCCATGTAAAAAATCGAATTTTTTTTAATAAAAATCCATTTTTATGAATTTTATAAGTGATCACAGATTTTTGTCCTTTTAGCTGTAGGACGCTTAGTTTAGCCAGAAAATGAGTTTTTAGTTTTCCATGTAAAAAATCGAATTTTTTTTAATAAAAATCCATTTTTATGAATTTTATAAGTGATCACAGATTTTTGTCCTTTTAGCTGTAGGACGCTTAGTTTAGCCAGAAAATGAGTTTTTAGTTTTCCATGTAAAAAATCGATTTTTTTTTAATAAAAATCCATTTTTTCTGAATTTTATAAGTGATCACAGATTTTTGTCCGTTTTGCTGTGGGACGCTTAGTTTAGCCAGAAAATGAGTTTTTAGTTTTCCATGTAAAAAATCGAATTTTTTTTAATAAAAATCCATTTTTATGAATTTTATAAGTGATCACAGATTTTTGTCCTTTTAGCTGTAGGACGCTTAGTTTAGCCAGAAAATGAGTTTTTAGTTTTCCATGTAAAAAATCGAATTTTTTTTAATAAAAATCCATTTTTTCTGAATTTTATTAGTGATCACAGATTTTTGTCCTTTTTGCTGTGGGACGCTTAGTTTAGCTAGAAAATGAGTTTTTAGTTTTCCATATAAAAAATCGATTTTTTTTAATAAAAATCCATTTTTTCTGAATTTTATAAGTGATCACAGATTTTTGTCCTTTTTGCTGTAGGACGCTTAGTTTAGCCAGAAAATGAGTTTTTAGTTTTCCATGTAAAAAATCGAATTTTTTTTAATAAAAATCCATTTTTATGAATTTTATAAGTGATCACAGATTTTTGTCCTTTTAGCTGTAGGACGCTTAGTTTAGCCAGAAAATGAGTTTTTAGTTTTCCATGTAAAAAATCGAATTTTTTTTAATAAAAATCCATTTTTATGAATTTTATAAGTGATCACAGATTTTTGTCCTTTTGGCTGTAGGACTCTTAGTTTAGCTAGAAAATGAGTTTTTAGTTTTTCATATAAAAAATCGAATTTTTTTTAATAAAAATCCATTTTTATGAATTTTATAAGTGATCACAGATTTTTTTCCTTTTAGCTGTAGGACGCTTAGTTTAGCCGGAAAATGAGTTTTTAGTTTTCCATGTAAAAAATCGAATTTTTTTTAATAAAATTCCATTTTTATGAATTTTATAAGTGATCACAGATTTTTGTCCTTTTGGCTGTAGGACTCTTAGTTTAGCTAGAAAATGAGTTTTTAGTTTTTCATATAAAAAATCGAATTTTTTTAATAAAAATCCATTTTTTCTGAATTTTATAAGTGATCACAGATTTTTGTCCTGTTTGCTGTAGGACGCTTAGTTTAGCCAGAAAATGAGTTTTTAGTTTTCCATGTAAAAAATCGATTTTTTTTAATAAAAATCCATTTTTATGAATTTTATAAGTGATCACAGATTTTTGTCCTTTTAGCTGTAGGACTCTTAGTTTAGCTAGAAAATGAGTTTTTAGTTTTTCATATAAAAAATCGAATTTTTTTAATAAAAATCCATTTTTTCTGAATTTTATAAGTGATCACAGATTTTTGTCCTTTTTGCTGTAGGACGCTTAGTTTAGCCAGAAAATGAGTTTTTAGTTTTCCATGTAAAAAATCGAATTTTTTTTAATAAAAATCCATTTTTATGAATTTTATAAGTGATCACAGATTTTTGTCCTTTTAGCTGTAGGACGCTTAGTTTAGCCAGAAAATGAGTTTTTAGTTTTCCATGTAAAAAATCGAATTTTTTTTAATAAAAATCCATTTTTTCTGAATTTTATTAGTGATCACAGATTTTTGTCCTTTTTGCTGTGGGACGCTTAGTTTAGCTAGAAAATGAGTTTTTAGTTTTCCATGTAAAAAATCGAATTTTTTTTAATAAAAATCCATTTTTTTTGAATTTTATTAGTGATCACAGATTTTTGTCCTTTTTGCTGTGGGACGCTTAGTTTAGCTAGAAAATGAGTTTTTAGTTTTCCATATAAAAAATCGAATTTTTTTAATAAAAATCCATTTTTTCTGAATTTTATAAGTGATCACAGATTTTTGTCCTTTTTGCTGTAGGACGCTTAGTTTAGCCAGAAAATGAGTTTTTAGTTTTCCATGTAAAAAATCGATTTTTTTTTAATAAAAATCCATTTTTTCTGAATTTTATTAGTGATCACAGATTTTTGTCCTTTTTGCTGTGGGACGCTTAGTTTAGCTAGAAAATGAGTTTTTAGTTTTCCATATAAAAAATCGAATTTTTTTAATAAAAATCCATTTTTTCTGAATTTTATAAGTGATCACAGATTTTTGTCCTTTTTGCTGTAGGACGCTTAGTTTAGCCAGAAAATGAGTTTTTAGTTTTCCATGTAAAAAATCGAATTTTTTTTAATAAAAATCCATTTTTTCTGAATTTTATTAGTGATCACAGATTTTTGTCCTTTTTGCTGTGGGACGCTTAGTTTAGCTAGAAAATGAGTTTTTAGTTTTCCATATAAAAAATCGAATTTTTTTAATAAAAATCCATTTTTATGAATTTTATAAGTGATCACAGATTTTTGTCCTTTTGGCTGTAGGACTCTTAGTTTAGCTAGAAAATGAGTTTTTAGTTTTTCATATAAAAAATCGAATTTTTTTAATAAAAATCCAATTTTTCTGAATTTTATAAGTGATCACAGATTTTTGTCCTTTTTGCTGTAGGACGCTTAGTTTAGCCAGAAAATGAGTTTTTAGTTTTCCATGTAAAAAATCGAATTTTTTTTAATAAAAATCCATTTTTATGAATTTTATAAGTGATCACAGATTTTTGTCCTTTTAGCTGTAGGACGCTTAGTTTAGCCAGAAAATGATTTTTTTTTAATAAAAATCCATTTTTATGAATTTTATAAGTGATCACAGATTTTTGTCCTTTTGGCTGTAGGACTCTTAGTTTAGCTAGAAAATGAGTTTTTAGTTTTTCATATAAAAAATCGAATTTTTTTAATAAAAATCCATTTTTTCTGAATTTTATAAGTGATCGCAGATTTTTGTCCTTTTTGCTGTAGGACGCTTAGTTTAGCCAGAAAATGAGTTTTTAGTTTTCCATGTAAAAAATCGATTTTTTTTTTAATAAAAATCCATTTTTATGAATTTTATAAGTGATCACAGATTTTTGTCCTTTTGGCTGTAGGACTCTTAGTTTAGCTAGAAAATGAGTTTTTAGTTTTTCATATAAAAAATCGAATTTTTTTAATAAAAATCCATTTTTTCTGAATTTTATAAGTGATCACAGATTTTTGTCCTTTTTGCTGTAGGACGCTTAGTTTAGCCAGAAAATGAGTTTTTAGTTTTCCATGTAAAAAATCGAATTTTTTTTAATAAAAATCCATTTTTATGAATTTTATAAGTGATCACAGATTTTTGTCCTTTTAGCTGTAGGACGCTTAGTTTAGCCAGAAAATGAGTTTTTAGTTTTCCATGTAAAAAATCGATTTTTTTTTAATAAAAATCCATTTTTTCTGAATTTTATAAGTGATCACAGATTTTTGTCCTTTTGGCTGTAGGACTCTTAGTTTAGCTAGAAAATGAGCTTTTAGTTTTTCATATAAAAAATCGAATTTTTTTAATAAAAATCCATTTTTTATGAATTTTATAAGTGATCACAGATTTTTGTCCTTTTTGCTGTAGGACGCTTAGTTTAGCCAGAAAATGAGTTTTTAGTTTTCCATGTAAAAAATCGAATTTTTTTTAATAAAAATCCATTTTTTCTGAATTTTATAAGTGATCACAGATTTTTGTCCGTTTTGCTGTGGGACGCTTAGTTTAGCCAGAAAATGAGTTTTTAGTTTTCCATGTAAAAAATCGAATTTTTTTTAATAAAAATCCATTTTTATGAATTTTATAAGTGATCACAGATTTTTGTCCTTTTAGCTGTAGGACGCTTAGTTTAGCCAGAAAATGAGTTTTTAGTTTTCCATGTAAAAAATCGAATTTTTTTTAATAAAAATCCATTTTTTCTGAATTTTATTAGTGATCACAGATTTTTGTCCTTTTTGCTGTGGGACGCTTAGTTTAGCTAGAAAATGAGTTTTTAGTTTTCCATATAAAAAATCGAATTTTTTTAATAAAAATCCATTTTTTATGAATTTTATAAGTGATCACAGATTTTTGTCCTTTTTGCTGTAGGACGCTTAGTTTAGCCAGAAAATGAGTTTTTAGTTTTCCATGTAAAAAATCGAATTTTTTTTAATAAAAATCCATTTTTTCTGAATTTTATAAGTGATCACAGATTTTTGTCCGTTTTGCTGTGGGACGCTTAGTTTAGCCAGAAAATGAGTTTTTAGTTTTCCATGTAAAAAATCGAATTTTTTTTAATAAAAATCCATTTTTATGAATTTTATAAGTGATCACAGATTTTTGTCCTTTTAGCTGTAGGACGCTTAGTTTAGCCAGAAAATGAGTTTTTAGTTTTCCATGTAAAAAATCGAATTTTTTTTAATAAAAATCCATTTTTATGAATTTTATAAGTGATCACAGATTTTTGTCCTTTTGGCTGTAGGACTCTTAGTTTAGCTAGAAAATGAGTTTTTAGTTTTTCATATAAAAAATCGAATTTTTTTAATAAAAATCCATTTTTTCTGAATTTTATAAGTGATCGCAGATTTTTGTCCTTTTTGCTGTAGGACGCTTAGTTTAGCCAGAAAATGAGTTTTTAGTTTTCCATGTAAAAAATCGATTTTTTTTTAATAAAAATCCATTTTTATGAATTTTATAAGTGATCACAGATTTTTGTCCTTTTGGCTGTAGGACTCTTAGTTTAGCTAGAAAATGAGTTTTTAGTTTTTCATATAAAAAATCGAATTTTTTTAATAAAAATCCATTTTTTCTGAATTTTATAAGTGATCACAGATTTTTGTCCTTTTTGCTGTAGGACGCTTAGTTTAGCCAGAAAATGAGTTTTTAGTTTTCCATGTAAAAAATCGAATTTTTTTTAATAAAAATCCATTTTTATGAATTTTATAAGTGATCACAGATTTTTGTCCTTTTAGCTGTAGGACGCTTAGTTTAGCCAGAAAATGAGTTTTTAGTTTTCCATGTAAAAAATCGAATTTTTTTTAATAAAAATCCATTTTTTCTGAATTTTATTAGTGATCACAGATTTTTGTCCTTTTTGCTGTGGGACGCTTAGTTTAGCTAGAAAATGAGTTTTTAGTTTTCCATGTAAAAAATCGAATTTTTTTTAATAAAAATCCATTTTTTCTGAATTTTATTAGTGATCACAGATTTTTGTCCTTTTTGCTGTGGGACGCTTAGTTTAGCTAGAAAATGAGTTTTTAGTTTTCCATATAAAAAATCGAATTTTTTTAATAAAAATCCATTTTTTCTGAATTTTATAAGTGATCACAGATTTTTGTCCTTTTTGCTGTAGGACGCTTAGTTTAGCCAGAAAATGAGTTTTTAGTTTTCCATGTAAAAAATCGAATTTTTTTTAATAAAAATCCATTTTTATGAATTTTATAAGTGATCACAGATTTTTGTCCTTTTAGCTGTAGGACGCTTAGTTTAGCCAGAAAATGAGTTTTTAGTTTTCCATGTAAAAAATCGATTTTTTTTTTAATAAAAATCCATTTTTTCTGAATTTTATAAGTGATCACAGATTTTTGTCCTTTTGGCTGTAGGACGCTTAGTTTAGCCAGAAAATGAGTTTTTAGTTTTCCATGTAAAAAATCGATTTTTTTTTAATAAAAATCCATTTTTTCTGAATTTTATAAGTGATCACAGATTTTTGTCCGTTTTGCTGTGGGACGCTTAGTTTAGCTAGAAAATGAGCTTTTAGTTTTTCATATAAAAAATCGAATTTTTTTAATAAAAATCCATTTTTTCTGAATTTTATAAGTGATCACAGATTTTTGTCCTTTTTGCTGTAGGACGCTTAGTTTAGCCAGAAAATGAGTTTTTAGTTTTCCATGTAAAAAATCGATTTTTTTTTAATAAAAATCCATTTTTTCTGAATTTTATAAGTGATCACAGATTTTTGTCCGTTTTGCTGTGGGACGCTTAGTTTAGCCAGAAAATGAGTTTTTAGTTTTCCATGTAAAAAATCGAATTTTTTTTAATAAAAATCCATTTTTATGAATTTTATAAGTGATCACAGATTTTTGTCCTTTTAGCTGTAGGACGCTTAGTTTAGCCAGAAAATGAGTTTTTAGTTTTCCATGTAAAAAATCGAATTTTTTTTAATAAAAATCCATTTTTTCTGAATTTTATTAGTGATCACAGATTTTTGTCCTTTTTGCTGTGGGACGCTTAGTTTAGCTAGAAAATGAGTTTTTAGTTTTCCATATAAAAAATCGATTTTTTTTAATAAAAATCCATTTTTTCTGAATTTTATAAGTGATCACAGATTTTTGTCCTTTTGGCTGTAGGACTCTTAGTTTAGCTAGAAAATGAGTTTTTAGTTTTTCATATAAAAAATCGAATTTTTTTTAATAAAAATCCATTTTTATGAATTTTATAAGTGATCACAGATTTTTTTCCTTTTAGCTGTAGGACGCTTAGTTTAGCCGGAAAATGAGTTTTTAGTTTTCCATGTAAAAAATCGAATTTTTTTTAATAAAATTCCATTTTTATGAATTTTATAAGTGATCACAGATTTTTGTCCTTTTGGCTGTAGGACTCTTAGTTTAGCTAGAAAATGAGTTTTTAGTTTTTCATATAAAAAATCGAATTTTTTTAATAAAAATCCATTTTTTCTGAATTTTATAAGTGATCACAGATTTTTGTCCTGTTTGCTGTAGGACGCTTAGTTTAGCCAGAAAATGAGTTTTTAGTTTTCCATGTAAAAAATCGATTTTTTTTAATAAAAATCCATTTTTATGAATTTTATAAGTGATCACAGATTTTTGTCCTTTTAGCTGTAGGACTCTTAGTTTAGCTAGAAAATGAGTTTTTAGTTTTTCATATAAAAAATCGAATTTTTTTAATAAAAATCCATTTTTTCTGAATTTTATAAGTGATCACAGATTTTTGTCCTTTTTGCTGTAGGACGCTTAGTTTAGCCAGAAAATGAGTTTTTAGTTTTCCATGTAAAAAATCGAATTTTTTTTATGAATTTTATAAGTGATCACAGATTTTTGTCCTTTTAGCTGTAGGACGCTTAGTTTAGCCAGAAAATGAGTTTTTAGTTTTCCATGTAAAAAATCGAATTTTTTTTAATAAAAATCCATTTTTTCTGAATTTTATTAGTGATCACAGATTTTTGTCCTTTTTGCTGTGGGACGCTTAGTTTAGCTAGAAAATGAGTTTTTAGTTTTCCATGTAAAAAATCGAATTTTTTTTAATAAAAATCCATTTTTTTTGAATTTTATTAGTGATCACAGATTTTTGTCCTTTTTGCTGTGGGACGCTTAGTTTAGCTAGAAAATGAGTTTTTAGTTTTCCATATAAAAAATCGAATTTTTTTTAATAAAAATCCATTTTTTCTGAATTTTATTAGTGATCACAGATTTTTGTCCTTTTTGCTGTGGGACGCTTAGTTTAGCTAGAAAATGAGTTTTTAGTTTTCCATATAAAAAATCGAATTTTTTTTAATAAAAATCCATTTTTTCTGAATTTTATAAGTGATCACAGATTTTTGTCCTTTTTGCTGTGGGACGCTTAGTTTAGCCAGAAAATGAGTTTTTAGTTTTCCATGTAAAAAATCGAATTTTTTTTAATAAAAATCCATTTTTATGAATTTTATAAGTGATCACAGATTTTTTTCCTTTTAGCTGTAGGACGCTTAGTTTAGCCGGAAAATGAGTTTTTAGTTTTCCATGTAAAAAATCGAATTTTTTTTAATAAAAATCCATTTTTATGAATTTTATAAGTGATCACAGATTTTTGTCCTTTTGGCTGTAGGACTCTTAGTTTAGCTAGAAAATGAGTTTTTAGTTTTTCATATAAAAAATCGAATTTTTTTAATAAAAATCCATTTTTTCTGAATTTTATAAGTGATCACAGATTTTTGTCCTTTTTGCTGTAGGACGCTTAGTTTAGCCAGAAAATGAGTTTTTAGTTTTCCATGTAAAAAATCGAATTTTTTTTAATAAAAATCCATTTTTTCTGAATTTTATAAGTGATCACAGATTTTTGTCCTTTTTGCTGTAGGACGCTTAGTTTAGCCAGAAAATGAGTTTTTAGTTTTCCATGTAAAAAATCGATTTTTTTTAATAAAAATCCATTTTTATGAATTTTATAAGTGATCACAGATTTTTGTCCTTTTGGCTGTAGGACTCTTAGTTTAGCTAGAAAATGAGTTTTTAGTTTTTCATATAAAAAATCGAATTTTTTTAATAAAAATCCAATTTTTCTGAATTTTATAAGTGATCACAGATTTTTGTCCTTTTTGCTGTAGGACGCTTAGTTTAGCCAGAAAATGAGTTTTTAGTGTTCCATGTAAAAAATCGAATTTTTTTTAATAAAAATCCATTTTTATGAATTTTATAAGTGATCACAGATTTTTGTCCTTTTAGCTGTAGGACGCTTAGTTTAGCCAGAAAATGAGTTTTTAGTTTGCCATATAAAAAATCGAATTTTTTTTAATAAAAATCCATTTTTATGAATTTTATAAGTGATCACAGATTTTTGTCCTTTTAGCTGTAGGACGCTTAGTTTAGCTAGGAAATGAGTTTTTAGTTTTCCATATAAAAAATCGAATTTTTTTAATAAAAATACATTTTTTCTGAATTTTATAAGTGATCACAGATTTTTGTCCTTTTTGCTGTAGGACGCTTAGTTTAGCCAGAAAATGAGTTTTTAGTTTTCCATGTAAAAAATCGAATTTTTTTTAATAAAAATCCATTTTTATGAATTTTATAAGTGATCACAGATTTTTGTCCTTTTAGCTGTAGGACGCTTAGTTTAGCCAGAAAATGAGTTTTTAGTTTTCCATGTAAAAAATCGAATTTTTTTTAATAAAAATCCATTTTTTCTGAATTTTATTAGTGATCACAGATTTTTGTCCTTTTTGCTGTGGGACGCTTAGTTTAGCTAGAAAATGAGTTTTTAGTTTTCCATGTAAAAAATCGAATTTTTTTTAATAAAAATCCATTTTTTCTGAATTTTATTAGTGATCACAGATTTTTGTCCTTTTTGCTGTGGGACGCTTAGTTTAGCTAGAAAATGAGTTTTTAGTTTTCCATATAAAAAATCGAATTTTTTTAATAAAAATCCATTTTTTCTGAATTTTATAAGTGATCACAGATTTTTGTCCTTTTTGCTGTAGGACGCTTAGTTTAGCCAGAAAATGAGTTTTTAGTTTTCCATGTAAAAAATCGAATTTTTTAAAGTGATCACAGATTTTTGTCCTTTTTGCTGTGGGACGCTTAGTTTAGCTAGAAAATGAGTTTTTAGTTTTCCATGTAAAAAATCGAATTTTTTTTAATAAAAATCCATTTTTTCTGAATTTTATTAGTGATCACAGATTTTTGTCCTTTTTGCTGTGGGACGCTTAGTTTAGCTAGAAAATGAGTTTTTAGTTTTCCATATAAAAAATCGAATTTTTTTAATAAAAATCCATTTTTTCTGAATTTTATAAGTGATCACAGATTTTTGTCCTTTTTGCTGTAGGACGCTTAGTTTAGCCAGAAAATGAGTTTTTAGTTTTCCATGTAAAAAATCGAATTTTTTTTAATAAAAATCCATTTTTATGAATTTTATAAGTGATCACAGATTTTTGTCCTTTTAGCTGTAGGACGCTTAGTTTAGCCAGAAAATGAGTTTTTAGTTTTCCATGTAAAAAATCGATTTTTTTTTAATAAAAATCCATTTTTTCTGAATTTTATAAGTGATCACAGATTTTTGTCCTTTTGGCTGTAGGACTCTTAGTTTAGCTAGAAAATGAGCTTTTAGTTTTTCATATAAAAAATCGAATTTTTTTAATAAAAATCCATTTTTTCTGAATTTTATAAGTGATCACAGATTTTTGTCCTTTTTGCTGTAGGACGCTTAGTTTAGCCAGAAAATGAGTTTTTAGTTTTCCATGTAAAAAATCGATTTTTTTTTAATAAAAATCCATTTTTTCTGAATTTTATAAGTGATCACAGATTTTTGTCCGTTTTGCTGTGGGACGCTTAGTTTAGCCAGAAAATGAGTTTTTAGTTTTCCATGTAAAAAATCGAATTTTTTTTAATAAAAATCCATTTTTATGAATTTTATAAGTGATCACAGATTTTTGTCCTTTTAGCTGTAGGACGCTTAGTTTAGCCAGAAAATGAGTTTTTAGTTTTCCATGTAAAAAATCGAATTTTTTTTAATAAAAATCCATTTTTTCTGAATTTTATTAGTGATCACAGATTTTTGTCCTTTTTGCTGTGGGACGCTTAGTTTAGCTAGAAAATGAGTTTTTAGTTTTCCATATAAAAAATCGATTTTTTTTAATAAAAATCCATTTTTTCTGAATTTTATAAGTGATCACAGATTTTTGTCCTTTTTGCTGTAGGACGCTTAGTTTAGCCAGAAAATGAGTTTTTAGTTTTCCATGTAAAAAATCGAATTTTTTTTAATAAAAATCCATTTTTATGAATTTTATAAGTGATCACAGATTTTTGTCCTTTTAGCTGTAGGACGCTTAGTTTAGCCAGAAAATGAGTTTTTAGTTTTCCATGTAAAAAATCGAATTTTTTTTAATAAAAATCCATTTTTATGAATTTTATAAGTGATCACAGATTTTTGTCCTTTTGGCTGTAGGACTCTTAGTTTAGCTAGAAAATGAGTTTTTAGTTTTTCATATAAAAAATCGAATTTTTTTTAATAAAAATCCATTTTTATGAATTTTATAAGTGATCACAGATTTTTTTCCTTTTAGCTGTAGGACGCTTAGTTTAGCCGGAAAATGAGTTTTTAGTTTTCCATGTAAAAAATCGAATTTTTTTTAATAAAATTCCATTTTTATGAATTTTATAAGTGATCACAGATTTTTGTCCTTTTGGCTGTAGGACTCTTAGTTTAGCTAGAAAATGAGTTTTTAGTTTTTCATATAAAAAATCGAATTTTTTTAATAAAAATCCATTTTTTCTGAATTTTATAAGTGATCACAGATTTTTGTCCTGTTTGCTGTAGGACGCTTAGTTTAGCCAGAAAATGAGTTTTTAGTTTTCCATGTAAAAAATCGATTTTTTTTAATAAAAATCCATTTTTATGAATTTTATAAGTGATCACAGATTTTTGTCCTTTTAGCTGTAGGACTCTTAGTTTAGCTAGAAAATGAGTTTTTAGTTTTTCATATAAAAAATCGAATTTTTTTAATAAAAATCCATTTTTTCTGAATTTTATAAGTGATCACAGATTTTTGTCCTTTTTGCTGTAGGACGCTTAGTTTAGCCAGAAAATGAGTTTTTAGTTTTCCATGTAAAAAATCGAATTTTTTTTAATAAAAATCCATTTTTATGAATTTTATAAGTGATCACAGATTTTTGTCCTTTTAGCTGTAGGACGCTTAGTTTAGCCAGAAAATGAGTTTTTAGTTTTCCATGTAAAAAATCGAATTTTTTTTAATAAAAATCCATTTTTTCTGAATTTTATTAGTGATCACAGATTTTTGTCCTTTTTGCTGTGGGACGCTTAGTTTAGCTAGAAAATGAGTTTTTAGTTTTCCATGTAAAAAATCGAATTTTTTTTAATAAAAATCCATTTTTTTTGAATTTTATTAGTGATCACAGATTTTTGTCCTTTTTGCTGTGGGACGCTTAGTTTAGCTAGAAAATGAGTTTTTAGTTTTCCATATAAAAAATCGAATTTTTTTTAATAAAAATCCATTTTTTCTGAATTTTATTAGTGATCACAGATTTTTGTCCTTTTTGCTGTGGGACGCTTAGTTTAGCTAGAAAATGAGTTTTTAGTTTTCCATATAAAAAATCGAATTTTTTTTAATAAAAATCCATTTTTTCTGAATTTTATAAGTGATCACAGATTTTTGTCCTTTTTGCTGTGGGACGCTTAGTTTAGCCAGAAAATGAGTTTTTAGTTTTCCATGTAAAAAATCGAATTTTTTTTAATAAAAATCCATTTTTATGAATTTTATAAGTGATCACAGATTTTTTTCCTTTTAGCTGTAGGACGCTTAGTTTAGCCGGAAAATGAGTTTTTAGTTTTCCATGTAAAAAATCGAATTTTTTTTAATAAAAATCCATTTTTATGAATTTTATAAGTGATCACAGATTTTTGTCCTTTTGGCTGTAGGACTCTTAGTTTAGCTAGAAAATGAGTTTTTAGTTTTTCATATAAAAAATCGAATTTTTTTAATAAAAATCCATTTTTTCTGAATTTTATAAGTGATCACAGATTTTTGTCCTTTTTGCTGTAGGACGCTTAGTTTAGCCAGAAAATGAGTTTTTAGTTTTCCATGTAAAAAATCGATTTTTTTTAATAAAAATCCATTTTTATGAATTTTATAAGTGATCACAGATTTTTGTCCTTTTAGCTGTAGGACGCTTAGTTTAGCCAGAAAATGAGTTTTTAGTTTGCCATATAAAAAATCGAATTTTTTTTAATAAAAATCCATTTTTATGAATTTTATAAGTGATCACAGATTTTTGTCCTTTTAGCTGTAGGACGCTTAGTTTAGCTAGGAAATGAGTTTTTAGTTTTCCATATAAAAAATCGAATTTTTTTAATAAAAATACATTTTTTCTGAATTTTATAAGTGATCACAGATTTTTGTCCTTTTTGCTGTAGGACGCTTAGTTTAGCCAGAAAATGAGTTTTTAGTTTTCCATGTAAAAAATCGAATTTTTTTTAATAAAAATCCATTTTTATGAATTTTATAAGTGATCACAGATTTTTGTCCTTTTAGCTGTAGGACGCTTAGTTTAGCCAGAAAATGAGTTTTTAGTTTTCCATGTAAAAAATCGAATTTTTTTTAATAAAAATCCATTTTTTCTGAATTTTATTAGTGATCACAGATTTTTGTCCTTTTTGCTGTGGGACGCTTAGTTTAGCTAGAAAATGAGTTTTTAGTTTTCCATGTAAAAAATCGAATTTTTTTTAATAAAAATCCATTTTTTCTGAATTTTATTAGTGATCACAGATTTTTGTCCTTTTTGCTGTGGGACGCTTAGTTTAGCTAGAAAATGAGTTTTTAGTTTTCCATATAAAAAATCGAATTTTTTTAATAAAAATCCATTTTTTCTGAATTTTATAAGTGATCACAGATTTTTGTCCTTTTTGCTGTAGGACGCTTAGTTTAGCCAGAAAATGAGTTTTTAGTTTTCCATGTAAAAAATCGAATTTTTTTTAATAAAAATCCATTTTTTCTGAATTTTATTAGTGATCACAGATTTTTGTCCTTTTTGCTGTGGGACGCTTAGTTTAGCTAGAAAATGAGTTTTTAGTTTTCCATATAAAAAATCGAATTTTTTTAATAAAAATCCATTTTTTCTGAATTTTATAAGTGATCACAGATTTTTGTCCTTTTTGCTGTGGGACGCTTAGTTTAGCCAGAAAATGAGTTTTTAGTTTTCCATGTAAAAAATCGAATTTTTTTTAATAAAAATCCATTTTTATGAATTTTATAAGTGATCACAGATTTTTTTCCTTTTAGCTGTAGGACGCTTAGTTTAGCCGGAAAATGAGTTTTTAGTTTTCCATGTAAAAAATCGAATTTTTTTTAATAAAATTCCATTTTTATGAATTTTATAAGTGATCACAGATTTTTGTCCTTTTGGCTGTAGGACTCTTAGTTTAGCTAGAAAATGAGTTTTTAGTTTTTCATATAAAAAATCGAATTTTTTTAATAAAAATCCATTTTTTCTGAATTTTATAAGTGATCACAGATTTTTGTCCTGTTTGCTGTAGGACGCTTAGTTTAGCCAGAAAATGAGTTTTTAGTTTTCCATGTAAAAAATCGATTTTTTTTAATAAAAATCCATTTTTATGAATTTTATAAGTGATCACAGATTTTTGTCCTTTTAGCTGTAGGACTCTTAGTTTAGCTAGAAAATGAGTTTTTAGTTTTTCATATAAAAAATCGAATTTTTTTAATAAAAATCCATTTTTTCTGAATTTTATAAGTGATCACAGATTTTTGTCCTTTTTGCTGTAGGACGCTTAGTTTAGCCAGAAAATGAGTTTTTAGTTTTCCATGTAAAAAATCGAATTTTTTTTAATAAAAATCCATTTTTATGAATTTTATAAGTGATCACAGATTTTTGTCCTTTTAGCTGTAGGACGCTTAGTTTAGCCAGAAAATGAGTTTTTAGTTTTCCATGTAAAAAATCGAATTTTTTTTAATAAAAATCCATTTTTTCTGAATTTTATTAGTGATCACAGATTTTTGTCCTTTTTGCTGTGGGACGCTTAGTTTAGCTAGAAAATGAGTTTTTAGTTTTCCATGTAAAAAATCGAATTTTTTTTAATAAAAATCCATTTTTTCTGAATTTTATTAGTGATCACAGATTTTTGTCCTTTTTGCTGTGGGACGCTTAGTTTAGCTAGAAAATGAGTTTTTAGTTTTCCATATAAAAAATCGAATTTTTTTAATAAAAATCCATTTTTTCTGAATTTTATAAGTGATCACAGATTTTTGTCCTTTTTGCTGTAGGACGCTTAGTTTAGCCAGAAAATGAGTTTTTAGTTTTCCATGTAAAAAATCGAATTTTTTTTAATAAAAATCCATTTTTTCTGAATTTTATTAGTGATCACAGATTTTTGTCCTTTTTGCTGTGGGACGCTTAGTTTAGCTAGAAAATGAGTTTTTAGTTTTCCATATAAAAAATCGAATTTTTTTAATAAAAATCCATTTTTTCTGAATTTTATAAGTGATCACAGATTTTTGTCCTTTTTGCTGTGGGACGCTTAGTTTAGCCAGAAAATGAGTTTTTAGTTTTCCATGTAAAAAATCGAATTTTTTTTAATAAAAATCCATTTTTATGAATTTTATAAGTGATCACAGATTTTTTTCCTTTTAGCTGTAGGACGCTTAGTTTAGCCGGAAAATGAGTTTTTAGTTTTCCATGTAAAAAATCGAATTTTTTTTAATAAAAATCCATTTTTATGAATTTTATAAGTGATCACAGATTTTTGTCCTTTTGGCTGTAGGACTCTTAGTTTAGCTAGAAAATGAGTTTTTAGTTTTTCATATAAAAAATCGAATTTTTTTAATAAAAATCCATTTTTTCTGAATTTTATAAGTGATCACAGATTTTTGTCCTTTTTGCTGTAGGACGCTTAGTTTAGCCAGAAAATGAGTTTTTAGTTTTCCATGTAAAAAATCGAATTTTTTTTAATAAAAATCCATTTTTTCTGAATTTTATAAGTGATCACAGATTTTTGTCCTTTTTGCTGTAGGACGCTTAGTTTAGCCAGAAAATGAGTTTTTAGTTTTCCATGTAAAAAATCGATTTTTTTTTAATAAAAATCCATTTTTATGAATTTTATAAGTGATCACAGATTTTTGTCCTTTTGGCTGTAGGACTCTTAGTTTAGCTAGAAAATGAGTTTTTAGTTTTTCATATAAAAAATCGAATTTTTTTAATAAAAATCCAATTTTTCTGAATTTTATAAGTGATCACAGATTTTTGTCCTTTTTGCTGTAGGACGCTTAGTTTAGCCAGAAAATGAGTTTTTAGTTTTCCATGTAAAAAATCGAATTTTTTTTAATAAAAATCCATTTTTATGAATTTTATAAGTGATCACAGATTTTTGTCCTTTTAGCTGTAGGACGCTTAGTTTAGCCAGAAAATGAGTTTTTAGTTTTCCATATAAAAAATCGAATTTTTTTTAATAAAAATCCATTTTTATGAATTTTATAAGTGATCACAGATTTTTGTCCTTTTAGCTGTAGGACGCTTAGTTTAGCTAGGAAATGAGTTTTTAGTTTTCCATATAAAAAATCGAATTTTTTTAATAAAAATACATTTTTTCTGAATTTTATAAGTGATCACAGATTTTTGTCCTTTTTGCTGTAGGACGCTTAGTTTAGCCAGAAAATGAGTTTTTAGTTTTCCATGTAAAAAATCGAATTTTTTTTAATAAAAATCCATTTTTATGAATTTTATAAGTGATCACAGATTTTTGTCCTTTTTGCTGTAGGACGCTTAGTTTAGCCAGAAAATGAGTTTTTAGTTTTCCATGTAAAAAATCGAATTTTTTTTAATAAAAATCCATTTTTATGAATTTTATAAGTGATCACAGATTTTTGTCCTTTTAGCTGTAGGACGCTTAGTTTAGCCAGAAAATGAGTTTTTAGTTTTCCATATAAAAAATCTAATTTTTTAATAAAAATCCATTTTTTCTGAATTTTATAAGTGATCACAGATTTTTGTCATTTTGGCTGTAGGACTCTTAGTTTAGCTAGAAAATGAGTTTTTAGTTTTCCATGTAAAAAATCGAATTTTTTTTAATAAAAATCCATTTTTTCTGAATTTTATAAGTGATCACAGATTTTTGTCCTTTTTGCTGTGGGACGCTTAGTTTAGCTAGAAAATGAGTTTTTAGTTTTCCATATAAAAAATCGAATTTTTTTAATAAAAATCCATTTTTTCTGAATTTTATAAGTGATCACAGATTTTTTTCCTTTTAGCTGTAGGACGCTTAGTTTAGCCAGAAAATGAGTTTTTAGTTTTCCATGTAAAAAATCGATTTTTTTTTAATAAAAATCCATTTTTATGAATTTTATAAGTGATCACAGATTTTTGTCCTTTTGGCTGTAGGACTCTTAGTTTAGCTAGAAAATGAATTTTTAGTTTTTCATATAAAAAATCGAATTTTTTTTATAAAAATCCATTTTTTCTGAATTTTATAAGTGATCACAGATTTTTGTCCTTTTTGCTGTAGGACGCTTAGTTTAGCCAGAAAATGAGTTTTTAGTTTTCCATGTAAAAAATCGAATTTTTTTTAATAAAAATCCATTTTTATGAATTTTATAAGTGATCACAGATTTTTGTCCTTTTAGCTGTAGGACGCTTAGTTTAGCCAGAAAATGAGTTTTTAGTTTTCCATGTAAAAAATCGAATTTTTTTTAATAAAAATCCATTTTTTCTGAATTTTATTAGTGATCACAGATTTTTGTCCTTTTTGCTGTGGGACGCTTAGTTTAGCTAGAAAATGAGTTTTTAGTTTTCCATGTAAAAAATCGAATTTTTTTTAATAAAAATCCATTTTTTTTGAATTTTATTAGTGATCACAGATTTTTGTCCTTTTTGCTGTGGGACGATTAGTTTAGCTAGAAAATGAGTTTTTAGTTTTCCATATAAAAAAGCGAATTTTTTTAATAAAAATCCATTTTTTCTGAATTTTATAAGTGATCACAGATTTTTGTCCTTTTTGCTGTAGGACGCTTAGTTTAGCCAGAAAATGAGTTTTTAGTTTTCCATGTAAAAAATCGAATTTTTTTTAATAAAAATCCATTTTTATGAATTTTATAAGTGATCACAGATTTTTGTCCTTTTAGCTGTAGGACGCTTAGTTTAGCCAGAAAATGAGTTTTTAGTTTTCCATGTAAAAAATCGAATTTTTTTTAATAAAAATCCATTTTTTCTGAATTTTATTAGTGATCACAGATTTTTGTCCTTTTTGCTGTGGGACGCTTAGTTTAGCTAGAAAATGAGTTTTTAGTTTTCCATGTAAAAAATCGAATTTTTTTTAATAAAAATCCATTTTTTCTGAATTTTATTAGTGATCACAGATTTTTGTCCTTTTTGCTGTGGGACGCTTAGTTTAGCTAGAAAATGAGTTTTTAGTTTTCCATATAAAAAATCGAATTTTTTTAATAAAAATCCATTTTTTCTGAATTTTATAAGTGATCACAGATTTTTGTCCTTTTTGCTGTAGGACGCTTAGTTTCGCCAGAAAATGAGTTTTTAGTTTTCCATGTAAAAAATCGAATTTTTTTTAATAAAAATCCATTTTTTCTGAATTTTATTAGTGATCACAGATTTTTGTCCTTTTTGCTGTGGGACGCTTAGTTTAGCTAGAAAATGAGTTTTTAGTTTTCCATATAAAAAATCGAATTTTTTTAATAAAAATCCATTTTTTCTGAATTTTATAAGTGATCACAGATTTTTGTCCTTTTTGCTGTGGGACGCTTAGTTTAGCCAGAAAATGAGTTTTTAGTTTTCCATGTAAAAAATCGAATTTTTTTTAATAAAAATCCATTTTTATGAATTTTATAAGTGATCACAGATTTTTTTCCTTTTAGCTGTAGGACGCTTAGTTTAGCCAGAAAATGAGTTTTTAGTTTTCCATGTAAAAAATCGAATTTTTTTTAATAAAAATCCATTTTTTCTGAATTTTATAAGTGATCACAGATTTTTGTCCTTTTTGCTGTAGGACGCTTAGTTTAGCCAGAAAATGAGTTTTTAGTTTTCCATATAAAAAATCGAATTTTTTAATAAAAATCCATTTTTTCTGAATTTTATAAGTGATCACAGATTTTTGTCCTTTTTGCTGTAAGACGCTTAGTTTAGCCAGAAAATGAGTTTTTAGTTTTCCATGTAAAAAATCGAATTTTTTTTAATAAAAATCCATTTTTATGAATTTTATAAGTGATCACAGATTTTTTGCTGTAGGACGCTTAGTTTAGCCAGAAAATGAGTTTTTAGTTGTCCATGTAAAAAATCGAATTTTTTTTAATAAAAATCCATTTTTATGAATTTTATAAGTGATCACAGATTTTTGTCCTTTTTGCTGTAGGACGCTTAGTTTAGCCAGAAAATGAGTTTTTAGTTTTCCATGTAAAAAATCGAATTTTTTTTAATAAAAATCCATTTTTATGAATTTTATAAGTGATCACAGATTTTTGTCCTTTTTGCTGTAGGACGCTTAGTTTAGCCAGAAAATGAGTTTTTAGTTTTCCATGTAAAAAATCGAATTTTTTTTTAATAAAAATCCATTTTTTTTGAATTTTATAAGTGATCACAGATTTTTGTCCTTTTTGCTGTAGGACGCTTAGTTTAGCTAGAAAATGAGTTTTTAGTTTTTCATATAAAAAATCGAATTTTTTTAATAAAAATCCAATTTTTCTGAATTTTATAAGTGATCACAGATTTTTGTCCTTTTTGCTGTAGGACGCTTAGTTTAGCCAGAAAATGAGTTTTTAGTTTTCCATGTAAAAAATCGAATTTTTTTTAATAAAAATCCATTTTTATGAATTTTATAAGTGATCACAGATTTTTTCCTTTTTGCTGTAGGACGCTTAGTTTAGCCAGAAAATGAGTTTTTAGTTTTCCATGTAAAAAATCGAATTTTTTTTAATAAAAATCCATTTTTATGAATTTTATAAGTAATCACAGATTTTTGTCCTTTTTGCTGTAGGACGCTTAGTTTAGCCAGAAAATGAGTTTTTAGTTTTCCATGTAAAAAATCGAATTTTTTTTAATAAAAATCCATTTTTTCTGAATTTTATAAGTGATCACAGATTTTTGTCCTTTTTGCTGTGGGACGCTTAGTTTAGCTAGAAAATGAGTTTTTAGTTTTCCATATAAAAAATCGAATTTTTTTAATAAAAATCCATTTTTTCTGAATTTTATAAGTGATCACAGATTTTTTTCCTTTTAGCTGTAGGACGCTTAGTTTAGCCAGAAAATGAGTTTTTAGTTTTCCATGTAAAAAATCGAATTTTTTTTAATAAAAATCCATTTTTATGAATTTTATAAGTGATCACAGATTTTTGTCCTTTTAGCTGTAGGACGCTTAGTTTAGCCAGAAAATGAGTTTTTAGTTTTCCATATAAAAAATCGAATTTTTTAATAAAAATCCATTTTTTCTGAATTTTATAAGTGATCACAGATTTTTGTCCTTTTTGCTGTAGGACGCTTAGTTTAGCTAGAAAATGAGTTTTTAGTTTTCCATATAAAAAATCGAATTTTTTAATAAAAATCCATTTTTTCTGAATTTTATAAGTGATCACAGATTTTTGTGTTTTTGCTGTAGGACGCTTAGTTTAGCCAGAAAATGAGTTTTTAGTTTTCCATGTAAAAAATCGAATTTTTTTTAATAAATTTTATAAGGGAATTTTATGAATTTTATAAGTGATCACAGATTTTTGTCCTTTTTGCTGTAGGACGCTTAGTTTAGCCAGAATATGAGTTTTTAGTTTTCCATGTAAAAAATCGATTTTTTTTAATAAAAATCCATTTTTATGAATTTTATAAGTGATCACAGATTTTTGTCCTTTTGGCTGTAGGACTCTTAGTTTAGCTAGAAAATGAGTTTTTAGTTTTTCATATAAAAAATCGAATTTTTTTAATAAAAATCCATTTTTTCTGAATTTTATAAGTGATCACAGATTTTTGTCCTTTTTGCTGTAGGACGCTTAGTTTAGCCAGAAAATGAGTTTTTAGTTTTCCATTTAAAAAATCGATTTTTTTTAATAAAAATCCATTTTTATGAATTTTATAAGTGATCACAGATTTTTGTCTTTTTTGCTGTAGGACGCTTAGTTTAGCCAGAAAATGAGTTTTTAGTTTTCCATGTAAAAAATCGAATTTTTTTTAATAAAAATCCATTTTTATGAATTTTATAAGTGATCACAGATTTTTGTCCTTTTAGCTGTAGGACGCTTAGTTTAGCCAGAAAATGAGTTTTTAGTTTTCCATATAAAAAATCGAATTTTTTTAATAAAAATCCATTTTTTCTGAATTTTATAAGTGATCACAGATTTTTTTCCTTTTAGCTGTAGGACGCTTAGTTTAGCCAGAAAATGAGTTTTTAGTTTTCCATGTAAAAAATCGAATTTTTTTTAATAAAAATCCATTTTTATGAATTTTATAAGTGATCACAGATTTTTGTCCTTTTAGCTGTAGGACGCTTAGTTTAGCCAGAAAATGAGTTTTTAGTTGTCCATGTAAAAAATCGAATTTTTTTTAATAAAAATCCATTTTTATGAATTTTATAAGTGATCACAAATTTTTGTCCTTTTAGCTGTAGGACGCTTAGTTTAGCCAGAAAATGAGTTTTTAGTTTTCCATATAAAAAATCGAATTTTTTAATAAAAATCCGTTTTTTCTGAATTTTATAAGTGATCACAGATTTTTGTCCTTTTTGCTGTAGGACGCTTAGTTTAGCTAGAAAATGAGTTTTTAGTTTTCCATATAAAAAATCGAATTTTTTTAATAAAAATACATTTTTTCTGAATTTTATAAGTGATCACAGATTTTTGTCCTTTTTGCTGTAGGACGCTTAGTTTAGCCAGAAAATTAGTTTTTAGTTTTCCATGTAAAAAATCGAATTTTTTTTAATAAAAATCCATTTTTATGAATTTTATAAGTGATCACAGATTTTTGTCCTTTTTGCTGTAGGACGCTTAGTTTAGCCAGAAAATGAGTTTTTAGTTTTCCATGTAAAAAATCGAATTTTTTTTAATAAAAATCCATTTTTTCTGAATTTTATTAGTGATCACAGATTTTTGTCCTTTTTGCTGTGGGACGCTTAGTTTAGCTAGAAAATGAGTTTTTAGTTTTCCATGTAAAAAATCGATTTTTTTTTAATAAAAATCCATTTTTATGAATTTTATAAGTGATCACAGATTTTTGTCCTTTTGGCTGTAGGACTCTTAGTTTAGCTAGAAAATGAGTTTTTAGTTTTTCATATAAAAAATCGAATTTTTTTAATAAAAATCCAATTTTTCTGAATTTTATAAGTGATCACAGATTTTTGTCCTTTTTGCTGTAGGACGCTTAGTTTAGCCAGAAAATGAGTTTTTAGTTTTCCATGTAAAAAATCGAATTTTTTTTAATAAAAATCCATTTTTATGAATTTTATAAGTGATCACAGATTTTTTCCTTTTTGCTGTAGGACGCTTAGTTTAGCCAGAAAATGAGTTTTTAGTTTTCCATGTAAAAAATCGAATTTTTTTTAATAAAAATCCATTTTTATGAATTTTATAAGTAATCACAGATTTTTGTCCTTTTTGCTGTAGGACGCTTAGTTTAGCCAGAAAATGAGTTTTTAGTTTTCCATGTAAAAAATCGAATTTTTTTTAATAAAAATCCATTTTTTCTGAATTTTATAAGTGATCACAGATTTTTGTCCTTTTTGCTGTGGGACGCTTAGTTTAGCTAGAAAATGAGTTTTTAGTTTTCCATATAAAAAATCGAATTTTTTTAATAAAAATCCATTTTTTCTGAATTTTATAAGTGATCACAGATTTTTTTCCTTTTAGCTGTAGGACGCTTAGTTTAGCCAGAAAATGAGTTTTTAGTTTTCCATGTAAAAAATCGAATTTTTTTTAATAAAAATCCATTTTTATGAATTTTATAAGTGATCACAGATTTTTGTCCTTTTAGCTGTAGGACGCTTAGTTTAGCCAGAAAATGAGTTTTTAGTTTTCCATATAAAAAATCGAATTTTTTAATAAAAATCCATTTTTTCTGAATTTTATAAGTGATCACAGATTTTTGTCCTTTTTGCTGTAGGACGCTTAGTTTAGCTAGAAAATGAGTTTTTAGTTTTCCATATAAAAAATCGAATTTTTTAATAAAAATCCATTTTTTCTGAATTTTATAAGTGATCACAGATTTTTGTGTTTTTGCTGTAGGACGCTTAGTTTAGCCAGAAAATGAGTTTTTAGTTTTCCATGTAAAAAATCGAATTTTTTTTAATAAAAATCCATTTTTATGAATTTTATAAGTGATCACAGATTTTTTGCTGTAGGACGCTTAGTTTAGCCAGAAAATGAGTTTTTAGTTGTCCATGTAAAAAATCGAATTTTTTTTAATAAAAATCCATTTTTATGAATTTTATAAGTGATCACAGATTTTTGTCCTTTTTGCTGTAGGACGCTTAGTTTAGCCAGAAAATGAGTTTTTAGTTTTCCATGTAAAAAATCGAATTTTTTTTAATAAAAATCCATTTTTATGAATTTTATAAGTGATCACAGATTTTTGTCCTTTTTGCTGTAGGACGCTTAGTTTAGCCAGAAAATTAGTTTTTAGTTTTCCATGTAAAAAATCGAATTTTTTTTAATAAAAATCCATTTTTATGAATTTTATAAGTGATCACAGATTTTTGTCCTTTTAGCTGTAGGACGCTTAGTTTAGCCAGAAAATGAGTTTTTAGTTTTCCATGTAAAAAATCGAATTTTTTTTAATAAATTTTATAAGGGAATTTTATGAATTTTATAAGTGATCACAGATTTTTGTCCTTTTTGCTGTAGGACGCTTAGTTTAGCCAGAATATGAGTTTTTAGTTTTCCATGTAAAAAATCGATTTTTTTTAATAAAAATCCATTTTTATGAATTTTATAAGTGATCACAGATTTTTGTCCTTTTGGCTGTAGGACTCTTAGTTTAGCTAGAAAATGAGTTTTTAGTTTTTCATATAAAAAATCGAATTTTTTTAATAAAAATCCATTTTTTCTGAATTTTATAAGTGATCACAGATTTTTGTCCTTTTTGCTGTAGGACGCTTAGTTTAGCCAGAAAATGAGTTTTTAGTTTTCCATTTAAAAAATCGATTTTTTTTAATAAAAATCCATTTTTATGAATTTTATAAGTGATCACAGATTTTTGTCTTTTTTGCTGTAGGACGCTTAGTTTAGCCAGAAAATGAGTTTTTAGTTTTCCATGTAAAAAATCGAATTTTTTTTAATAAAAATCCATTTTTATGAATTTTATAAGTGATCACAGATTTTTGTCCTTTTAGCTGTAGGACGCTTAGTTTAGCCAGAAAATGAGTTTTTAGTTTTCCATATAAAAAATCGAATTTTTTTAATAAAAATCCATTTTTTCTGAATTTTATAAGTGATCACAGATTTTTTTCCTTTTAGCTGTAGGACGCTTAGTTTAGCCAGAAAATGAGTTTTTAGTTTTCCATGTAAAAAATCGAATTTTTTTTAATAAAAATCCATTTTTATGAATTTTATAAGTGATCACAGATTTTTGTCCTTTTAGCTGTAGGACGCTTAGTTTAGCCAGAAAATGAGTTTTTAGTTGTCCATGTAAAAAATCGAATTTTTTTTAATAAAAATCCATTTTTATGAATTTTATAAGTGATCACAAATTTTTGTCCTTTTAGCTGTAGGACGCTTAGTTTAGCCAGAAAATGAGTTTTTAGTTTTCCATATAAAAAATCGAATTTTTTAATAAAAATCCGTTTTTTCTGAATTTTATAAGTGATCACAGATTTTTGTCCTTTTTGCTGTAGGACGCTTAGTTTAGCTAGAAAATGAGTTTTTAGTTTTCCATATAAAAAATCGAATTTTTTTAATAAAAATACATTTTTTCTGAATTTTATAAGTGATCACAGATTTTTGTCCTTTTTGCTGTAGGACGCTTAGTTTAGCCAGAAAATTAGTTTTTAGTTTTCCATGTAAAAAATCGAATTTTTTTTAATAAAAATCCATTTTTATGAATTTTATAAGTGATCACAGATTTTTGTCCTTTTTGCTGTAGGACGCTTAGTTTAGCCAGAAAATGAGTTTTTAGTTTTCCATGTAAAAAATCGAATTTTTTTTAATAAAAATCCATTTTTTCTGAATTTTATTAGTGATCACAGATTTTTGTCCTTTTTGCTGTGGGACGCTTAGTTTAGCTAGAAAATGAGTTTTTAGTTTTCCATGTAAAAAATCGAATTTTTTTTAATAAAAATCCATTTTTTCTGAATTTTATTAGTGATCACAGATTTTTGTCCTTTTTGCTGTGGGACGATTAGTTTAGCTAGAAAATGAGTTTTTAGTTTTCCATATAAAAAAGCGAATTTTTTTAATAAAAATCCATTTTTTCTGAATTTTATAAGTGATCACAGATTTTTGTCCTTTTTGCTGTAGGACGCTTAGTTTAGCCAGAAAATGAGTTTTTAGTTTTCCATGTAAAAAATCGAATTTTTTTTAATAAAAATCCATTTTTATGAATTTTATAAGTGATCACAGATTTTTGTCCTTTTGGCTGTAGGACTCTTAGTTTAGCTAGAAAATGAGTTTTTAGTTTTTCATATAAAAAATCGAATTTTTTTAATAAAAATCCAATTTTTCTGAATTTTATAAGTGATCACAGATTTTTGTCCTTTTTGCTGTAGGACGCTTAGTTTAGCCAGAAAATGAGTTTTTAGTTTTCCATGTAAAAAATCGAATTTTTTTTAATAAAAATCCATTTTTATGAGTTTTATAAGTGATCACAGATTTTTGTCCTGTTTGCTGTAGGACGCTTAGTTTAGCCAGAAAATGAGTTTTTAGTTTTCCATGTAAAAAATCGATTTTTTTTTTAATAAAAATCCATTTTTATGAATTTTATAAGTGATCACAGATTTTTGTCCTTTTAGCTGTAGGACGCTTAGTTTAGCCAGAAAATGAGTTTTTAGTTTTCCATATAAAAAATCGAATTTTTTAATAAAAATCCGTTTTTTCTGAATTTTATAAGTGATCACAGATTTTTGTCCTTTTTGCTGTAGGACGCTTAGTTTAGCTAGAAAATGAGTTTTTAGTTTTCCATATAAAAAATCGAATTTTTTTAATAAAAATCCATTTTTTCTGAATTTTATAAGTGATCACAGATTTTTTTCCTTTTAGCTGTAGGATGCTTAGTTTAGCCAGAAAATGAGTTTTTAGTTTTCCATGTAAAAAATCGAATTTTTTTTAATAAAAATCCATTTTTATGAATTTTATAAGTGATCACAGATTTTTGTCCTTTTAGTGAGTTTTTAGTTTTCCATATAAAAAATCGAATTTTTTAATAAAAATCCATTTTTTCTGAATTTTATAAGTGATCACAGATTTTTGTCCTTTTTGCTGTAGGACGCTTAGTTTAGCTAGAAAATGAGTTTTTAGTTTTCCATATAAAAAATCGAATTTTTTAATAAAAATCCATTTTTTCTGAATTTTATAAGTGATCACAGATTTTTGTCCTTTTTGCTGTAGGACGCTTAGTTTAGCCAGAAAATGAGTTTTTAGTTTTCCATGTAAAAAATCGAATTTTTTTTAATAAAAATCCATTTTTATGAATTTTATAAGTGATCACAGATTTTTTGCTGTAGGACGCTTAGTTTAGCCAGAAAATGAGCTTTTAGTTGTCCATGTAAAAAATCGAATTTTTTTAATAAAAATCCAATTTTTCTGAATTTTATAAGTGATCACAGATTTTTGTCCTTTTTGCTGTAGGACGCTTAGTTTAGCCAGAAAATGAGTTTTTAGTTTTCCATGTAAAAAATCGAATTTTTTTTAATAAAAATCCATTTTTATGAATTTTATAAGTGATCACAGATTTTTTCCTTTTTGCTGTAGGACGCTTAGTTTAGCCAGAAAATGAGTTTTTAGTTTTCCATGTAAAAAATCGAATTTTTTTTAATAAAAATCCATTTTTATGAATTTTATAAGTAATCACAGATTTTTGTCCTTTTTGCTGTAGGACGCTTAGTTTAGCCAGAAAATGAGTTTTTAGTTTTCCATGTAAAAAATCGAATTTTTTTTAATAAAAATCCATTTTTTCTGAATTTTATAAGTGATCACAGATTTTTGTCCTTTTTGCTGTGGGACGCTTAGTTTAGCTAGAAAATGAGTTTTTAGTTTTCCATATAAAAAATCGAATTTTTTTAATAAAAATCCATTTTTTCTGAATTTTATAAGTGATCACAGATTTTTTTCCTTTTAGCTGTAGGACGCTTAGTTTAGCCAGAAAATGAGTTTTTAGTTTTCCATGTAAAAAATCGAATTTTTTTTAATAAAAATCCATTTTTATGAATTTTATAAGTGATCACAGATTTTTGTCCTTTTAGCTGTAGGACGCTTAGTTTAGCCAGAAAATGAGTTTTTAGTTTTCCATATAAAAAATCGAATTTTTTAATAAAAATCCATTTTTTCTGAATTTTATAAGTGATCACAGATTTTTGTCCTTTTTGCTGTAGGACGCTTAGTTTAGCTAGAAAATGAGTTTTTAGTTTTCCATATAAAAAATCGAATTTTTTAATAAAAATCCATTTTTTCTGAATTTTATAAGTGATCACAGATTTTTGTGTTTTTGCTGTAGGACGCTTAGTTTAGCCAGAAAATGAGTTTTTAGTTTTCCATGTAAAAAATCGAATTTTTTTTAATAAAAATCCATTTTTATGAATTTTATAAGTGATCACAGATTTTTTGCTGTAGGACGCTTAGTTTAGCCAGAAAATGAGTTTTTAGTTGTCCATGTAAAAAATCGAATTTTTTTTAATAAAAATCCATTTTTATGAATTTTATAAGTGATCACAGATTTTTGTCCTTTTTGCTGTAGGACGCTTAGTTTAGCCAGAAAATGAGTTTTTAGTTTTCCATGTAAAAAATCGAATTTTTTTTAATAAAAATCCATTTTTATGAATTTTATAAGTGATCACAGATTTTTGTCCTTTTTGCTGTAGGACGCTTAGTTTAGCCAGAAAATTAGTTTTTAGTTTTCCATGTAAAAAATCGAATTTTTTTTAATAAAAATCCATTTTTATGAATTTTATAAGTGATCACAGATTTTTGTCCTTTTAGCTGTAGGACGCTTAGTTTAGCCAGAAAATGAGTTTTTAGTTTTCCATGTAAAAAATCGAATTTTTTTTAATAAATTTTATAAGGGAATTTTATGAATTTTATAAGTGATCACAGATTTTTGTCCTTTTTGCTGTAGGACGCTTAGTTTAGCCAGAATATGAGTTTTTAGTTTTCCATGTAAAAAATCGATTTTTTTTAATAAAAATCCATTTTTATGAATTTTATAAGTGATCACAGATTTTTGTCCTTTTGGCTGTAGGACTCTTAGTTTAGCTAGAAAATGAGTTTTTAGTTTTTCATATAAAAAATCGAATTTTTTTAATAAAAATCCATTTTTTCTGAATTTTATAAGTGATCACAGATTTTTGTCCTTTTTGCTGTAGGACGCTTAGTTTAGCCAGAAAATGAGTTTTTAGTTTTCCATGTAAAAAATCGATTTTTTTTTAATAAAAATCCATTTTTATGAATTTTATAAGTGATCACAGATTTTTGTCCTTTTGGCTGTAGGACTCTTAGTTTAGCTAGAAAATGAGTTTTTAGTTTTTCATATAAAAAATCGAATTTTTTTAATAAAAATCCATTTTTTCTGAATTTTATAAGTGATCACAGATTTTTGTCCTTTTTGCTGTAGGACGCTTAGTTTAGCCAGAAAATGAGTTTTTAGTTTTCCATTTAAAAAATCGATTTTTTTTAATAAAAATCCATTTTTATGAATTTTATAAGTGATCACAGATTTTTGTCTTTTTTGCTGTAGGACGCTTAGTTTAGCCAGAAAATGAGTTTTTAGTTTTCCATGTAAAAAATCGAATTTTTTTTAATAAAAATCCATTTTTATGAATTTTATAAGTGATCACAGATTTTTGTCCTTTTAGCTGTAGGACGCTTAGTTTAGCCAGAAAATGAGTTTTTAGTTTTCCATATAAAAAATCGAATTTTTTTAATAAAAATCCATTTTTTCTGAATTTTATAAGTGATCACAGATTTTTTTCCTTTTAGCTGTAGGACGCTTAGTTTAGCCAGAAAATGAGTTTTTAGTTTTCCATGTAAAAAATCGAATTTTTTTTAATAAAAATCCATTTTTATGAATTTTATAAGTGATCACAGATTTTTGTCCTTTTAGCTGTAGGACGCTTAGTTTAGCCAGAAAATGAGTTTTTAGTTGTCCATGTAAAAAATCGAATTTTTTTTAATAAAAATCCATTTTTATGAATTTTATAAGTGATCACAAATTTTTGTCCTTTTAGCTGTAGGACGCTTAGTTTAGCCAGAAAATGAGTTTTTAGTTTTCCATATAAAAAATCGAATTTTTTAATAAAAATCCGTTTTTTCTGAATTTTATAAGTGATCACAATTTTTGTCCTTTTTGCTGTAGGACGCTTAGTTTAGCTAGAAAATGAGTTTTTAGTTTTCCATATAAAAAATCGAATTTTTTTAATAAAAATACATTTTTTCTGAATTTTATAAGTGATCACAGATTTTTGTCCTTTTTGCTGTAGGACGCTTAGTTTAGCCAGAAAATTAGTTTTTAGTTTTCCATGTAAAAAATCGAATTTTTTTTAATAAAAATCCATTTTTATGAATTTTATAAGTGATCACAGATTTTTGTCCTTTTTGCTGTAGGACGCTTAGTTTAGCCAGAAAATGAGTTTTTAGTTTTCCATGTAAAAAATCGAATTTTTTTTAATAAAAATCCATTTTTTCTGAATTTTATTAGTGATCACAGATTTTTGTCCTTTTTGCTGTGGGACGCTTAGTTTAGCTAGAAAATGAGTTTTTAGTTTTCCATGTAAAAAATCGAATTTTTTTTAATAAAAATCCATTTTTTCTGAATTTTATTAGTGATCACAGATTTTTGTCCTTTTTGCTGTGGGACGATTAGTTTAGCTAGAAAATGAGTTTTTAGTTTTCCATATAAAAAAGCGAATTTTTTTAATAAAAATCCATTTTTTCTGAATTTTATAAGTGATCACAGATTTTTGTCCTTTTTGCTGTAGGACGCTTAGTTTAGCCAGAAAATGAGTTTTTAGTTTTCCATGTAAAAAATCGAATTTTTTTTAATAAAAATCCATTTTTATGAATTTTATAAGTGATCACAGATTTTTGTCCTTTTGGCTGTAGGACTCTTAGTTTAGCTAGAAAATGAGTTTTTAGTTTTTCATATAAAAAATCGAATTTTTTTAATAAAAATCCAATTTTTCTGAATTTTATAAGTGATCACAGATTTTTGTCCTTTTTGCTGTAGGACGCTTAGTTTAGCCAGAAAATGAGTTTTTAGTTTTCCATGTAAAAAATCGAATTTTTTTTAATAAAAATCCATTTTTATGAGTTTTATAAGTGATCACAGATTTTTGTCCTGTTTGCTGTAGGACGCTTAGTTTAGCCAGAAAATGAGTTTTTAGTTTTCCATGTAAAAAATCGATTTTTTTTTTAATAAAAATCCATTTTTATGAATTTTATAAGTGATCACAGATTTTTGTCCTTTTAGCTGTAGGACGCTTAGTTTAGCCAGAAAATGAGTTTTTAGTTTTCCATATAAAAAATCGAATTTTTTAATAAAAATCCGTTTTTTCTGAATTTTATAAGTGATCACAGATTTTTGTCCTTTTTGCTGTAGGACGCTTAGTTTAGCTAGAAAATGAGTTTTTAGTTTTCCATATAAAAAATCGAATTTTTTTAATAAAAATCCATTTTTTCTGAATTTTATAAGTGATCACAGATTTTTTTCCTTTTAGCTGTAGGATGCTTAGTTTAGCCAGAAAATGAGTTTTTAGTTTTCCATGTAAAAAATCGAATTTTTTTTAATAAAAATCCATTTTTATGAATTTTATAAGTGATCACAGATTTTTGTCCTTTTAGTGAGTTTTTAGTTTTCCATATAAAAAATCGAATTTTTTAATAAAAATCCATTTTTTCTGAATTTTATAAGTGATCACAGATTTTTGTCCTTTTTGCTGTAGGACGCTTAGTTTAGCTAGAAAATGAGTTTTTAGTTTTCCATATAAAAAATCGAATTTTTTAATAAAAATCCATTTTTTCTGAATTTTATAAGTGATCACAGATTTTTGTCCTTTTTGCTGTAGGACGCTTAGTTTAGCCAGAAAATGAGTTTTTAGTTTTCCATGTAAAAAATCGAATTTTTTTTAATAAAAATCCATTTTTATGAATTTTATAAGTGATCACAGATTTTTTGCTGTAGGACGCTTAGTTTAGCCAGAAAATGAGCTTTTAGTTGTCCATGTAAAAAATCGAATTTTTTTTAATAAAAATCCATTTTTATGAATTTTATAAGTGATCACAGATTTTTGTCCTTTTTGCTGTAGGACGCTTAGTTTAGCCAGAAAATGAGTTTTTAGTTTTCCATGTAAAAAATCGAATTTTTTTTAATAAAAATCCATTTTTATGAATTTTATAAGTGATCACAGATTTTTGTCCTTTTTGCTGTAGGACGCTTAGTTTAGCCAGAAAATGAGTTTTTAGTTTTCCATGTAAAAAATCGAATTTTTTTTTAATAAAAATCCATTTTTTCTGAATTTTATAAGTGATCACAGATTTTTGTCCTTTTTGCTGTAGGACGCTTAGTTTAGCCAGAATATGAGTTTTTAGTTTTCCATGTAAAAAATCGATTTTTTTTTTAATAAAAATCCATTTTTATGAATTTTATAAGTGATCACAGATTTTTGTCCTTTTGGCTGTAGGACTCTTAGTTTAGCTAGAAAATGAGTTTTTAGTTTTTCATATAAAAAATCGAATTTTTTTAATAAAAATCCAATTTTTCTGAATTTTATAAGTGATCACAGATTTTTGTCCTTTTTGCTGTAGGACGCTTAGTTTAGCCAGAAAATGAGTTTTTAGTTTTCCATGTAAAAAATCGAATTTTTTTTAATAAAAATCCATTTTTATGAATTTTATAAGTGATCACAGATTTTTTCCTTTTTGCTGTAGGACGCTTAGTTTAGCCAGAAAATGAGTTTTTAGTTTTCCATGTAAAAAATCGAATTTTTTTTAATAAAAATCCATTTTTATGAATTTTATAAGTAATCACAGATTTTTGTCCTTTTTGCTGTAGGACGCTTAGTTTAGCCAGAAAATGAGTTTTTAGTTTTCCATGTAAAAAATCGAATTTTTTTTAATAAAAATCCATTTTTTCTGAATTTTATAAGTGATCACAGATTTTTGTCCTTTTTGCTGTGGGACGCTTAGTTTAGCTAGAAAATGAGTTTTTAGTTTTCCATATAAAAAATCGAATTTTTTTAATAAAAATCCATTTTTTCTGAATTTTATAAGTGATCACAGATTTTTTTCCTTTTAGCTGTAGGACGCTTAGTTTAGCCAGAAAATGAGTTTTTAGTTTTCCATGTAAAAAATCGAATTTTTTTTAATAAAAATCCATTTTTATGAATTTTATAAGTGATCACAGATTTTTGTCCTTTTAGCTGTAGGACGCTTAGTTTAGCCAGAAAATGAGTTTTTAGTTTTCCATATAAAAAATCGAATTTTTTAATAAAAATCCATTTTTTCTGAATTTTATAAGTGATCACAGATTTTTGTCCTTTTTGCTGTAGGACGCTTAGTTTAGCTAGAAAATGAGTTTTTAGTTTTCCATATAAAAAATCGAATTTTTTAATAAAAATCCATTTTTTCTGAATTTTATAAGTGATCACAGATTTTTGTGTTTTTGCTGTAGGACGCTTAGTTTAGCCAGAAAATGAGTTTTTAGTTTTCCATGTAAAAAATCGAATTTTTTTTAATAAAAATCCATTTTTATGAATTTTATAAGTGATCACAGATTTTTGTCCTTTTAGCTGTAGGACGCTTAGTTTAGCCAGAAAATGAGTTTTTAGTTTTCCATATAAAAAATCGAATTTTTTAATAAAAATCCGTTTTTTCTGAATTTTATAAGTGATCACAGATTTTTGTCCTTTTTGCTGTAGGACGCTTAGTTTAGCTAGAAAATGAGTTTTTAGTTTTCCATATAAAAAATCGAATTTTTTTAATAAAAATCCATTTTTTCTGAATTTTATAAGTGATCACAGATTTTTTTCCTTTTAGCTGTAGGATGCTTAGTTTAGCCAGAAAATGAGTTTTTAGTTTTCCATGTAAAAAATCGAATTTTTTTTAATAAAAATCCATTTTTATGAATTTTATAAGTGATCACAGATTTTTGTCCTTTTAGTGAGTTTTTAGTTTTCCATATAAAAAATCGAATTTTTTAATAAAAATCCATTTTTTCTGAATTTTATAAGTGATCACAGATTTTTGTCCTTTTTGCTGTAGGACGCTTAGTTTAGCTAGAAAATGAGTTTTTAGTTTTCCATATAAAAAATCGAATTTTTTAATAAAAATCCATTTTTTCTGAATTTTATAAGTGATCACAGATTTTTGTCCTTTTTGCTGTAGGACGCTTAGTTTAGCCAGAAAATGAGTTTTTAGTTTTCCATGTAAAAAATCGAATTTTTTTTAATAAAAATCCATTTTTATGAATTTTATAAGTGATCACAGATTTTTTGCTGTAGGACGCTTAGTTTAGCCAGAAAATGAGTTTTTAGTTGTCCATGTAAAAAATCGAATTTTTTTTAATAAAAATCCATTTTTATGAATTTTATAAGTGATCACAGATTTTTGTCCTTTTTGCTGTAGGACGCTTAGTTTAGCCAGAAAATGAGTTTTTAGTTTTCCATGTAAAAAATCGAATTTTTTTTAATAAAAATCCATTTTTATGAATTTTATAAGTGATCACAGATTTTTGTCCTTTTTGCTGTAGGACGCTTAGTTTAGCCAGAAAATGAGTTTTTAGTTTTCCATGTAAAAAATCGAATTTTTTTTTAATAAAAATCCATTTTTTCTGAATTTTATAAGTGATCACAGATTTTTGTCCTTTTTGCTGTAGGACGCTTAGTTTAGCCAGAATATGAGTTTTTAGTTTTCCATGTAAAAAATCGAATTTTTTTTAATAAAAATCCATTTTTATGAATTTTATAAGTGATCACAGATTTTTGTCCTTTTGGCTGTAGGACTCTTAGTTTAGCTAGAAAATGAGTTTTTAGTTTTTCATATAAAAAATCGAATTTTTTTAATAAAAATCCAATTTTTCTGAATTTTATAAGTGATCACAGATTTTTGTCCTTTTTGCTGTAGGACGCTTAGTTTAGCCAGAAAATGAGTTTTTAGTTTTCCATGTAAAAAATCGAATTTTTTTTAATAAAAATCCATTTTTATGAATTTTATAAGTGATCACAGATTTTTGTCCTTTTAGCTGTAGGACGCTTAGTTTAGCCAGAAAATGAGTTTTTAGTTTGCCATATAAAAAATCGAATTTTTTTTAATAAAAATCCATTTTTATGAATTTTATAAGTGATCACAGATTTTTGTCCTTTTTGCTGTAGGACGCTTAGTTTAGCCAGAAAATGAGTTTTTAGTTTTCCATGTAAAAAATCGAATTTTTTTTAATAAAAATCCATTTTTATGAATTTTATAAGTGATCACAGATTTTTGTCCTTTTTGCTGTAGGACGCTTAGTTTAGCCAGAAAATGAGTTTTTAGTTTTCCATGTAAAAAATCGAATTTTTTTTAATAAAAATCCATTTTTATGAATTTTATAAGTGATCACAGATTTTTGTCCTTTTGGCTGTAGGACTCTTAGTTTAGCTAGAAAATGAGTTTTTAGTTTTTCATATAAAAAATCGAATTTTTTTAATAAAAATCCAATTTTTCTGAATTTTATAAGTGATCACAGATTTTTGTCCTTTTTGCTGTAGGACGCTTAGTTTAGCCAGAAAATGAGTTTTTAGTTTTCCATGTAAAAAATCGAATTTTTTTTAATAAAAATCCATTTTTATGAATTTTATAAGTGATCACAGATTTTTTCCTTTTTGCTGTAGGACGCTTAGTTTAGCCAGAAAATGAGTTTTTAGTTTTCCATGTAAAAAATCGAATTTTTTTTAATAAAAATCCATTTTTATGAATTTTATAAGTAATCACAGATTTTTGTCCTTTTTGCTGTAGGACGCTTAGTTTAGCCAGAAAATGAGTTTTTAGTTTTCCATGTAAAAAATCGAATTTTTTTTAATAAAAATCCATTTTTTCTGAATTTTATAAGTGATCACAGATTTTTGTCCTTTTTGCTGTGGGACGCTTAGTTTAGCTAGAAAATGAGTTTTTAGTTTTCCATATAAAAAATCGAATTTTTTTAATAAAAATCCATTTTTTCTGAATTTTATAAGTGATCACAGATTTTTTTCCTTTTAGCTGTAGGACGCTTAGTTTAGCCAGAAAATGAGTTTTTAGTTTTCCATGTAAAAAATCGAATTTTTTTTAATAAAAATCCATTTTTATGAATTTTATAAGTGATCACAGATTTTTGTCCTTTTAGCTGTAGGACGCTTAGTTTAGCCAGAAAATGAGTTTTTAGTTTTCCATATAAAAAATCGAATTTTTTAATAAAAATCCATTTTTTCTGAATTTTATAAGTGATCACAGATTTTTGTCCTTTTTGCTGTAGGACGCTTAGTTTAGCTAGAAAATGAGTTTTTAGTTTTCCATATAAAAAATCGAATTTTTTAATAAAAATCCATTTTTTCTGAATTTTATAAGTGATCACAGATTTTTGTGTTTTTGCTGTAGGACGCTTAGTTTAGCCAGAAAATGAGTTTTTAGTTTTCCATGTAAAAAATCGAATTTTTTTTAATAAAAATCCATTTTTATGAATTTTATAAGTGATCACAGATTTTTTGCTGTAGGACGCTTAGTTTAGCCAGAAAATGAGTTTTTAGTTGTCCATGTAAAAAATCGAATTTTTTTTAATAAAAATCCATTTTTATGAATTTTATAAGTGATCACAGATTTTTGTCCTTTTTGCTGTAGGACGCTTAGTTTAGCCAGAAAGTGAGTTTTTAGTTTTCCATGTAAAAAATCGAATTTTTTTTAATAAAAATCCATTTTTATGAATTTTATAAGTGATCACAGATTTTTGTCCTTTTTGCTGTAGGACGCTTAGTTTAGCCAGAAAATTAGTTTTTAGTTTTCCATGTAAAAAATCGAATTTTTTTTAATAAAAATCCATTTTTATGAATTTTATAAGTGATCACAGATTTTTGTCCTTTTAGCTGTAGGACGCTTAGTTTAGCCAGAAAATGAGTTTTTAGTTTTCCATGTAAAAAATCGAATTTTTTTTAATAAATTTTATAAGGGAATTTTATGAATTTTATAAGTGATCACAGATTTTTGTCCTTTTTGCTGTAGGACGCTTAGTTTAGCCAGAATATGAGTTTTTAGTTTTCCATGTAAAAAATCGATTTTTTTTAATAAAAATCCATTTTTATGAATTTTATAAGTGATCACAGATTTTTGTCCTTTTGGCTGTAGGACGCTTAGTTTAGCCAGAAAATGAGTTTTTAGTTTTCCATGTAAAAAATCGAATTTTTTTTAATAAAAATCCATTTTTATGAATTTTATAAGTGATCACAGATTTTTTGCTGTAGGACGCTTAGTTTAGCCAGAAAATGAGTTTTTAGTTGTCCATGTAAAAAATCGAATTTTTTTTAATAAAAATCCATTTTTATGAATTTTATAAGTGATCACAGATTTTTGTCCTTTTAGCTGTAGGACGCTTAGTTTAGCCAGAAAATGAGTTTTTAGTTTTCCATATAAAAAATCGAATTTTTTTAATAAAAATCCATTTTTTCTGAATTTTATAAGTGATCACAGATTTTTTTCCTTTTAGCTGTAGGACGCTTAGTTTAGCCAGAAAATGAGTTTTTAGTTTTCCATGTAAAAAATCGAATTTTTTTTAATAAAAATCCATTTTTATGAATTTTATAAGTGATCACAGATTTTTGTCCTTTTAGCTGTAGGACGCTTAGTTTAGCCAGAAAATGAGTTTTTAGTTGTCCATGTAAAAAATCGAATTTTTTTTAATAAAAATCCATTTTTATGAATTTTATAAGTGATCACAAATTTTTGTCCTTTTAGCTGTAGGACGCTTAGTTTAGCCAGAAAATGAGTTTTTAGTTTTCCATATAAAAAATCGAATTTTTTAATAAAAATCCGTTTTTTCTGAATTTTATAAGTGATCACAGATTTTTGTCCTTTTTGCTGTAGGACGCTTAGTTTAGCTAGAAAATGAGTTTTTAGTTTTCCATATAAAAAATCGAATTTTTTTAATAAAAATACATTTTTTCTGAATTTTATAAGTGATCACAGATTTTTGTCCTTTTTGCTGTAGGACGCTTAGTTTAGCCAGAAAATTAGTTTTTAGTTTTCCATGTAAAAAATCGAATTTTTTTTAATAAAAATCCATTTTTGAATGAATTTTATAAGTGATCACAGATTTTTGTCCTTTTTGCTGTAGGACGCTTAGTTTAGCCAGAAAATGAGTTTTTAGTTTTCCATGTAAAAAATCGAATTTTTTTTAATAAAAATCCATTTTTTCTGAATTTTATTAGTGATCACAGATTTTTGTCCTTTTTGCTGTGGGACGCTTAGTTTAGCTAGAAAATGAGTTTTTAGTTTTCCATGTAAAAAATCGAATTTTTTTTAATAAAAATCCATTTTTTCTGAATTTTATTAGTGATCACAGATTTTTGTCCTTTTTGCTGTGGGACGATTAGTTTAGCTAGAAAATGAGTTTTTAGTTTTCCATATAAAAAAGCGAATTTTTTTAATAAAAATCCATTTTTTCTGAATTTTATAAGTGATCACAGATTTTTGTCCTTTTTGCTGTAGGACGCTTAGTTTAGCCAGAAAATGAGTTTTTAGTTTTCCATGTAAAAAATCGAATTTTTTTTAATAAAAATCCATTTTTATGAATTTTATAAGTGATCACAGATTTTTGTCCTTTTGGCTGTAGGACTCTTAGTTTAGCTAGAAAATGAGTTTTTAGTTTTTCATATAAAAAATCGAATTTTTTTAATAAAAATCCAATTTTTCTGAATTTTATAAGTGATCACAGATTTTTGTCCTTTTTGCTGTAGGACGCTTAGTTTAGCCAGAAAATGAGTTTTTAGTTTTCCATGTAAAAAATCGAATTTTTTTTAATAAAAATCCATTTTTATGAGTTTTATAAGTGATCACAGATTTTTGTCCTGTTTGCTGTAGGACGCTTAGTTTAGCCAGAAAATGAGTTTTTAGTTTTCCATGTAAAAAATCGATTTTTTTTTTAATAAAAATCCATTTTTATGAATTTTATAAGTGATCACAGATTTTTGTCCTTTTAGCTGTAGGACGCTTAGTTTAGCCAGAAAATGAGTTTTTAGTTTTCCATATAAAAAATCGAATTTTTTAATAAAAATCCGTTTTTTCTGAATTTTATAAGTGATCACAGATTTTTGTCCTTTTTGCTGTAGGACGCTTAGTTTAGCTAGAAAATGAGTTTTTAGTTTTCCATATAAAAAATCGAATTTTTTTAATAAAAATCCATTTTTTCTGAATTTTATAAGTGATCACAGATTTTTTTCCTTTTAGCTGTAGGATGCTTAGTTTAGCCAGAAAATGAGTTTTTAGTTTTCCATGTAAAAAATCGAATTTTTTTTAATAAAAATCCATTTTTATGAATTTTATAAGTGATCACAGATTTTTGTCCTTTTAGTGAGTTTTTAGTTTTCCATATAAAAAATCGAATTTTTTAATAAAAATCCATTTTTTCTGAATTTTATAAGTGATCACAGATTTTTGTCCTTTTTGCTGTAGGACGCTTAGTTTAGCTAGAAAATGAGTTTTTAGTTTTCCATATAAAAAATCGAATTTTTTAATAAAAATCCATTTTTTCTGAATTTTATAAGTGATCACAGATTTTTGTCCTTTTTGCTGTAGGACGCTTAGTTTAGCCAGAAAATGAGTTTTTAGTTTTCCATGTAAAAAATCGAATTTTTTTTAATAAAAATCCATTTTTATGAATTTTATAAGTGATCACAGATTTTTTGCTGTAGGACGCTTAGTTTAGCCAGAAAATGAGTTTTTAGTTGTCCATGTAAAAAATCGAATTTTTTTTAATAAAAATCCATTTTTATGAATTTTATAAGTGATCACAGATTTTTGTCCTTTTTGCTGTAGGACGCTTAGTTTAGCCAGAAAATGAGTTTTTAGTTTTCCATGTAAAAAATCGAATTTTTTTTAATAAAAATCCATTTTTATGAATTTTATAAGTGATCACAGATTTTTGTCCTTTTTGCTGTAGGACGCTTAGTTTAGCCAGAAAATGAGTTTTTAGTTTTCCATGTAAAAAATCGAATTTTTTTTTAATAAAAATCCATTTTTTCTGAATTTTATAAGTGATCACAGATTTTTGTCCTTTTTGCTGTAGGACGCTTAGTTTAGCCAGAATATGAGTTTTTAGTTTTCCATGTAAAAAATCGATTTTTTTTTTAATAAAAATCCATTTTTATGAATTTTATAAGTGATCACAGATTTTTGTCCTTTTGGCTGTAGGACTCTTAGTTTAGCTAGAAAATGAGTTTTTAGTTTTTCATATAAAAAATCGAATTTTTTTAATAAAAATCCAATTTTTCTGAATTTTATAAGTGATCACAGATTTTTGTCCTTTTTGCTGTAGGACGCTTAGTTTAGCCAGAAAATGAGTTTTTAGTTTTCCATGTAAAAAATCGAATTTTTTTTAATAAAAATCCATTTTTATGAATTTTATAAGTGATCACAGATTTTTTCCTTTTTGCTGTAGGACGCTTAGTTTAGCCAGAAAATGAGTTTTTAGTTTTCCATGTAAAAAATCGAATTTTTTTTAATAAAAATCCATTTTTATGAATTTTATAAGTAATCACAGATTTTTGTCCTTTTTGCTGTAGGACGCTTAGTTTAGCCAGAAAATGAGTTTTTAGTTTTCCATGTAAAAAATCGAATTTTTTTTAATAAAAATCCATTTTTTCTGAATTTTATAAGTGATCACAGATTTTTGTCCTTTTTGCTGTGGGACGCTTAGTTTAGCTAGAAAATGAGTTTTTAGTTTTCCATATAAAAAATCGAATTTTTTTAATAAAAATCCATTTTTTCTGAATTTTATAAGTGATCACAGATTTTTTTCCTTTTAGCTGTAGGACGCTTAGTTTAGCCAGAAAATGAGTTTTTAGTTTTCCATGTAAAAAATCGAATTTTTTTTAATAAAAATCCATTTTTATGAATTTTATAAGTGATCACAGATTTTTGTCCTTTTAGCTGTAGGACGCTTAGTTTAGCCAGAAAATGAGTTTTTAGTTTTCCATATAAAAAATCGAATTTTTTAATAAAAATCCATTTTTTCTGAATTTTATAAGTGATCACAGATTTTTGTCCTTTTTGCTGTAGGACGCTTAGTTTAGCTAGAAAATGAGTTTTTAGTTTTCCATATAAAAAATCGAATTTTTTAATAAAAATCCATTTTTTCTGAATTTTATAAGTGATCACAGATTTTTGTGTTTTTGCTGTAGGACGCTTAGTTTAGCCAGAAAATGAGTTTTTAGTTTTCCATGTAAAAAATCGAATTTTTTTTAATAAAAATCCATTTTTATGAATTTTATAAGTGATCACAGATTTTTTGCTGTAGGACGCTTAGTTTAGCCAGAAAATGAGTTTTTAGTTGTCCATGTAAAAAATCGAATTTTTTTTAATAAAAATCCATTTTTATGAATTTTATAAGTGATCACAGATTTTTGTCCTTTTTGCTGTAGGACGCTTAGTTTAGCCAGAAAGTGAGTTTTTAGTTTTCCATGTAAAAAATCGAATTTTTTTTAATAAAAATCCATTTTTATGAATTTTATAAGTGATCACAGATTTTTGTCCTTTTTGCTGTAGGACGCTTAGTTTAGCCAGAAAATTAGTTTTTAGTTTTCCATGTAAAAAATCGAATTTTTTTTAATAAAAATCCATTTTTATGAATTTTATAAGTGATCACAGATTTTTGTCCTTTTAGCTGTAGGACGCTTAGTTTAGCCAGAAAATGAGTTTTTAGTTTTCCATGTAAAAAATCGAATTTTTTTTAATAAATTTTATAAGGGAATTTTATGAATTTTATAAGTGATCACAGATTTTTGTCCTTTTTGCTGTAGGACGCTTAGTTTAGCCAGAATATGAGTTTTTAGTTTTCCATGTAAAAAATCGATTTTTTTTAATAAAAATCCATTTTTATGAATTTTATAAGTGATCACAGATTTTTGTCCTTTTGGCTGTAGGACTCTTAGTTTAGCTAGAAAATGAGTTTTTAGTTTTTCATATAAAAAATCGAATTTTTTTAATAAAAATCCATTTTTTCTGAATTTTATAAGTGATCACAGATTTTTGTCCTTTTTGCTGTAGGACGCTTAGTTTAGCCAGAAAATGAGTTTTTAGTTTTCCATTTAAAAAATCGATTTTTTTTAATAAAAATCCATTTTTATGAATTTTATAAGTGATCACAGATTTTTGTCTTTTTTGCTGTAGGACGCTTAGTTTAGCCAGAAAATGAGTTTTTAGTTTTCCATGTAAAAAATCGAATTTTTTTTAATAAAAATCCATTTTTATGAATTTTATAAGTGATCACAGATTTTTGTCCTTTTAGCTGTAGGACGCTTAGTTTAGCCAGAAAATGAGTTTTTAGTTTTCCATATAAAAAATCGAATTTTTTAATAAAAATCCGTTTTTTCTGAATTTTATAAGTGATCACAGATTTTTGTCCTTTTTGCTGTAGGACGCTTAGTTTAGCTAGAAAATGAGTTTTTAGTTTTCCATATAAAAAATCGAATTTTTTTAATAAAAATCCATTTTTTCTGAATTTTATAAGTGATCACAGATTTTTTTCCTTTTAGCTGTAGGATGCTTAGTTTAGCCAGAAAATGAGTTTTTAGTTTTCCATGTAAAAAATCGAATTTTTTTTAATAAAAATCCATTTTTATGAATTTTATAAGTGATCACAGATTTTTGTCCTTTTAGTGAGTTTTTAGTTTTCCATATAAAAAATCGAATTTTTTAATAAAAATCCATTTTTTCTGAATTTTATAAGTGATCACAGATTTTTGTCCTTTTTGCTGTAGGACGCTTAGTTTAGCTAGAAAATGAGTTTTTAGTTTTCCATATAAAAAATCGAATTTTTTAATAAAAATCCATTTTTTCTGAATTTTATAAGTGATCACAGATTTTTGTCCTTTTTGCTGTAGGACGCTTAGTTTAGCCAGAAAATGAGTTTTTAGTTTTCCATGTAAAAAATCGAATTTTTTTTAATAAAAATCCATTTTTATGAATTTTATAAGTGATCACAGATTTTTTGCTGTAGGACGCTTAGTTTAGCCAGAAAATGAGTTTTTAGTTGTCCATGTAAAAAATCGAATTTTTTTTAATAAAAATCCATTTTTATGAATTTTATAAGTGATCACAGATTTTTGTCCTTTTTGCTGTAGGACGCTTAGTTTAGCCAGAAAATGAGTTTTTAGTTTTCCATGTAAAAAATCGAATTTTTTTTAATAAAAATCCATTTTTATGAATTTTATAAGTGATCACAGATTTTTGTCCTTTTTGCTGTAGGACGCTTAGTTTAGCCAGAAAATGAGTTTTTAGTTTTCCATGTAAAAAATCGAATTTTTTTTTAATAAAAATCCATTTTTTCTGAATTTTATAAGTGATCACAGATTTTTGTCCTTTTTGCTGTAGGACGCTTAGTTTAGCCAGAATATGAGTTTTTAGTTTTCCATGTAAAAAATCGATTTTTTTTTTAATAAAAATCCATTTTTATGAATTTTATAAGTGATCACAGATTTTTGTCCTTTTGGCTGTAGGACTCTTAGTTTAGCTAGAAAATGAGTTTTTAGTTTTTCATATAAAAAATCGAATTTTTTTAATAAAAATCCAATTTTTCTGAATTTTATAAGTGATCACAGATTTTTGTCCTTTTTGCTGTAGGACGCTTAGTTTAGCCAGAAAATGAGTTTTTAGTTTTCCATGTAAAAAATCGAATTTTTTTTAATAAAAATCCATTTTTATGAATTTTATAAGTGATCACAGATTTTTTCCTTTTTGCTGTAGGACGCTTAGTTTAGCCAGAAAATGAGTTTTTAGTTTTCCATGTAAAAAATCGAATTTTTTTTAATAAAAATCCATTTTTATGAATTTTATAAGTAATCACAGATTTTTGTCCTTTTTGCTGTAGGACGCTTAGTTTAGCCAGAAAATGAGTTTTTAGTTTTCCATGTAAAAAATCGAATTTTTTTTAATAAAAATCCATTTTTATGAATTTTATAAGTGATCACAGATTTTTTTCCTTTTAGCTGTAGGACGCTTAGTTTAGCCAGAAAATGAGTTTTTAGTTTTCCATGTAAAAAATCGAATTTTTTTTAATAAAAATCCATTTTTATGAATTTTATAAGTGATCACAGATTTTTGTCCTTTTAGCTGTAGGACGCTTAGTTTAGCCAGAAAATGAGTTTTTAGTTTTCCATATAAAAAATCGAATTTTTTAATAAAAATCCATTTTTTCTGAATTTTATAAGTGATCACAGATTTTTGTCCTTTTTGCTGTAGGACGCTTAGTTTAGCTAGAAAATAAGTTTTTAGTTTTCCATATAAAAAATCGAATTTTTTAATAAAAATCCATTTTTTCTGAATTTTATAAGTGATCACAGATTTTTGTGTTTTTGCTGTAGGACGCTTAGTTTAGCCAGAAAATGAGTTTTTAGTTTTCCATGTAAAAAATCGAATTTTTTTTAATAAAAATCCATTTTTATGAATTTTATAAGTGATCACAGATTTTTTGCTGTAGGACGCTTAGTTTAGCCAGAAAATGAGTTTTTAGTTGTCCATGTAAAAAATCGAATTTTTTTTAATAAAAATCCATTTTTATGAATTTTATAAGTGATCACAGATTTTTGTCCTTTTTGCTGTAGGACGCTTAGTTTAGCCAGAAAGTGAGTTTTTAGTTTTCCATGTAAAAAATCGAATTTTTTTTAATAAAAATCCATTTTTATGAATTTTATAAGTGATCACAGATTTTTGTCCTTTTTGCTGTAGGACGTTTAGTTTAGCCAGAAAATTAGTTTTTAGTTTTCCATGTAAAAAATCGAATTTTTTTTAATAAAAATCCATTTTTATGAATTTTATAAGTGATCACAGATTTTTGTCCTTTTAGCTGTAGGACGCTTAGTTTAGCCAGAAAATGAGTTTTTAGTTTTCCATGTAAAAAATCGAATTTTTTTTAATAAATTTTATAAGGGAATTTTATGAATTTTATAAGTGATCACAGATTTTTGTCCTTTTTGCTGTAGGACGCTTAGTTTAGCCAGAATATGAGTTTTTAGTTTTCCATGTAAAAAATCGATTTTTTTTAATAAAAATCCATTTTTATGAATTTTATAAGTGATCACAGATTTTTGTCCTTTTGGCTGTAGGACTCTTAGTTTAGCTAGAAAATGAGTTTTTAGTTTTTCATATAAAAAATCGAATTTTTTTAATAAAAATCCATTTTTTCTGAATTTTATAAGTGATCACAGATTTTTGTCCTTTTTGCTGTAGGACGCTTAGTTTAGCCAGAAAATGAGTTTTTAGTTTTCCATGTAAAAAATCGATTTTTTTTTAATAAAAATCCATTTTTATGAATTTTATAAGTGATCACAGATTTTTGTCCTTTTGGCTGTAGGACTCTTAGTTTAGCTAGAAAATGAGTTTTTAGTTTTTCATATAAAAAATCGAATTTTTTTAATAAAAATCCATTTTTTCTGAATTTTATAAGTGATCACAGATTTTTGTCCTTTTTGCTGTAGGACGCTTAGTTTAGCCAGAAAATGAGTTTTTAGTTTTCCATTTAAAAAATCGATTTTTTTTAATAAAAATCCATTTTTATGAATTTTATAAGTGATCACAGATTTTTGTCTTTTTTGCTGTAGGACGCTTAGTTTAGCCAGAAAATGAGTTTTTAGTTTTCCATGTAAAAAATCGAATTTTTTTTAATAAAAATCCATTTTTATGAATTTTATAAGTGATCACAGATTTTTGTCCTTTTAGCTGTAGGACGCTTAGTTTAGCCAGAAAATGAGTTTTTAGTTTTCCATATAAAAAATCGAATTTTTTTAATAAAAATCCATTTTTTCTGAATTTTATAAGTGATCACAGATTTTTTTCCTTTTAGCTGTAGGACGCTTAGTTTAGCCAGAAAATGAGTTTTTAGTTTTCCATGTAAAAAATCGAATTTTTTTTAATAAAAATCCATTTTTATGAATTTTATAAGTGATCACAGATTTTTGTCCTTTTAGCTGTAGGACGCTTAGTTTAGCCAGAAAATGAGTTTTTAGTTGTCCATGTAAAAAATCGAATTTTTTTTAATAAAAATCCATTTTTATGAATTTTATAAGTGATCACAGATTTTTGTCCTTTTAGCTGTAGGACGCTTAGTTTAGCCAGAAAATGAGTTTTTAGTTTTCCATATAAAAAATCGAATTTTTTAATAAAAATCCGTTTTTTCTGAATTTTATAAGTGATCACAGATTTTTGTCCTTTTTGCTGTAGGACGCTTAGTTTAGCTAGAAAATGAGTTTTTAGTTTTCCATATAAAAAATCGAATTTTTTTAATAAAAATACATTTTTTCTGAATTTTATAAGTGATCACAGATTTTTGTCCTTTTTGCTGTAGGACGCTTAGTTTAGCCAGAAAATTAGTTTTTAGTTTTCCATGTAAAAAATCGAATTTTTTTTAATAAAAATCCATTTTTATGAATTTTATAAGTGATCACAGATTTTTGTCCTTTTTGCTGTAGGACGCTTAGTTTAGCCAGAAAATGAGTTTTTAGTTTTCCATGTAAAAAATCGAATTTTTTTTAATAAAAATCCATTTTTTCTGAATTTTATAAGTGATCACAGATTTTTGTCCTTTTTGCTGTGGGACGCTTAGTTTAGCTAGAAAATGAGTTTTTAGTTTTCCATATAAAAAATCGATTTTTTTTAATAAAAATCCATTTTTTCTGAATTTTATAAGTGATCACAGATTTTTTTCCTTTTAGCTGTAGGACGCTTAGTTTAGCCAGAAAATGAGTTTTTAGTTTTCAATGTAAAAAATCGAATTTTTTTTAATAAAAATCCATTTTTATGAATTTTATAAGTGATCACAGATTTTTGTCCTTTTAGCTGTAGGACGCTTAGTTTAGCCAGAAAATGAGTTTTTAGTTTTCCATATAAAAAATCGAATTTTTTAATAAAAATCCATTTTTTCTGAATTTTATAAGTGATCACAGATTTTTGTCCTTTTTGCTGTAGGACGATTAGTTTAGCTAGAAAATGAGTTTTTAGTTTTCCATATAAAAAATCGAATTTTTTAATAAAAATCCATTTTTTCTGAATTTTATAAGTGATCACAGATTTTTGTCCTTTTTGCTGTAGGACGCTTAGTTTAGCCAGAAAATGAGTTTTTAGTTTTCCATGTAAAAAATCGAATTTTTTTTAATAAAAATCCATTTTTATGAATTTTATAAGTGATCACAGATTTTTTGCTGTAGGACGCTTAGTTTAGCCAGAAAATGAGTTTTTAGTTGTCCATGTAAAAAATCGAATTTTTTTTAATAAAAATCCATTTTTATGAATTTTATAAGTGATCACAGATTTTTGTCCTTTTTGCTGTAGGACGCTTAGTTTAGCCAGAAAATGAGTTTTTAGTTTTCCATGTAAAAAATCGAATTTTTTTAATAAAAATCCATTTTTATGAATTTTATAAGTGATCACAGATTTTTGTCCTTTTTGCTGTAGGACGCTTAGTTTAGCCAGAAAATGAGTTTTTAGTTTTCCATGTAAAAAATCGAATTTTTTTTAATAAAAATCCATTTTTATGAATTTTATAAGTGATCACAGATTTTTGTCCTTTTAGCTGTAGGACGCTTAGTTTAGCCAGAAAATGAGTTTTTAGTTTTCCATGTAAAAAATCGAATTTTTTTAATAAATTTTATAAGGGAATTTTATGAATATAGGACGCTTAGTTTAGCCAGAAAATGAGTTTTTAGTTTTCCATGTAAAAAATCGAATTTTTTTTAATAAAAATCCATTTTTATGAATTTTATAAGTGATCACAGATTTTTGTCCTTTTTGCTGTAGGACGCTTAGTTTAGCCAGAAAATGAGTTTTTAGTTTTCCATGTAAAAAATCGAATTTTTTTTAATAAAAATCCATTTTTATGAATTTTATAAGTCATCACAGATTTTTGTCCTTTTGGCTGTAGGACGCTTAGTTTAGCTAGAAAATGAGTTTTTAGTTTTTCATATAAAAAATCCAATTTTTTTTATAAAAACGCCTTTTTATGAATTTTTATAAATGATCACAGATTTTTGTCCTTTTAGCGGTAGGACGCTTAGTTTAGCTAGAAAATGAGTTTTTAGTTTTCCATATAAAAAATCGAATTTTTTTAATAAAAATCCATTTTTTCTGAATTTTATAAGTGATCACAGATTTTTGTCCTTTTAGCTGTAGGACGCTTAGTTTAGCTAGAAAATGAGTTTTTAGTTTTCCATATAAAAAATCGAATTTTTTTAATAAAAATCCATTTTTATGAATTTTATAAGTGATCACAGATTTTTGTCCTTTTAGCTGTAGGACGGTTAGTTTAGCCAGAAAATGAGTTTTTAGTTTTCCATATAAAAAATCGAATTTTTTAATAAAAATCCATTTTTTCTGAATTTTATAAGTGATCACAGATTTTTGTCCTTTTTGCTGTAGGATGCTTAGTTTAGCTAGAAAATGAGTTTTTAGTTTTCCATATAAAAAATCGAATTTTTTTAATAAAAATCCATTTTTTCTGAATTTTATAAGTGATCACAGATCACTGCTGTAGGACGCTTAGTTTAGCCAGAAAATGAGTTTTTAGTTTTCCATGTAAAAAATCGAATTTTTTTTAATAAAAATCCATTTTTATGAATTTTATAAGTGATCACAGATTTTTGTCCTTTTTGCTGTAGGACGCTTAGTTTAGCCAGAAAATGAGTTTTTAGTTTTCCATGTAAAAAATCGAATTTTTTTAATAAAAATCCATTTTTTCTGAATTTTATAAGTGATCACAGATTTTTGTCCTTTTTGCTGTGGGACGCTTAGTTTAGCTAGAAAATGAGTTTTTAGTTTTCCATATAAAAAATCGAATTTTTTTAATAAAAATCCATTTTTTCTGAATTTTATAAGTGATCACAGATTTTTGTCCTTTTAGCTGTAGGACGCTTAGTTTAGCCAGAAAATGAGTTTTTAGTTTTCCATGTAAAAAATCGAATTTTTTTTAATAAAAATCCATTTTTATGAATTTTATAAGTGATCACAGATTTTTGTCCTTTTTGCTGTAGGACGCTTAGTTTAGCCAGAAAATGAGTTTTTAGTTTTCCATGTAAAAAATCGAATTTTTTTTAATAAAAATCCATTTTTTCTGAATTTTATAAGTGATCACAGATTTTTGTCCTTTTGGCTGTAGGACTCTTAGTTTAGCTAGAAAATGAGTTTTTAGTTTTTCATATAAAAAATCGAATTTTTTTAATAAAAATCCATTTTTTCTGAATTTTATAAGTGATCACAGATTTTTGTCCTTTTTGCTGTAGGACGCTTAGTTTAGCCAGAAAATGAGTTTTTAGTTTTCCATGTAAAAAATCGTTTTTTTTTAATAAAAATCCATTTTTATGAATTTTATAAGTGATCACAGATTTTTGTCCTTTTTGCTGTAGGACGCTTAGTTTAGCCAGAAAATGAGTTTTTAGTTTTCCATGTAAAAAATCGAATTTTTTTTAATAAAAATCCATTTTTTCTGAATTTTATAAGTGATCACAGATTTTTGTCCTTTTTGCTGTGGGACGCTTAGTTTAGCTAGAAAATGAGTTTTTAGTTTTCCATATAAAAAATCGAATTTTTTTAATAAAAATCCATTTTTTCTGAATTTTATAAATGATCACAGATTTTTGTCCTTTTAGCGGTAGGACGCTTAGTTTAGCTAGAAAATGAGTTTTTAGTTTTCCATATAAAAAATCGAATTTTTTTAATAAAAATCCATTTTTTCTGAATTTTATAAGTGATCACAGATTTTTGTCCTTTTAGCTGTAGGACGCTTAGTTTAGCTAGAAAATGAGTTTTTAGTTTTCTATATAAAAAAATCGAATTTTTTTAATAAAAATCCATTTTTTCTGAATTTTATAAGTGATCACAGATTTTTGTCCTTTTTGCTGTGGGACGCTTAGTTTAGCTAGAAAATGAGTTTTTAGTTTTCCATATAAAAAATCGAATTTTTTTAATAAAAATCCATTTTTTCTGAATTTTATAAGTGATCACAGATTTTTGTCCTTTTAGCTGTAGGACGCTTAGTTTAGCCAGAAAATGAGTTTTTAGTTTTTTATATAAAAAATCGAATTTTTTTTAATAAAAATACATTTTTATGAATTTTATAAGTGATCACAGATTTTTGTCCTTTTAATTTTTTTTAATAAAAATCCATTTTTTCTGAATTTTATAAGTGATCACAGATTTTTGTCCTTTTGGCTGTAGGACTCTTAGTTTAGCTAGAAAATGAGTTTTTAGTTTTTCATATAAAAAATCGAATTTTTTTAATAAAAATCCATTTTTTCTGAATTTTATAAGTGATCACAGATTTTTGTCCTTTTTGCTGTGGGACGCTTAGTTTAGCTAGAAAATGAGTTTTTAGTTTTCCATATAAAAAATCGAATTTTTTTAATAAAAATCCATTTTTTCTGAATTTTATAAGTGATCACAGATTTTTGTCCTTTTAGCTGTAGGACGCTTAGTTTAGCCAGAAAATGAGTTTTTAGTTGTCCATGTAAAAAATCGAATTTTTTTTAATAAAAATCCATTTTTATGAATTTTATAAGTGATCACAGATTTTTGTCCTTTTTGCTGTAGGACGCTTAGTTTAGCCAGAAAATGAGTTTTTAGTTTTCCATGTAAAAAATCGATTTTTTTTTAATAAAAATCCATTTTTTCTGAATTTTATAAGTAATCACAGATTTTTGTCCTTTTAGCTGTAGGACGCTTAGTTTAGCTAGAAAATGAGTTTTTAGTTTTTTATATAAAAAATCGAATTTTTTTTAATAAAAATACATTTTTATTAATTTTTATAAATGATCATAGATTTTTGTCCTTTTAGCGGTAGGACGCTTAGTTTAGCTAGAAAATGAGTTTTTAGTTTTCTATATAAAAAAATCGAATTTTTTTTAATAAAAATACATTTTTATGAATTTTTATAAATGATCATATATCATCCTTTTAGCGGTAGGACGCTTAGTTTAGCTAGAAAATGAGTTTTTAGTTTTCCATATAAAAAATCGAATTTTTTTAATAAAAATCCATTTTTTCTGAATTTTATAAGTGATCACAGATTTTTGTCCTTTTTGCTGTGGGACGCTTAGTTTAGCTAGAAAATGAGTTTTTAGTTTTCTATATAAAAAAATCGAATTTTTTTAATAAAAATCCATTTTTTTCTGAATTTTATAAGTGATCACAGATTTTTGTCCTTTTTGCTGTAGGACGCTTAGTTTAGCCAGAAAATGAGTTTTTAGTTTTTTATATAAAAAATCGAATTTTTTTTAATAAAAATACATTTTTATGAATTTTTATAAATGATCATATATCATCCTTTTAGCGGTAGGACGCTTAGTTTAGCTAGAAAATGAGTTTTTAGTTTTCCATATAAAAAATCGAATTTTTTTAATAAAAATCCATTTTTTCTGAATTTTATAAGTGATCACAGATTTTTGTCCTTTTTGCTGTGGGACGCTTAGTTTAGCTAGAAAATGAGTTTTTAGTTTTCTATATAAAAAAATCGAATTTTTTTAATAAAAATCCATTTTTTCTGAATTTTATAAGTGATCACAGATTTTTGTCCTTTTTGCTGTGGGACGCTTAGTTTAGCTAGAAAATGAGTTTTTAGTTTTCCATATAAAAAATCGAATTTTTTTAATAAAAATCCATTTTTTCTGAATTTTATAAGTGATCACAGATTTTTGTCCTTTTAGCTGTAGGACGCTTAGTTTAGCCAGAAAATGAGTTTTTAGTTTTTTATATAAAAAATCGAATTTTTTTTAATAAAAATACATTTTTATGAATTTTATAAGTGATCACAGATTTTTGTCCTTTTAATTTTTTTTAATAAAAATCCATTTTTTCTGAATTTTTTAAGTGATCACAGATTTTTGTCCTTTTTGCTGTGGGACGCTTAGTTTAGCTAGAAAATGAGTTTTTAGTTTTCCATATAAAAAATCGAATTTTTTTAATAAAAATCCATTTTTTCTGAATTTTATAAGTGATCACAGATTTTTGTCCTTTTAGCTGTAGGACGCTTAGTTTAGCCAGAAAATGAGTTTTTAGTTTTCCATGTAAAAAATCGAATTTTTTAATAAAAATCCATTTTTTCTGAATTTTATAAGTGATCACAGATTTTTGTCCTTTTTGCTGTAGGACGCTTAGTTTAGCCAGAAAATGAGTTTTTAGTTTTCCATGTAAAAAATCGAATTTTTTTTAATAAAAATCCATTTTTATGAATTTTATAAGTGATCACAGATTTTTGTCCTTTTATCTGTAGAACGCTTAGTTTAGCCAGAAAATGAGTTTTTAGTTTTCCATGTAAAAAATCGAATTTTTTTTAATAAAAATCCATTTTAATGAATTTTATAAGTGATCACAGATTTTTGTCCTTTTTGCTGTAGGACGCTTAGTTTAGCCAGAATATGAGTTTTTAGTTTTCCATGTAAAAAATCGATTTTTTTTTAATAAAAATCCATTTTTATGAATTTTATAAGTGATCACAGATTTTTGTCCTTTTGGCTGTAGGACTCTTAGTTTAGCTAGAAAATGAGTTTTTAGTTTTTCATATAAAAAATCGAATTTTTTTAATAAAAATCCATTTTTTCTGAATTTTATAAGTGATCACAGATTTTTGTCCTTTTTGCTGTAGGACGCTTAGTTTAGCCAGAAAATGAGTTTTTAGTTTTCCATGTAAAAAATCGAATTTTTTTTAATAAAAATCCATTTTTATGAATTTTATAAGTGATCACAGATTTTTGTCCTTTTTGCTGTAGGACGCTTAGTTTAGCCAGAAAATGAGTTTTTAGTTTTTCATATAAAAAATCGAATTTTTTTAATAAAAATCCATTTTTTCTGAATTTTATAAGTGATCACAGATTTTTGTCCTTTTTGCTGTAGGACGCTTAGTTTAGCCAGAAAATGAGTTTTTAGTTTTCCATGTAAAAAATCGAATTTTTTTTAATAAAAATCCATTTTTATGAATTTTATAAGTGATCACAGATTTTTGTCCTTTTTGCTGTAGGACGCTTAGTTTAGCCAGAAAATGAGTTTTTAGTTTTCCATGTAAAAAATCGAATTTTTTTTAATAAAAATCCATTTTTATGAATTTTATAAGTGATCACAGATTTTTGTCCTTTTGGCTGTAGGACTCTTAGTTTAGCTAGAAAATGAGTTTTTAGTTTTTCATATAAAAAATCGAATTTTTTTAATAAAAATCCATTTTTTCTGAATTTTATAAGTGATCACAGATTTTTGTCCTTTTTGCTGTAGGACGCTTAGTTTAGCCAGAAAATGAGTTTTTAGTTTTCCATGTAAAAAATCGAATTTTTTTCAATAAAAATCCATTTTTATGAATTTTATAAGTGATCACAGATTTTTGTCCTTTTTGCTGTAGGACGCTTAGTTTAGCCAGAAAATGAGTTTTTAGTTTTCCATGTAAAAAATCGAATTTTTTTTAATAAAAATCCATTTTTATGAATTTTATAAGTGATCACAGATTTTTGTCCTTTTAGCTGTAGGACGCTTAGTTTAGCTAGAAAATGAGTTTTTAGTTTTCCATATAAAAAATCGAATTTTTTTAATAAAAATCCATTTTTTCTGAATTTTATAAGTGATCACAGATTTTTGTCCTTTTTGCTGTAGGACGCTTAGTTTAGCCAGAAAATGAGTTTTTAGTTTTCCATGTAAAAAATCGATTTTTTTTTAATAAAAATCCATTTTTAAGAATTTTATAAGTGATCACAGATTTTTGTCCTTTTTGCTGTAGGACGCTTAGTTTAGCCAGAAAATGAGTTTTTAGTTTTCCATGTAAAAAATCGAATTTTTTTTAATAAAAATCCATTTTTTCTGAATTTTATAAGTGATCACAGATTTTTGTCCTTTTTGCTGTGGGACGCTTAGTTTAGCTAGAAAATGAGTTTTTAGTTTTCCATATAAAAAATCGAATTTTTTTAATAAAAATCCATTTTTTCTGAATTTTATAAGTGATCACAGATTTTTGTCCTTTTAGCTGTAGGACGCTTAGTTTAGCCAGAAAATGAGTTTTTAGTTTTTCATGTAAAAAATCGAATTTTTTTAATAAAAATCCATTTTTATGAATTTTATAAGTGATCACAGATTTTTGTCCTTTTTGCTGTAGGACGCTTAGTTTAGCCAGAAAATGAGTTTTTAGTTTTCCATGTAAAAAATCGAATTTTTTTTAATAAAAATCCATTTTTTCTGAATTTTATTAGTGATCACAGATTTTTGTCCTTTTTGCTGTGGGACGCTTAGTTTAGCTAGAAAATGAGTTTTTAGTTTTCCATGTAAAAAATCGAATTTTTTTTAATAAAAATCCATTTTTTCTGAATTTTATTAGTGATCACAGATTTTTGTCCTTTTTGCTGTGGGACGCTTAGTTTAGCTAGAAAATGAGTTTTTAGTTTTCCATATAAAAAATCGAATTTTTTTAATAAAAATCCATTTTTTCTGAATTTTATAAGTGATCACAGATTTTTGTCCTTTTTGCTGTAGGACGCTTAGTTTAGCCAGAAAATGAGTTTTTAGTTTTCCTTGTAAAAAATCGAATTTTTTTTAATAAAAATCCATTTTTTCTGAATTTTATTAGTGATCACAGATTTTTGTCCTTTTTGCTGTGGGACGCTTAGTTTAGCTAGAAAATGAGTTTTTAGTTTTCCATATAAAAAATCGAATTTTTTTAATAAAAATCCATTTTTTCTGAATTTTATAAGTGATCACAGATTTTTGTCCTTTTTGCTGTGGGACGCTTAGTTTAGCTAGAAAATGAGTTTTTAGTTTTTTATATAAAAAATCGAATTTTTTTTAATAAAAATACATTTTTATGAATTTTTATAAATGATCATATATCATCCTTTTAGCGGTAGGACGCTTAGTTTAGCTAGAAAATGAGTTTTTAGTTTTCCATATAAAAAATCGAATTTTTTTAATAAAAATCCATTTTTTCTGAATTTTATAAGTGATCACAGATTTTTGTCCTTTTTGCTGTAGGACGCTTAGTTTAGCCAGAAAATGAGTTTTTAGTTTTCCATATAAAAAATCGAATTTTTTTAATAAAAATCCATTTTTTCTGAATTTTATAAGTGATCACAGATTTTTGTCCTTTTTGCTGTAGGACGCTTAGTTTAGCCAGAAAATGAGTTTTTAGTTTTCCATGTAAAAAATCGAATTTTTTTTAATAAAAATCCATTTTTTCTGAATTTTATTAGTGATCACAGATTTTTGTCCTTTTTGCTGTGGGACGCTTAGTTTAGCTAGAAAATGAGTTTTTAGTTTTCCATGTAAAAAATCGAATTTTTTTTAATAAAAATCCATTTTTTCTGAATTTTATTAGTGATCACAGATTTTTGTCCTTTTTGCTGTGGGACGCTTAGTTTAGCTAGAAAATGAGTTTTTAGTTTTCCATATAAAAAATCGAATTTTTTTAATAAAAATCCATTTTTTCTGAATTTTATAAGTGATCACAGATTTTTGTCCTTTTTGCTGTAGGACGCTTAGTTTAGCCAGAAAATGAGTATTTAGTTTTCCATGTAAAAAATCGATTTTTTTTTAATAAAAATCCATTTTTATGAATTTTATAAGTGATCACAGATTTTTGTCCTTTTAGCTGTAGGACGCTTAGTTTAGCTAGAAAATGAGTTTTTAGTTTTTTATATAAAAAATCGAATTTTTTTTAATAAAAATACATTTTTATTAATTTTTATAAATGATCATAGATTTTTGTCCTTTTAGCGGTAGGACGCTTAGTTTAGCTAGAAAATGAGTTTTTAGTTTTCTATATAAAAAAATCGAATTTTTTTTAATAAAAATACATTTTTATGAATTTTTATAAATGATCATATATCATCCTTTTAGCGGTAGGACGCTTAGTTTAGCTAGAAAATGAGTTTTTAGTTTTCCATATAAAAAATCGAATTTTTTTAATAAAAATCCATTTTTTCTGAATTTTATAAGTGATCACAGATTTTTGTCCTTTTTGCTGTGGGACGCTTAGTTTAGCTAGAAAATGAGTTTTTAGTTTTCTATATAAAAAAATCGAATTTTTTTAATAAAAATCCATTTTTTCTGAATTTTATAAGTGATCACAGATTTTTGTCCTTTTTGCTGTGGGACGCTTAGTTTAGCTAGAAAATGAGTTTTTAGTTTTTTATATAAAAAATCGAATTTTTTTTAATAAAAATACATTTTTATGAATTTTTATAAATGATCATATATCATCCTTTTAGCGGTAGGACGCTTAGTTTAGCTAGAAAATGAGTTTTTAGTTTTCCATATAAAAAATCGAATTTTTTTAATAAAAATCCATTTTTTCTGAATTTTATAAGTGATCACAGTTTTTTGTCCTTTTTGCTGTAGGACGCTTAGTTTAGCCAGAAAATGAGTTTTTAGTTTTCCATATAAAAAATCGAATTTTTTTAATAAAAATCCATTTTTTCTGAATTTTATAAGTGATCACAGATTTTTGTCCTTTTTGCTGTGGGACGCTTAGTTTAGCTAGAAAATGAGTTTTTAGTTTTCTATATAAAAAAATCGAATTTTTTTAATAAAAATCCATTTTTTCTGAATTTTATAAGTGATCACAGATTTTTGTCCTTTTTGCTGTGGGACGCTTAGTTTAGCTAGAAAATGAGTTTTTAGTTTTCCATATAAAAAATCGAATTTTTTTAATAAAAATCCATTTTTTCTGAATTTTATAAGTGATCACAGATTTTTGTCCTTTTAGCTGTAGGACGCTTAGTTTAGCCAGAAAATGAGTTTTTAGTTTTTTATATAAAAAATCGAATTTTTTTTAATAAAAATACATTTTTATGAATTTTATAAGTGATCACAGATTTTTGTCCTTTTAATTTTTTTTAATAAAAATCCATTTTTTCTGAATTTTATAAGTGATCACAGATTTTTGTCCTTTTGGCTGTAGGACTCTTAGTTTAGCTAGAAAATGAGTTTTTAGTTGTCCATGTAAAAAATCGAATTTTTTTTAATAAAAATCCATTTTTATGAATTTTATAAGTGATCACAGATTTTTGTCCTTTTTGCTGTAGGACGCTTAGTTTAGCCAGAAAATGAGTTTTTAGTTTTCCATGTAAAAAATCGAATTTTTTTTAATAAAAATCCATTTTTTCTGAATTTTATAAGTAATCACAGATTTTTGTCCTTTTAGCTGTAGGACGCTTAGTTTAGCTAGAAAATGAGTTTTTAGTTTTTTATATAAAAAATCGAATTTTTTTAATAAAAATACATTTTTATTAATTTTTATAAATGATCATAGATTTTTGTCCTTTTAGCGGTAGGACGCTTAGTTTAGCTAGAAAATGAGTTTTTAGTTTTCTATATAAAAAAATCGAATTTTTTTTAATAAAAATACATTTTTATGAATTTTTATAAATGATCATATATCATCCTTTTAGCGGTAGGACGCTTAGTTTAGCTAGAAAATGAGTTTTTAGTTTTCCATATAAAAAATCGAATTTTTTTAATAAAAATCCATTTTTTCTGAATTTTATAAGTGATCACAGATTTTTGTCCTTTTTGCTGTGGGACGCTTAGTTTAGCTAGAAAATGAGTTTTTAGTTTTCTATATAAAAAAATCGAATTTTTTTAATAAAAATCCATTTTTTCTGAATTTTATAAGTGATCACAGATTTTTGTCCTTTTTGCTGTGGGACGCTTAGTTTAGCTAGAAAATGAGTTTTTAGTTTTCCATATAAAAAATCGAATTTTTTTAATAAAAATCCATTTTTTCTGAATTTTATAAGTGATCACAGATTTTTGTCCTTTTAGCTGTAGGACGCTTAGTTTAGCCAGAAAATGAGTTTTTAGTTGTCCATGTAAAAAATCGAATTTTTTTTAATAAAAATCCATTTTTATGAATTTTATAAGTGATCACAGATTTTTGTCCTTTTTGCTGTAGGACGCTTAGTTTAGCCAGAAAATGAGTTTTTAGTTTTCCATGTAAAAAATCGAATTTTTTTTAATAAAAATCCATTTTTTCTGAATTTTATAAGTAATTACAGATTTTTGTCCTTTTAGCTGTAGGACGCTTAGTTTAGCTAGAAAATGAGTTTTTAGTTTTTTATATAAAAAATCGAATTTTTTTTAATAAAAATACATTTTTATTAATTTTTATAAATGATCATAGATTTTTGTCCTTTTAGCGGTAGGACGCTTAGTTTAGCTAGAAAATGAGTTTTTAGTTTTCTATATAAAAAAATCGAATTTTTTTTAATAAAAATACATTTTTATGAATTTTTATAAATGATCATATATCATCCTTTTAGCGGTAGGACGCTTAGTTTAGCTAGAAAATGAGTTTTTAGTTTTCCATATAAAAAATCGAATTTTTTTAATAAAAATCCATTTTTTCTGAATTTTATAAGTGATCACAGATTTTTGTCCTTTTTGCTGTGGGACGCTTAGTTTAGCTAGAAAATGAGTTTTTAGTTTTCTATATAAAAAAATCGAATTTTTTTAATAAAAATCCATTTTTTCTGAATTTTATAAGTGATCACAGATTTTTGTCCTTTTTGCTGTGGGACGCTTAGTTTAGCTAGAAAATGAGTTTTTAGTTTTCCATATAAAAAATCGAATTTTTTTAATAAAAATCCATTTTTTCTGAATTTTATAAGTGATCACAGATTTTTGTCCTTTTAGCTGTAGGACGCTTAGTTTAGCCAGAAAATGAGTTTTTAGTTGTCCATGTAAAAAATCGAATTTTTTTTAATAAAAATCCATTTTTATGAATTTTATAAGTGATCACAGATTTTTGTCCTTTTTGCTGTAGGACGCTTAGTTTAGCCAGAAAATGAGTTTTTAGTTTTCCATGTAAAAAATCGAATTTTTTTTAATAAAAATCCATTTTTTCTGAATTTTATAAGTAATCACAGATTTTTGTCCTTTTAGCTGTAGGACGCTTAGTTTAGCTAGAAAATGAGTTTTTAGTTTTCCATATAAAAAATCGAATTTTTTTAATAAAAATCCATTTTTTCTGAATTTTATAAGTGATCACAGATTTTTGTCCTTTTAGCTGTAGGACGCTTAGTTTAGCCAGAAAATGAGTTTTTAGTTTTTTATATAAAAAATCGAATTTTTTTTAATAAAAATACATTTTTATGAATTTTATAAGTGATCACAGATTTTTGTCCTTTTAATTTTTTTTAATAAAAATCCATTTTTATGAATTTTATAAGTGATCACAGATTTTTGTCCTTTTTGCTGTAGGACGCTTAGTTTAGCCAGAAAATGAGTTTTTAGTTTTCCATGTAAAAAATCGAATTTTTTTTAATAAAAATCCATTTTTTCTGAATTTTATAAGTAATCACAGATTTTTGTCCTTTTAGCTGTAGGACGCTTAGTTTAGCTAGAAAATGAGTTTTTAGTTTTCTATATAAAAAAATCGAATTTTTTTTAATAAAAATACATTTTTATGAATTTTTATAAATGATCATATATCATCCTTTTAGCGGTAGGACGCTTAGTTTAGCTAGAAAATGAGTTTTTAGTTTTCCATATAAAAAATCGAATTTTTTTAATAAAAATCCATTTTTTCTGAATTTTATAAGTGATCACAGATTTTTGTCCTTTTTGCTGTGGGACGCTTAGTTTAGCTAGAAAATGAGTTTTTAGTTTTCTATATAAAAAAATCGAATTTTTTTAATAAAAATCCATTTTTTCTGAATTTTATAAGTGATCACAGATTTTTGTCCTTTTTGCTGTGGGACGCTTAGTTTAGCTAGAAAATGAGTTTTTAGTTTTCCATATAAAAAATCGAATTTTTTTAATAAAAATCCATTTTTTCTGAATTTTATAAGTGATCACAGATTTTTGTCCTTTTAGCTGTAGGACGCTTAGTTTAGCTAGAAAATGAGTTTTTAGTTTTCCATATAAAAAATCGAATTTTTTTAATAAAAATCCATTTTTTCTGAATTTTATAAGTGATCACAGATTTTTGTCCTTTTTGCTGTAGGACGCTTAGTTTAGCCAGAAAATGAGTTTTCAGTTTTCCATGTAAAAAATCGATTTTTTTTTAATAAAAATCCATTTTTATGAATTTTATAAGTGATCACAGATTTTTGTCCTTTTTGCTGTAGGACGCTTAGTTTAGCCAGAAAATGAGTTTTTAGTTTTCCATGTAAAAAATCGAATTTTTTTTAATAAAAATCCATTTTTTCTGAATTTTATAAGTGATCACAGATTTTTGTCCTTTTTGCTGTGGGACGCTTAGTTTAGCTAGAAAATGAGTTTTTAGTTTTCCATATAAAAAATCGAATTTTTTTAATAAAAATCTATTTTTTCTGAATTTTATAAGTGATCACAGATTTTTGTCCTTTTAGCTGTAGGACGCTTAGTTTAGCCAGAAAATGAGTTTTTAGTTTTTCATGTAAAAAATCGAATTTTTTTAATAAAAATCCATTTTTTCTGAATTTTATAAGTGATCACAGATTTTTGTCCTTTTAGCTGTAGGACGCTTAGTTTAGCTAGAAAATGAGTTTTTAGTTTTTTATATAAAAAATCGAATTTTTTTTAATAAAAATACATTTTTATGAATTTTTATAAATGATCATATATCATCCTTTTAGCGGTAGGACGCTTAGTTTAGCTAGAAAATGAGTTTTTAGTTTTCCATATAAAAAATCGAATTTTTTTAATAAAAATCCATTTTTTCTGAATTTTATAAGTGATCACAGATTTTTGTCCTTTTTGCTGTAGGACGCTTAGTTTAGCCAGAAAATGAGTTTTTAGTTTTCCATATAAAAAATCGAATTTTTTTAATAAAAATCCATTTTTTCTGAATTTTATAAGTGATCACAGATTTTTGTCCTTTTAGCTGTAGGACGCTTAGTTTAGCCAGAAAATGAGTTTTTAGTTTTTTATATAAAAAATCGAATTTTTTTTAATAAAAATACATTTTTATGAATTTTATAAGTGATCACAGATTTTTGTCCTTTTAGCTGTAGGACGCTTAGTTTAGCTAGAAAATGAGTTTATAGTTTTTTATATAAAAAATCGAATTTTTTTAATAAAAATCCATTTTTATGAATTTTATAAGTGATCACAGATTTTTGTCCTTTTGGCTGTAGGACGCTTAGTTTAGCTAGAAAATGAGTTTTTAGTTTTTCATATAAAAAATCCAATTTTTTTAATAAAAACCCCTTTTTATGAATTTTTATAAATGATCACAGATTTTTGTCCTTTTAGCGGTAGGACGCTTAGTTTAGCTAGAAAATGAGTTTTTAGTTTTCCATATAAAAAACCGAATTTTTTTAATAAAAATCCATTTTTTCTGTATTTTATAAGTGATCACAGATTTTTGTCCTTTTTGCTGTGGGACGCTTAGTTTAGCTAGAAAATGAGTTTTTAGTTTTTCATATAAAAAATCCAATTTTTTTAATAAAAACCCCTTTTTATGAATTTTTATAAATGATCACAGATTTTTGTCCTTTTAGCGGTAGGACGCTTAGTTTAGCTAGAAAATGAGTTTTTAGTTTTCTATATAAAAAATCGAATTTTTTTAATAAAAATCCATTTTAATGAATTTTATAAGTCATCACAGATTTTTGTCCTTTTGGCTGTAGGACGCTTAGTTTAGCTAGAAAATGAGTTTTTAGTTTTTCATATAAAAAATCCAATTTTTTTAATAAAAACCCCTTTTTATGAGATCGAATTTTTTTAATAAAAATCCATTTTTTCTGAATTTTATAAGTGATCACAGATTTTTGTCAAATAGGTCGTTACGGATTTCTGTCCGTTTTTCGAGTAGACGCTTATTTAAGGAGATACAGCAAAAATAAGATTTTCATATAAAAAATAGATTTTGTGAAAAATATAAGTCGTCACGGATTTTTGTCCTTTTTTCGATTGGACGATTATTTAAGGAGAGACAGCAAAAATAAGATTTTCATATAAAAAATAGATTTTTTGAAAAATATAAGTCGTCACGGATTTTTGTCCTTAAGGAGATACAGCAAAAATAAGATTTTCGTATAAAAAATAAATTTTTTTTTAAAAATATAGGTCGTCACGGATTTTTGTACTTTTTTCGATTAGACGCTTATTTAAGGAGATACAGCAAAAATAAGATTTTCATATAAAAAAATAGATTTTTTTTGAAAAATATAGGCGTCACGGATTTTTGTCCTTTTTTCGATTAGATACTTATTTAAAGAGATACAGCAAAAATAAGATTTTCATATATAAAATATTTTTTTTTTTTTAAATATAGGTCGTCACGGATTTTTGTCCTTTTTTCGATTAGACGCTTATTTAAGGAGATACAGCAAAAATAAGATTTTCATATAAAAAATAGATTTTTTTTTTTTTTTGAAAAATATAGGTCGTCACGGATTTTTGTCCTTTTTTCGATTAGACGCTTATTTAAGGAGATACAGCAAAAATAAGATTTTCATATAAGAAATAGATTTTTTTTCTCAATACCTATTTGAAGAAATTATTTTCCGATTTTTATATTTTTGAGCAGAAATAAAAGTAATGGTTTTATTCAAGGAATAATTCATATTTTTTATTAATATGTTCATAAACTGGATGAAAAAAGTATGAGAAAAAAGTCATGTGCGATCATAACATTTATTAAAAAGAAATCATGGCATATAGGTACATAATTATTATTTTTTGATATTTCACTACACCATTGGGTAGCATTGTCAGGAAATAAAAATAGTTTTATATTTTCATTCAATTAAATATTATAAAACTATTTTTATTTCCTTACGACCTAGAGCTTAAAAACTATTGGTATTATTTCTTTCTGTGTAATTAAAAATAAAATTCAAACGACTTTTATATGTGCTCAACAAAATAAAAGTTACAAATAACTTATTTTTACGCAAAAATTAAAAATTTTTTTTTATCGGTTAAACAGCATGTTTGGCTAACCTTCAAAAATTTTCATCACGAAAGGTTTTTTATTTAAATAAAGTAAGCAAATAAAAAATAACAATATAAAGAAATAAATATATTCTCGCCCCCCAGGTGGAATCGAACCACTTCGACGCTAATCGACTACAGGTTTGAAGCCTGCACCCCGGACCACCGAAGCTCAGTGGGGCACATTTGTTTCAAATAAACTATTTAACACACATATTCAAGAAAAAAGAATATGGGAATTACCACCTATGAAAAACACACAAACCGCCAATCGAAGCATACGTTAAGGCCGCATAAAAACAATTCAACGAGAAAATAAACGCATAAAATAGTTTTTAACAAAATGATTCATGTATATTAAAAAAATTCTAAATACAATATTTTGATTTTTAAAATGCTGCTATTTTCAAGACTTATTAGAGATAAAACACTGCTGAATTACAAAAAGCACAATTAGAAAACAAATATGTATGTATGAATGTATGTATACGAAATTAGGAATGTCTGTATTATTTTAAGAAATTACTCGATTTCAAAACAAACAAGTAAAAAAGTGGAGGTATGTAATTTAAACTTCTAAAATTAAACAGTAGTTATTTGAGTAGGATCCTAATAGACCATCTATTAGGAACAGATAGTTAAATGTATGTTCATTTGCGGGGTTGCTGAATGTGAGTTTGAGGCTTTGTAGCAACATGTGCTGGAGGCTTCGGAGCATGAGCCACCTGAGCTGCTTGTGGTGTATAATCGGAATTACCTTTGACAGGAGCTCCGCTTACAGACATGGCGTTAACATTTACAGGTTGCTTAAAATATGAAAATAGTATAAAATAAACAAATGATAAATACACATGATTGAAATTTAAAACTTACAGTCAAACCAGTACAATCTTCAGCATCTTTGGCAGGACGTTCCACATTAGGTGATTTATGTTGGACAATACGCATGCCTCCAGCTTTAACTGTAAAATTTTAATTTTTGTTGTAAAAATAAACACATTACTAAAAACAAGTAGTTACTAACATATCATTTAAAGGTTAACTTTAATTGTGAGGTCAGCCAAAATAAAACGAAGAAAAAATTTTTTTTCTAATGCGCATTTTATTTTTGCTGGTCAAGCATATAAAAATGTAAATACATATCTATGTACGTATGTATATAAACAAGACTTACCTGCCGGTGGATGTCCAGCCAATAAATTTGGATGTTGTTCATCAGCCATATTAAAATGATTATAAAAAAATCTAAAAGTAATCAACAAAGTTAGAACGTAATGAGTTTCTTATATTGGACGTCTAAAAAATACCTATTTTAAAATTCTGCTTTTTAACTTTATTTTTACTCCGTGACACGACTGCAGTTTATATATGAATTCGCCTTCTGTAGTTATTATCTTATAAAATTTATTTTTATGTTCTATTCTTAAAGTTGTTTTTGGCTTTATATTCCTTTTATATTATTCACATATTTTCATTCTCTTCAATCGGATTTACGCAGTGAAAGCAAATGCTCCTCAGAAACACAGTGTTGTATTTAACTTTTATTTAACCCATAAATAGACAATTGTTCATAGCACAATTCAATTCAATAGCAGTTAATATTTGAAAATCTAAATTAAAATTAAATTAAGAATTTTTCCTTCATCTATCTACTTTATTTGTCAATAAGGGCGAAGTATATCAAAAGAAGTCGTACTTTAAAATATACATAAGTATATTTAATATAAATGCTATACACATATGTATTTATATTAAATACTTATATTAAATACATATATAGATTAGCAGAAAAATATTTTATTTTTTATTGAAAGTCTGTTTTCTACGCGTCAAATTAAGTATTGCTTCATGTTTGCATACATATTATTACGATTCTATAATGCAAAATCAATAAAGTTGTAAGTATTACTGAGAACTTTAAATAACGAAAATTCCAAATTTTTGTTTAAAAATATAAACCCCCATCTTCATTTGCTATCAACATGTCTTAACAAAAGTCAAACTTCATATAAAAAAACCATTATTAACAATGTTTATTTTTTCATATAAAATTTGACTTTTGTTAAGACATATTAATGACTATTGGAGAAGGGGGGTAACAACACAAAATGTCTGGTCCTTGTTATAAACAAACTTAATTAATTTTAATTTGATTTCACGATACTATTAGCCTCGCGATCATTGCCATTTTCTTTTAATAAAAAAAAATAAATAAATCATTAATAGTTAAGTTGGGTTGGTTGGCTGGTTGATAATCTGAAGGCGTAAAGTCAGCTGTATGGCAGATGATACAACACACTTCAATACTGTTCCAATAAATTTTCAGAGATATGTGTGTGGGACATTTTATTATCAGAAAAGAATATTTATCCTACTAGGTAATGGCGTCCCTACAACAAATACAACAATACAAGAACAACATAGTATTTTAGTGTTGCTTCATAGTTCGAAATGTCAAAAAACATAGAAGAAAATTGAGAATGCATGTATGTGGTTTATTGCTTTTTCAATTCTGCACTATAAAATTTCTAAACACCCTAGTAAGATAAACATAAATCAGATTAGACTAACAAAATATTTAAATTTTAATACTTAAAGAAAAATAATTCTCTAAATAAGAACAAAATATAATTTTTTATAAAAGAGGTAAATTATAAAAGAATATCTAAATCATAATATCGAAAATAATTAATAAAAAATAAGAAACAGTAATAATAATCGGAAAGTTGCTGTTCTTAAGTATCCGCTTGATAGAAATCTATATGGATAGAAATGATTGTATAATATACATAATAATATACATAAGCGGAGTTTGGTGTTTCATGCAAATGATATATCAAAAGTTCAAGTGTAAAAAATAATAGCTTGTTTGTTAAATCCAACAACCAAACTCCAAAATTTTTTGTTGAAATTGAAAAAAATATGATATAACGCATTTGTTTTTTCCCAAAGATGGTGCAAGTAGAGATACGTGGGGTGTAATTTCAAGATTTAAAATAAATTCCTTGGTATGTGTTAAATAAACTGCCTTTTAACATTTTTTATTGCAGTCTGTAAAATTTTTATTATTTTTGTTCACTTATTTATTTTTTACAAAAGTTTTTGACAAGTGGCATTTTGTAAAAACAAATTGCTGGTTTTTTTGTTGTACTTGTCGCCCTGCAATCACCTGTATATATTCGCCTTGTACTAGTAGATTTAAAACCAAGGCGAATTCATAACAGGTAAACTCGAGAGCTCAGCTGACTATTTGTTGTCTCCATCTTCCAGTGTCAAAATGTACTAACATTTTTTAAATTGATAGCCAAAAATGATTTATACAAGAACAAAATGTACGTATTTTTATTAAAGAGATGTACTCTTTTTTCGCAGCGAGTCTACCTTGTTTATTGTGCCATGTATAAAACTATTTACATATTGTCATCTCCTCCACCTGGTATGAATTCGTCATGGTATTAATCCACTATTGTGAATTGTCAAACTACCGGTCCAATAACACCACAAACAAACACACAATGACATTTTATTTTGCCTTCGAACCCAATTAATACTTTTTTTAAAGCAGAAAAGTATAATAGAAAAATAATTGTATCTTCATGGAAATAAAGAAAAATAACTAAATAAAATAAGCAAAACATACACTTAAAAATTAATATGAAGGATGCAAAGGTAAAATGTAATAAAATATTCGTAAAAAAGCTAACAGGTCTAAGAAATAAAATTACATCACATCAGATTCCGAACTTCTAAGATGGGAATGATGTTAAGACGGATATTTGTTCTAATAATTGAAATTACATTAACAGGATGCGTTTATTCAAACTTACAGAATTTCCCCACTCTAAAGAATGACAATTTGTTGAAAGCTGCACGCGGCGAAGCTGTAGATCGTGTACCTGTTTGGGTAATGAGACAGGCAGGTCGTTATTTACCTGAATTCCAAGAAGTTCGCAAACAACATGATTTCTTTACAGTATGTAGGACTCCAGAGTTGGCTTGCGAAGTCACCATGCAACCTTTGAGAAGATTTGATTTGGATGCTTCAATTATATTTTCAGATATATTAGTAATACCCCAAGCTTTGGGTATGACTGTAGAAATGCATCCGGGAGTGGTAAGTCTTTTGATTCTACAATTTCTGAAGTCAAATCAACAAACCATATTTGAAATCTGGAAATCTGCTTTTGTAATAGTAGTAAGAAATTTTTTATTGCTTTAAGTTAAAAAGTTTTAGGTCTGCTATAAAATTTGCTTAAGCCATCACAATTTTAAACAAGCTTAATAAAAATTTTTAATATTCCATTTTCTGTATTATTAAAACTTCCGCCTTGGATTTATTGTCCAGTATATCTATGCATACGCTGCTGACGAGTTGAAGAATAACTTCTTATAAAATGTTTTTTCACATACATATGTATCTATATCTGAATTCTTTGAGCACTATATGGATTTATTAATAAGTTTTTTTTTATTAGTTGATCCTTTTATAAGATTTATGTTTGGTTTGATTTAAGTTATGCCTTTGTTTTATTATCGGGTACGTACATATATACCATTTTTGAGTATTGAGTACACTTTTTACAATACTTTGCAATAAAACTTTTCGACTCTAATTGCTAAGTTTAAAACATTTAAGAGATTTTAATTTTTTTTAAGGGTCCAGTTTTTCCAGAACCCTTACAAAACCCCGCTGATTTGGCCAAACTAACTCCTGAAGGAGCAGTAAACCGTTTAACTTATGTAGGTGAGGCCATTACTATGATGAGACATAAATTAGATGGTAAAGTGCCACTAATTGGATTTACTGGAGCTCCTGTAAGTCGAATACGTTTTACGGTTTGTCGACTAAGATAACAAATTTTTATTTTAGTGGACTCTTATGGGCTACATGATTGAGGGCGGGGGTAGTAAGACAATGTCCAAAGCTAAATTTTGGCTTACAAACTATCCAGAAGATGCTAAGAAACTTTTAGAAATCCTTACAGCGTCGGTTGTAGACTACTTGGAAATGCAAGTTAAGGCAGGAGCCCAACTGTTACAAGTATTTGAATCTTCTGCCGAGCATTTAACAAAAGAAGACTTTTTAAAATGGTGTGTTCCGTTTATTAAGGAAATAAATGATAAATTAAAACAGCGTTTATCTGATCAAGGAATTCCCTTAGTACCTATGGTAATTATATAACATTTAAATTCGACTTACTAACGTTATATAATGCTAAACTCTTCATTTTTGTACAAAAGACGCTGTTTGCGAAAGGTGCTGGTCATTCGTTAGCCGAACAAGCAAAAATTGGATATGAAATTATAAGTCTTGATTGGACTGTAAATCCCGAGGAAGCACGCAAACAAGTTGGTCCTAACATTACTCTACAAGGCAATTTAGATCCCCAGGATATGTATAAAACTCCAGAGGAAATTCGCGAACTAACTACAAAAATGGTACGCAAATTTGGTAAAACTCGTTACATTGCTAATTTGGGTCACGGTATTACGCCGCAAACTCCCATTGTTAGTATGGAGACGTTAGTTGATGCTGTTCACAAAGCCTTTTAAGTTAAACGAAGACAATAATTTAATAAACTTTGGTACTGGTTATAGATTTTTATAATTTTATTTTGCCTATTTCACATCCGAAAATTTTACTTCTCATATAAGCTGATCGTAAACCATTAAAGAAGATCCTATACAAACTAATAAAGTGCCCACAATAACATCTATAAAGTATTAAGATAATAATTAAAAACAAGTTTTAAAAAGTTGAACTCTTACTTTTTCCTGGAATTTTTTCTCCTAACATATATCCGGTGATGGCCGTAAAAGCAAAACTCAAAGAATTCGCGACAGGCACTGCAACCGTTATATTACAGGTTTGTAAAGTCCAAACATATAGGACACTGCCAGACTGATTCAGCAAAAATGGCACCCAATATTTTAAGCGCAAAGCAACAGTTTTTAATTCCAGCCATACATTTTTCGCGGTAGAACCGGTATTTATTTTTTCAACGCCTTGACTGCCCAGCTTTATAAAAGGGTTCGTACTGCCCCACAATATACCAACAGCAATTAAATATACTAAAATAAATAAATTGATTCATCCATATTATCAAATTCTTAATAAAGACTTACAAATATTCAAAACCATTGCAAATTATACTTGTTAACGTATATTACTATAATAGACGTATAATGTAAATCAATTTAAGAGCAGTCAGACGGTATAAATTTACGTAAAATAACATCAAAATTCATCTGCTCAAAAAATTGGAGTAAAAACTTTCTTTTTGGATTTAAGTCAAATTTAATTTGTTGTGACTCAACAAATTGTAAAAACAGTTTCTGTCTAGTTTCTGTGTTTATTATTTATTTAAAATAGATGTTATATTACTCAATTTATAATCCATCATTTTTTTATTGTGAATGTTGACTAGCGTATCAATTGTGAGTGACTTTATACTAATAAAACACTTCCCCATGTCAGAAACTTAGAACGAAGCCGATGCATATTGACGACCGCCGCTGCCTAAATCACAAAAAATTGTGTGATTTACAGAAAAGGGTAAAATAAAAAACGTTATCAAATCGGTTTGTGATGATTAACTTTTGCTCTCCTTTTTTGCTAATGTATTGTCAAAAATACATTGTTTTATATATGCTAGTAGAATGTCAAAGTTGTGGCCATAGTGCTCTCACGTTGTATCAATTCGTCTTGATATTATGTTACGTGAATATACGAAGTTTTTTGTACACTTGAAACAACCATTTTTTATTATATTATAAAGAAAGTTTATTTTTTTTAATTCTATTTTAACTTAAATTCTCGTTTTGTTTTTCATCTACAACGTTGCAACTGAGTATACAACTTAATCACACTTTACAGCCAGACACAACATGTATCCATCGCATATTTAATAAAATGAAACATATTTATTAAAATTAAACAGAACAATAAATTTGTATTAGCTGATGTGGTATTAGTGTTAGTTGTCAAAAATCCTGACAATTGTCTCCGTAGTATAGGCGTCCCAACAATAATTTAGACAGTTAATTGAAATTTTTTGATTTTTGCTTATTTAACTTTTTTTATACAATAAAATTTGCGTTATTGTCCACATATGTCAAATCACTGTATACGTTTTTGGTTTTTCCGTTTTTATTTTTTTTCGGTGCACAAAAATTGAATTATTGTCAGCATACGTCAAATCAATGTCCTATTTACTATCTTTAAAATATATAAGACATTAGTATGAGAAAGTATGCATTTATTAGTGAAAAATTAAATTATTGTCAGCATACGTCTAATCAATGTCCTATTTACTATCTTTAAAATATATAAGTCATTAGTATGAAAAGTATGAGTTTATTAGTGAAAAAGCATTGTCTAATGTAAACTCGGTGTAAGAATTTTTGCTATTATGATTCGAACAATGCAGTGACGACTATTGACCAGCTTTTGGTCAATTGGGTAAATCATTTTATTATACATTCCCAAACACTTCCCAAATTCAGATTGCACATCTAGAGGCCGCTCAAAACAGCGATTGTTGATAAATGTCAAATCTAGGATAACATCAAGTTTGACAGTTCTCTCTTTCTTTTACGTCAGACTTTCATTTCCGATAGGTTGGTTTTTTATAGAAATTTACAAAATAAATCGAAAATAATCAAAAAAATCATTAAAAAGTTTACAAAATATCAAAGAAAATCAAGTGTGCTTGATTTTTTTATATTTATGTAACACAAAATTGTGTTAGTTTATTTAAAACCACAAAAAGTGGAAAATAATTTTGTGACTTGACACTAAAGCATCTATGCTAACAATTTCGTGATGTAAATAAACAATAAAAAATTATTTTGTTTTAGGACTTTGAATAGCAGATAAGCATTTTCATAACTTAGGAAATGGCTAAAACAAAAGGTGAAAAACGTAACAAATCCGCCATCAATGAAGTGGTAACCCGTGAGTGCACCATTCATTTGGCCAAGCGCGTTCACAACATTGGCTTTAAGAAACGTGCTCCTCGTGCTATCAAGGAAATACGCAAATTTGCTGAGAAGGAAATGGGTACTAATGATGTCAGAATAGACACCCGTTTGAATAAGCACATTTGGTCCAAGGGTATCAGGTAAGTTCAAAACTATTGTTTACGTTGTGTGCTATGTTTTTAATTGATTATTGTTTTATTTAGATCTACACCTTTCCGTGTACGCGTACGTTTGGCTCGTCGTCGTAATGATGATGAAGATTCTCCCAACAAGTTATACACCTTGGTTACCTATGTTCCCGTGCCCACCTTCAAGAACTTGCAAACCGAAAATGTTGAAGCCAGCGAAGACTAAATTTTAAGTTATACAAGTCCTTTCTAAAATTGGTTATTGCCATCCAAGGTAATATGTTTTGGTTGGATTATGTTTAGATGATTGTCAGTTGTTTGTTCGAAAACGGGCTTAGAAGTTAATAAACTAATGCATCCTTTTTACTGGAGGAAGATAATAAAGTTTTTATTTTATACACAAACTTGGTTGTACTTATTGGTGACCGTGGCCCAAAGTGAATAATTGCGCTGCTTTAATATGATCAACTGAATTAAATTCAAAAAGCTGGTGCTTTGTTTACTGTTTAACCAAACCCGTAAATACCTTGTATGAATTGATAATGAACACCAATGCTAAATGATTGGTTTGAAGTAAGCTTGAAGGATTTTTATAATTTTTTATTTCGATATGTCTCTATTCCTTTGCGTAGCATCGTCAGGAATTAACAAATGTTTATTGAAAATATGAAGTTATGAACAAAGGAAATAATCATGGCACAATCAACAAGGTAGACTCGCGGCGAAAAAAGAGTACAACTCTGTAATAAAAATACATACATTTTGTTGTTGTATAAATCATTTTTGGCTGTCAAAATAAAAAATGTTAGTACATTTTGACACTGTAAGATGGTGACAACAAATAGTCAGCTGAGCTCTCGAGTTTACCTGTTATGAATTCGCCTTGGAAATAATAGTTCCTTTATATCTCCATTCCGAGCATTTATATTTGTGTCACCTGGTCGTAGGTATAAGATAATGGGGCCACAAATATAAATGCTCGGAATGGAATATTTATTTATTAAACAGTATAAAATAGAAATAAATTTATAATTATGAATAGTTGGGCTGCTTGGCCATTACACTAGGTTGATGAGTTTAGACTTCTTTTAGAACATTTGCAGAGTTTAGGTTGTTTTATTAATTTTTTTTTTATGAATCTCTGTTGCTGCAGTTAAGTACTGCAAGCGATTAATCTGTTGTAGTTGCCTGAGGGGTTACTGCGTATTTCGATTCGAAAAGGAAATCATTCGAATTTGTATGACTTTAACATTGTGTTTCGAAAAAGATTTCTTTCGAATCGAAATAAGCAGTAGCCTCCCTGGTATTCCTTAAAGATATGTTTAATTGTAAGACGGTGTGAACAACGCTCACATTACCTTGGTTCAGTGTTTTCGTAATAGTGTTGCGTTGTAAACCTTGTTATGCCTAGCCTTATCCTTATTCAAGTGTATATTATAGGGTGGTCGGTCTAGTTATCCTATTGTTGAGTTCCTTTATAAAGGTGTTTGAATTGTTCCATATGCCTCGGCCGAGTTCTAGTTGGTGGAGTTTGTGAAAATTCTTAATTACTTGAGTGGTGTTATCTCAGTAATAAGAGGCCGGTTGATTGCCTCTTTGGCAGCAGCGAATTCGTTTTCGGAGATACCAATGTGTCCTGGAATCCAAAGTACACTAACTTCGTTCCGTAGTGATATATCTATTAGTCCCGTTCCACACTTGCAATTTTTGTTTCTGAAACATATATTAAATTCTCTTCTGAAGTTGCATTCGTGTCCATACTTTAAAAATTGTGTTTCTGACGATTGTATACTTTTATACAGTCATTCTCATGACGAAAAAAGCAAGCAACAAGAACAATAGAGTGTCGCAGCAGAGTTTCAAAAACATGAAACATTGTACCGCTGCCATTTTTATTTCTTCTCCCAACAACTAATACTTGTGTTGCAGAAACAAATATTGCAAGTGTGGAACGGGACTTAATAGTAATATTTTTACCTCACCTTCATTTAATAAATAAAAGATCTTAGTTTTTTTACAATAAATTTTATTTTTAATATATTTGATTTATAACTAATTGTATTAAAGTAACTTTATATTCACCATTTAAAGCTACTAAATACTGATTGCTTGAGTACAAGTTTATAATATTGAAATCAATTGAATTTGCTGGCAGTATAGAATCCGATAGTATTTCGCGGAATCCCATTATCCCCTGATACTGATAAATTAAGTAGGGTTTACTTGACGAATCAGTTAATATGTGCATAAGAAAATCATTTGATTTTTTAATATAAGAAAATTTAATTTGTAAAGGTTTCAAACATTTCCATGATTGAGATAATGTAAAATTAGATGAATTTACAGACCTTAAATAAAAAAAAAAACTTATAAGCTTAAAAAGAAAATAGGTATATTGTTATTTGTCAAAATGTACCTGTAAATTTCCACAAAACCGTTATTTAACGTGTTCGATTGTGCGCCATTTAAAACAGCTATAAATTCATAATTTTTAAAATATCCGAAAGCTATATGTTTTGGCTTAGGTGTATATATTATTTGCAAAAATTGGGTTGAATTTATACCATTATCATAAATTATTACAGAGTTATTGGTAAGTAAAGCCACATATTTTTTTTCTAAACTTATAATCTGCAATAAAAGTTAATTAAAAAAAAAACATCTTGCAAAATGCATTCAAAGGCACCAACCTGTTGTTCTTCATCACTAGAATTTTCAATGTTTTCGGAATTTTCAGTATTTAAACAATATAATGTTTGCTGGTTGTTGCTAAATTTTATACAAGTTTCATTTGCAAATTCGAAATAGTTATTGAGATTATTTGTATTGGACAGAATTTTGTAAAAAACGTCTAGGTCCTGATGGATAAATATTTTAAAAATTTTTACATCTATGGGTTTCGGCAGCGTCTTAAATCTTTTATAAACTATTTTTAATAACACTGGATCATGCGGCAGCCAATCAAATTCTGTAAAAATAAATGAAATTAATAAACAAGTTATTTTTTTTTAATTTTAAAAGGTACATTGGTATATTTATACAAGATAAGCTTACTAGAAGGGCTTTAATATTAAGAGCAAATGTCTTTATATGGAGTTTGACGTATGCATATTCACGAATGAACATAGTTAATAAATATTATAAATAATACAATAAAAATAATTACAATTTAATTTGTTATTTGCATGTGGCAACACAGTTATTTCAGCTTTTCCTGACCCCACGTCTCCAGTTTGCAATTTTAATGCTGCAGTTGTCAAAACTCCATATTAAAAAACAGTAAAAAAAAAGTTTTGACAATCGCTATGCGAAGACGGGGGATTATAACGCTGATAATCACAAAGTATATCCTCTTTGCTGATAATAATCAAGGTGAATTGATAAGAATTTTTAGTTGTTAATAAAGCAAGTCAATCTTTCTTCATTGCAATCTTAAAAAAGTTATTCGCATGTAATTTTGTACAAAATGAATCAAGACTATAAAAATTTCAAGTTCATTTTGTTTTGTACATTATTTCTTATAAATATTTCCAAGATTCGTACAGAAAACAAACTTCCCTTGGTCATCAACACTTGGGCTTTCCAAGAGGCCAACAAGGCAGCTTGGTCTTCATTAAAACAAGGTGAATCGGCTTTGAACGCCTTGATAGTTGGATGTACGACTTGTGAGGAGCTGCAGTGCGATGGTACTGTGGGATATGGTGGCTCACCAGATGAAAATGGCGAAACTACATTAGATGCAATGGTTATGGATGGTTCAAATATGAACATAGGAGCTGTAGCCGGGTTAAGACAAATTAAGTCTGCAATTAAAGTTGCCAGAATGGTTTTGGAGCACACTCAACATACTCTGCTAGTAGGTGATGCGGCCAGTAACTTTGCTGAAATGATGGGATTCCGTCGCGAAACCTTAACTACACTTAAATCCAAAGAAATGTGGAAAGATTGGCAAAATAACAATTGTCAGCCAAATTTCTGGCTTAATGTTATTCCAGATGCGAGTAAACAATGTGGCCCTTACTCACCCATGACCAAGGGGCAGAAGAAAAATTATGATCGCTACAGCTATAAAGTTAATCAATGGAATCATGACACTATTGGTATGATTGTAATTGAGGCAAATGGTCAAATATATGCTGGCACTTCAACTAATGGTGCTCGCCATAAAATTCCAGGTCGTGTAGGTGATTCTCCAATTCCAGGAGCTGGTGCATACGCAGACAATGAAGTGGGAGCTGCTGTTGCTACTGGAGATGGTGATGTAATGATGCGCTTGTTGCCATCTCTGTTGGCCATTGAGTTTTTACGTATGGGCTTAACACCGGAGGAAGCCGCTGGCAAGAGTATGGCTAGAATAGTAAAATATTACCCAGATTTTAGTGGGGGTTTAGTGGTAACAGATCGTTGGGGAAATTATTCGGCGGCTTGTGTGGGCATAGAAAGGTTTCCTTTTTCTGTTGCATATGGACAAAAAAATACTAAAGTAGAGTATAAAAATTGTTTGCAACGGGAATCAAAGAGAAGTGATTTAAAATGACTTATAAAATAATATAAAAATTAAAATAACAACAGAATTATATTACATAAGGATATTTAACACTACATCTGTTTTTTGCGCAATAACATTTTTGTAATACGTAAAAGTTTATTTTATTTATGCTCTAAAAAATAAAATTAGAAAGTACCTACATATAATTCTAAATATATAATGTCGAAAATCGAAGTTAATAAAACTATGTATCTTGTGGTAAACAAATACGAAATATCTACATATGTTTTGCTGAAGAATTAATCAAAAGAATATTTTGAATTTCAATATCCTGATTTACTCTAACACGAACTATAGTTTGTACAAAGGTTTAAATGATTATTAAAATAATATATAAGTTCAAATATTCAATCATCTAATGTTGCTTTATTTTGCTGATATCGTAACCTAGGGGGTGACTGCATATTTCGATTTCGAAAGCAGAAGTTGCATGAAAGCCTTTTTGTAATGGCATGAAATGATTTCATCCTGTAAATTAGCTATAAGTCTTACGAATTCAAATAGTTTTGCTTTCAAATCGAAATTGAATCAGGAATATTTTTTTTTATTTCCCAAGAAAATTAAAATTTCAATGTATTTGAATTTGGAAGCACTTATTTTTAAAATGCAACTCTAAAATGTTGTGATTTTCCGCGAAAAATAATACAAAACATAAAAGAATAAATGCGGAGCGCAACGCAAAAGCTGTGTTGCCAATTTGCCATATTTTTGCGAAGTTTTATATATTATGTTCGCAATCTGCTTAAGCAATACGAATTATTTAATACTTTGTTCAGTTTTCGAAATTATTTTGATACAATTTTTACTTTTGATATAAGATTAAAAATACTAAGGGCTTATTATCAATTAAATATATGTAGCTTTCCAAAATTTGTTGTTTTTAAAACATAAGTACCAAGGTATATTTAACCAGGTGACTGCACAAGGCGGAGCTAACATTAAAGAGAAATTTTTTCAACTTTTTTATATGGAGTTTGACATTAATCAATTTAATTTAAATTTAATCAAATAATTACTGTCAAAATCCATATAAAAAAAATCAAAATTTTTTGCTGATATTTCCTCTCCCTTACGCTATCACCTTGTTAAATATACCTTGATAAGTACATATTTATTGACAAAACGCAAAATTAGTAACATTTTGGCTCGCTGCCTGCTGCGAGCTTCATATGTTCGATCAAACCAAAATGGCCGATTCTATGTAATTACCCAATAGCGGCAGGGTTGTCAGGTATGGTGATTTCTCGCCAAAAGTAATGCTTTTAAAATTTATTTTTAACCGACTTCAAAAAAAGAAGGAGGTTATCAATTCGTCTGAATGTTGCTTTTTTATGTTTGTGCCCGCAGAACTCAGTCATTTCTGAACCGATTTTAAAATTATTTTCTTTATTAGAAAGGAAATGCTTACAGATTGGTCCCATTTACTTCTTTTAGTTCAGAATTTTGAAAATTAAAGGGTGTCCCATACAACATACGTGTTTTTTACATGTTTTAAGAACCGTAAAGCTGCCAATAACAGAAATTAATAAAAAAATAAACTTAAAAATTAAAGGGTGTCCCCATATGTGACGTCAATTTAAATATATGTACCATTATAGACAATCATTTGAAAATTAGACAGAATGTCCAATATTTATAATCAGAAATTAAATATTTATAATTAGAAGTTAAAGGGTGTCCCAATAGTTGATGTATTTTGCAAAACTTTTGAACCGTAACAGAGAGACAGTTGAAATTTACAAAGAACCTGTAATTCTAAGTGCGTTATAACATCAAGTATATAATTTAAATTTGGAAACTAAAGGGTGTCCCCGTCATTGATGTAATTTTACCTATCTAGCCCTATCTTTTGAACCGTTATAGACAAACACTTGAAAATTAGACAGAATCTCCACTACTATGTCCCGTATAATAACTTTTATAAATATTTAAAATTATAAAGTTTGTCTCAATAGTTGTAAATTTATGCATATGGCCAAACTTTTGAACCGTTTTAGACAGACATTTGAAATTCGCAAAGAAGCTGTCCTTTAAAATAAGTGTTTAATTTAAAATTGTACATTAAAGGGTGTCCCATAGGTAATATTGTGTAACCTATATGGCAATATCTTTGTAACCGTTTCTTTTTATTACTGTGTCAGTAATAATAAGTGTAAAAAATAAAGGGTGTCGTCATATCTGACGTAATTTGTCGTATATGGCTTTATCTGCTGAACCGTTATGGATAGAAATTTGAATGTACAGAACGTATATTACTATGTCGGTTAGAGCAACACGTATAAAAGTATTTGATTTGAGTACTATTTCTTACAGATTACTTCCTTTTAAATTTTTAGTTTAGAATTGATGCACATATATTTGTTTTGTAGTCGGTTTTTGTTTGCAAGAATTATTCAATCCAATTGTTTGCGTCCGCATTTTTGTATAATTTTTTAAGTAGGACAGAAATCTGTCAGATTTTTCTGTGATTAAATCGTACGATTGTGTATGATAATGAATCCTGGTCTTTAAGGGCAGTCAGGCCGTCATTGTTTACCGGATTTTGAATGAATAACTTCTCACGTTTGCATTGGCTGAATGATTATTTGTGTTTGCATGAATCAGTCACGTGTATACGTTTTATTTTCGTTTACAACCTTGAAATTTGTAGATCAATGCAATGCCTTCAATTTTTATTTCAAACAAAAAATAAATAATTTTTATAATTTTTGAAATTGATTTTGGCAAAAAGACATGACAACCCTGATAAGTGGTCTTGCAACTCGTATAGTGATTAAGTTTGATTGGAACCCATTTAAAACGCGCGGTTTGTGTCAGGCTCTTGTTTGAATGTTTGACGAGCTGTTCAGTAGCAGCATGCTGCCTCTTCTTTTAGAAAAAGCATCATAAAGAAGAAAACGCAAAAGCGAAGCGCAGCGGCAAAAAATTGTAATTTGTGTTAAAGAAAAAGGAAAATTGTTGCAAAAAATTTTAAAAAACTGCATCAAATTTGAAAATAATAAAATCTAATAAAACTGTGAATATAAATAAAAATAATAATGCCAATACAGTTGGATAAAATTTTGGGCGATATAGCCAGTGAAAAAGTATTACATCCTAACTATCAAGGCGCCACAAAAAAAGATATTGACGATGCTTGGGCTAGAGTCGGAAAAAATAGTAATTTGTCGGGTAAGCTTTTAATTGAGTTTGTTTTTAAAAAATGTATAATGTTTTCAATTTTGTTAGTGCACGAATCTCGATCCATTTTCAAGGTGTTACAAAAAAAATACGAGCAAGAGAAATTGAAAGATTCTTCTGCATGGAAGTTGTTTGGTCTTATGGATCAAATTCACAAAAAAACAGAAGTGAAGGCTGAGAAAAAGGAAGAGTAAGTTTTTGTGCAAGAAAAAATGTGTTTTATTGAAAATTCACTGTTTTTAAAGTGAGCCCAATGCGGCTATGGAGGAAGATGAGGAGTATGAGATGCTGGAGGTTCAGGAAGAGGAGGATAATGGTCAACCTGGTCAGTCAGGTGAATCGGCTTCAGAAGGGGAAAGTCCAGCAAAATCGCATGTTTCGAATGCTTCACCAGATAAAGAAGATAAACCAGTTGCAAAAACAACAACTCGACAGCAGACAACACCAAGTAGCAATGCTCATCACAGTGATCATAAAACACCCTCTACGAAACTGCTTAATACTTTAGCTGCAAACACACCCAAAAGTAACGCGAATATGGCAAATCAACAGACATCTTCGGCCACTGCCGCTGCATTGCAAAAGAAGGGTATCACCATGAAAAAAACTACAGGCAATCAGCAAAGTCGTCCCTTGATAAATCAAAACCTTAAAAATCAACAAGGTAAATTCAGTGGTAAGATTGACAAACAATAGTAAAGTAAATACGATTTTTAATTATTCTTGATTTTAAACATCCCGTTTTTCATATTATAAGTGATGTTTCAGATTTAAAAGAACACTTTATTCAAATTTCAATAGCAAATAAATGCTATATTTGATGTAGGAATTGCAATTATTATTAAACTTTTATTTTAATATAAATGTATATTCAAATGTAAGATATTTTCTGTTAAATCGGCTATTGTAACAAATTGAATAGAATTTCTGTAGGTTCGAATTACTAAGAAAAAAAAATATTTTGTATTTTAGCGCGTACTGCGGCAAACGCTGGAGCTATGCATGGTTTAGAAGTTGGAAAAACTATACAATTACCTGACTCTTTGAAACGCAAATTGTCAGAAGATCAACCTTCAACACCAACACAATCTAAAAAAGCAAATCAACAGAGTACACCGTCTAACAATGTTTCACCTTTAACAAAATCTACTTCGCCGCAAAGACAACAACACACAACTACAGCTCAGCTATTGCAACTTAAGCACGAACGCAATGATCAGCAGCAATCTTCAGTCTCCAATGTCACAAATGCTGCGAACTCCTCTGGCATAAATCTTATTACAATTCCAGCTAATCCATCAGGTCTTGTTAACGGTCTTGTATCTACCGGAGGTGGACCTTCGTCATCTACCGCTGCCACTGTAGCTTCGACTGCTTCGACTAATGGTTTCTCACCCCGTATAGAAGACATTGATTTTCGTAATGATATTATTTTTGATACCAATAATGGTGTCAATGGCTCTGCTCTTGCTGGTAAAGTCACCAATACATCGGAAATTATAAATCTGGGCAACTTTGATAACTCATTGCCGCCTACATTTTTCAAGAACCTCTGCAATTCTTCGCGTCACGAAGCTTTGGGTCTATACGTTGCTAATGTTATGAATCGCTTACGCCCTCGCTCGGCGGCTAAGTTAGAGGTCGGCATTTTAAGAGCCATTTTAGATATACAAAGTGAAGAATTGGAACAGTAGTTTAGCTGTAGTAATAGTTCAGTAATTTTTAACATTTTAAATATGAAATTTTTTTTTGTATTACATTTTATTTAACTTAAATTTGTCCGCTTTTTGTGTTTATGTTTTTATGCTATATTCCATTACATACTTTAAATTATTTTTGATTCTTTTGGCAAAAAATAAAAAAAGAACAGATTAAATCAAGATTAAATCATTTAGTTTATAAGCTGAAATTTCCTTTCTTTTAAATTCAATAAAACTAATTTGATTTAAATTTGTTTATAGATGTTTTAATTTTTGAAAATCCCTTAGCTTTGTTAAATTTTTCGTAATTTTTTCTAGAGTTGCCTTTTTTAATTCAACAGAACAAAAAATAAATCGTTTACTGAAATAAACCCGCAAAGTATATTTATCCTACTAGGTAGTGTCGTCCGCCCAGCTGATTTAGTAGTTCGATATGTCAAAAGTTGTTGTGTTTAGAAATTTTATAGTGCAGAAGTTAGAAAGCAGCAAAATGCATATACATATGTATATGCCTCCTCAATTTTCTTCTATAATTTTTTAACACGCTACTACCTAGTAAGATAAATCTACCTTGCAAACCCGTTTGCTTTTTTATACATTCATATGTAATAAATGCACTGATTTATGTCATTTGAAGATTTCAAAAAATATAACTAAAAAATTACTTTTGTTAATAGAAAAAGACAATTAACAAATCCATAATCTGCGTATCTCGATAAAGAACAAAATATGTATGTTAAATCTGTTTCTGTACTTGAAATATTTTTTTGAAAATAGATTGTTGTTGGTGCTAGTAGTAATCGAAATGGAATACAAAACAGCAATTTTTGGAATTTTTCTTTTCTTCTAATCACGTAAAAACTAGGCGATAAATTAAAATATTTTGTTAGGAGGTAGAGTCTTAAATATTTAAAAGAATAGAACAAAATATTGTCAGCTCGTGGTGGGCGCAGCTAGTATGAAATAAATCATGTTTTCTGTTTTGTTGCAGAAAAAATAAAATTTTTCGTACTGAAAATTTTAATTGTTTTTTTTTTTTGATCGACATTGAAAGCAATGAATGAATAAAACAAACAACTTTTTTTTAATTTAATTGTAAAAAATTTTATATAGGTACATATCGCACTTGATCAACAAGTGGGTATTAACACAAAATTTTAAAATTTTCAGTACAGGTAAAAAACTGTGTGATTATATTCTAAGTTCTTAATTATAAAGAGATAAAGAAAAATTAGATACCAGCAAAGCAGAATGCAAATTCATATAATTTAATAATATATTTACACTATTTTTCTTTTTATTTTTTTTTCAATTATTGGTCCCTTTGTGTTAAATATACATATAGGTGTAACCTAAAAAAAAACTTACCGAACAGAAACATCACATAAGAAAAGGCTCGAAAGCCCAGCAAAAATAAGACAACAAAAATAGATATACGCACTTACTTTACTAATAGAATAAATCTAAGAAAAATACATATTTTAAATCATAAATTACATTTATCATACTAGAATGAAATAATTCTATCTTATTAGATCAATAAAATTGACTTACCTTCTGTTTTTCGAAATTGGTTTTCTTTTGGCATCCATTTATAAATTGTTACATTTTTATCATGCTTATCGAACACTCCCAAGATATCCACAAGCAAAGTGTCAAATTTAAGATTAAAAATTACAAGTTCTGCAGATCTCACCTCAATCGTTTGTAAGATATCAAAATGATCCAGTTTATAAATATCATCTTAATGAATAATAATAAAAAAATAAATAAATAACTAAATGAAAAATATAAAAGCTTAACCTACTTTTGCTAGTGTTGGTTAAGTAATTCTTAACATCATTGAATTCCTGTAACAATTCATCATTTCTTTGAATATCTTGCCTATTTAATTGTTCTTGCTCGTCAATATTACGTTTCGCCCATTCATTTTGTGTTAAAAAACCTTCAGGGCCTTCATACATTTCCACCTTTAAGGCATGTTTAAAACTTAAATGACTTTTTATTTCTGTTGCAGTAGAAGTGCTGATGAGGTTTTCCATAAATGTTCGAATATTCTGCTGATTAATATAGTCAGCTTGTAAGTGTTTTATGTTGTTAGTTACAAAACGTTTCTCTTTTTCCAAATGGCTAACAATTTTCATACTTCCTGGTATGTGTTGATTTGTATTTTGCAGTAGAAGATTATTCTCATTATAGGTTATATTATTTAATTTTCCAAAGACAATAAGATTGTTGAAAATATTTAAGGAATCTATAGTAGTGAGTCCTTTTATCGTATAGTTTTCATATAGATAAACAGCATCTCTTATCCAATTGGCCACAGGAACTGCATTAACTAAACTTGAGGAATCGACATAAAGATTGTCTATATGTACATTTTTAAATGTTTTGTCAGCCGTTAACTGATAAGATGGCGTTGGCGTTGGCTCGACTTCGTATATTATGTCGTCCACCAATTTTAATTGGTTCACTAATACTCCATTTAAATTTCCCTGTACTATGCCCTCTAGCAATGACCAATTTCCTGATATTATGTGTGGTCCCGATGTTTTTAAAGTACTTTTCACAAATTCATTAAAATTAAATGAATGGCCGCTGTTTTTTTTTTTTTTTTAATAAAAATAACGGATAATTGGATATTTATTATTTGTACTGGATATGATTTTTTAATGTATTTTAATGACAACAATTTTTAAATCTGACAACTCTAAAATCTAAAATTAAATCTGGCAGCTTAATTTTTTTAGTTTACTTTTGCTCATCAATTTGTAAACATTCTTGAGGAAAAGCTCGGTATTTTCTTTTATATTTAGTAAATCTAAGCTGCCGCACATTGGAGAAAAGAGAAGTATTTCTACAAGGTTAATTTTTATATACAATTAATAATTTAAGTTATTTATTGAAGCCATTAGGTAAAATCATTGGTTCTGTGCTATTCGCTTCGATCAGCTGTTTAGTTTCTTATGGCAGTTGTTCCCAAACAAAAATGGGAAAACAATAATTAATAGAAGTCCAAACAAATTTCGGAAATGCAATTAATTTAACACTAAATCAGCAACAAATCTTGTTTAGGACAGCACTACGAAAGTGAAAAAGTTGTCTAGGGTATAAAAAATCTAATTTTAATAAATAAGTGATAAACCGGTAGTAGTCCTTAATCATATCGTCTCATTTGTGACGTTTTCTTATGGGTTGTAGGAAATGTTCATTAGAAAATTTATTTGAACAATATATGTATGTATGTTAAACATGTTAAAAAAAGTAACCAATTGTAAACCAGTTACAGTTTAAGGATATATTCTCAAAAGGAAATAAGTTTTCTATTTATGGTATTTCGAATACCAACCTTGCTTTCTAAGAGTTTTCCGCATACGGACTTTGATCGGACGTTCTCCTCTGTAGTATTTTTACTTTACATCAATATAAAGGAAATCCTCCTGACGCTGTATTGCAGGTATAATATCTATGGACATACATATATACACCCTAAATACAAAAGGGTCACAACTCAAAATTTTCCAAAACTGACTTTTCCATAAATTAATTCAGAGTACATATCTCTACTAACCACTTTCCCATAACTATCTTCTTTTACCTGAAAAATACAGTTATGTCTATTTTTATCTTAAGTGTGTTGCTTCTGCACATAAACAGTTTTTTTCTCTTCTGAAAATTTTAGTATTTTGAGTTGTGACCCTTTTGTATGTAGGGTGCGATATATGTAATCATAATAAGGCAGTAAATACATAAACGGACTTCGTTCGGTTGCAAACACTATATTTTATATTATATTTCGAACAAGAGAATCGAAAGCAAATAAAAAAGAATATTTTTAAAGCAATAACCTTTAATAACTCCAAAAACTTTTCATACGGGCCTGTGATTTGTTAATTAGTTTTTCACAAGCTTTTTTTATAATTTAAAATCATCCGATTTGTTCTATATTCATCACAATAACAAATTTATATCCTAATGTAAGAGGCCCATATCTTCGAAAATATAAGTTCCACTGATTTAGTTTTTTCCCTCAAAATAAAAATTAGTATCCTTCCCCTAGACAAATATTTCGTTTGCATTTAAAAGGACTGCCCTAAAATAGATTTAATTAAGCTTGTATTTAAAAAAAAATGTTTTTTATTAAAACTCGACACATAAACTAAATCATTTTCGATTTATATGGCTATATTGTATAGTTTTCGAGATATAGACAAATAAACTTAAAGATAGGCGGCGTTGACATTTGCAAATTCAATTAAAAACAAAATTTTAGAAGTAATTAAAGAAAAAATTTTTAACAATTTTAAATTATTTGTTTCGGCGCTCAAACAAAACATTAGAACAATACAGCAGTTATTTTCTTAATTTTTTCAGATATTAAAAACTGGTAAATGTTGATAAACTTAACTAATTTTGATAAAATGCTTATAATACACGAAACTCTTACCTTTTACTTTCCGTTAGCATACCGAAAACCTGCAGCTGACGTATGTTTAATTCATCTTTACATTCTGTATCGTTAGAAAAAACCATTTCAACAGAAATATCTTGTGGTTTGGTTTTACTGAAATAATTTTCTTTTAAATAATCTAAATTGATGTCATTAATAGGACCCTTAAATACAATTTGGAGAAAAATGAACCACAATGCATAATTGATTACAAACAATATTTACACTTACTTCAAATTCCAGTAGACCCTTGAAATTAGCATCATTTATTTCAACCTGATATGGCAGTACAACATTCTCATTACCCAGCCATACTGAATCTAAAGTTTTCCTTACATAGTGGCTATTTAAAGTTTTATATAATGGTGGCGATTGAATAAAATAGGCACTATCAACATATAAAGTTTGAGCTGTTAAACCATCCAAAAACTTTTGAAGTTCGCTTAGTTTTACACTGTTAATAGAATTTAAATCGAGAATACTACCCTCAACTATAACATTTTCATTCACAGTCATTGTGTTAAGAAGAATAGGATTTTCTTGAAAATTTTTAGAGAACACATCCTGTGGAATTTTATAATCGTTAAGAGTTGTAGTATTTAGGTATCCGGTAATCTCAATTGGATTTTCTAAAAAAAAAATTTAAAATTGAGTATTAGGAATTAAGAATTAAAGAATTTTAAATATGATTATTTTTTTTTGTAAAAAAAAAAACTCACCAAAATCAACACAATGCATATATTCATTTCGATTTGTCCAATAAGTTTTTGTGTAAAACTCTTCCGTGGTAAACCCATTTAATTTACCTTGAAGTTGTATACCCTTCTGTGCATTTACAGTGGCAAACGTTTGAGCTGCTGTAAAAACTTGTTTTTCGGCCTTTTTTTGCAACCAACATTTACCAAATTCTTCGGTTGGTATGTCATTTAGTTTTCCTTCGAATGTCATGTTGGTAACGTTCATTGGATAGTTAAATTTAAAATTTCCTACATATTTTATGTTGCCTTCTAATTGCAATATCTGATTTTCTATTACTTTAACTGATATGTTATTGATTGTAGAATTAGAATTAAGTATAAGGTTTTGTATATGCACCGATCCGTGAAATTTGCGATTCTCTTTAAATATATCATCAGGGGGAGCATTGCGAGATTTTTGTTGATAGATATCTTGCAAGTTTTGATTAAATATCTTACTATCGGTATTTAAATGTTCCACTTTTACAAATTGAGCTTTTAGATTTTCCACTACTAGCGAACTTTGTATGGACTGATTTCCAGTTAGGGTTAAATAATCGGAGAGATTTTTAGAGTCCACAAGTAAAATAGGACTTTGAATGCTACAAATGATACATTTTAAATAAAAGGCGTTGTTTAATAATGTCTGCCTACTACATTTAAAGGCATTTGCAAAAAGCTAAAACTAATTAAAAAGTCATAACTCTTTGTATACAGTAGACGCTCGCAAATTAGAACCGCTTTGTTTTTAAGGCAATTCTAATTTCTGAACTTTTTTTTTCATATAAAAAATAAGAAATTTAGTAAATTTACTTTATTTGAGGGATAGACTGCACAATGGCCAAATTTACAACTAATCTTTTTTTGGATATTCAGCGCTGTGCAAAGATTTATTGCTTGCCTCCTGATATCTGTTGGAAACAGCATTTAATATTGCTGTTCTATGTGATTTGATGTAGCTGATTGAAGATGTTGTCACATTAAAATCTAATGCTAACCGGTTATCTTGAACGTCTTTGTCAAGCTTTTCTAATATTTTGACTTTAGTTTCCAATGATAAAGTGTTTTTTACGTTTATTTGACATTTCTAATGATACACTTTCACTTTTTAATAGAGACTCCCAAAATATATACACGCGTATCAAATTTTACATTAAACTGGCCACAAACATACATAAATGCGACAAAAAACAACAAATAGGGAAAAACATACAAATATGTTTTGGTGATTCCCCTTTTTAATGTTACTTTGTTCAAACAGAATGAAAATAAATTGGGGATTTCTTGTGTTCAAATAACAAAAAAAAAAAAAAAAAAAAAACACGCTCAGAAATTAGAATTTTAAATTCGAATTTCGGAGCGTTTAATGTATTCCAAACACTGATTCTAATTTCTGGACGTTCGAATTACTGAAAGCTCTAATTTGTAAGCGTCTACTGTATTAAATATTGCTTTAAAAAAATGATAGAAATTTTCATAAACTGAACTATAATTAATTATGTTCTTACCTTTTTGCTGAAATTTTTCCAATTTTCATTGGCACTTTAATTGTTTGATTGCTATTTTTTAAGAAGGCACTATTTTCTAGTTTTTCTATATCTATGCCATTAAGATTTTTTACCTCGCTAAAGCCATTTCTAATTTCCAAAGATTCATTAAATACCTTAAAGCCTTCTATAACCTGTATGTCATCGTAATTGAGCTTTACCAATCTCTGTAAATCGTTTTGATTTGCAAAACTAACTATTGAGTTATTGGCCGTCAATGGTTGTACAAATTTCAGATTGACATCCTTTAAATTTTTATCCATACGTATACCTGTTTCCAATATTTGTTTAGCCGATAATTTTTCATTTAAATATATAAAATCCAAAGTAGTAAGCTGGTGATTTATATGAACTTCGCCGTTTATCATAAAGTCACCTTGTAATACTAAGGCCTTAGATATGAATTTATGCGGCAATATGGCCTCCAACTCAGGACCCAGCAGTTTACCCTGACCAAATAAATTCTAATAAAAACAATGAGTTGTTAAGATATGTAATTTCTTTTTATCTTACCGCTATTGTTATAGGTTCCATGACTTTAAGATTGCTTATATTTTTTAAGCCTTCTATAACTTGAGTTTTATTGGATTTTTTCAACAAGACATCAAACTGACCGTTGAATACGTGTAAATTATTTAATCTCTCAAAGATTTGTAATCGATTGACTGTTATTGGTGCAGCAAATTGTAAATCTTGATTAATAACATATTTGCCACCATTTACCGGTATCAGTGCTCCCAAATTTTGCTGATTAATTTTATCACTATTCACTGCCATAACATCAGTTTTCAAGGTCTCAATTTCCATAGGTGCTTTGAAAAATTGCATTTCTTCTTTACGTTTCAGGGTATTATTCAGCAAATCACTCCATAGATATTCATTTAACTTTCCATTGATTTGCAAATTTCTAACTGCCATAACCTCATTTTCATTTCTATAATCTAAACTTTCCATATAATTAACCCTTTCTTGCGAAGGTTTTATGTATTTTTTGCTAACTATGATCTTATCAGCCTTGATGTTTTCAAATTCCGGTTTTGCGGATTTTACTCTATTTATTATTTCAACTTTAAGGTCTTTATTAACGGTCAAGGTTTTTACATTTAAATTGTCATAGACATATTCGAAGTTTTCATACGAATCGAGTGATGAGGCTGAATAACGTTTCAATCGTGGCTTTTGTTTGATCATTGTCTCCAAAGTGTCTAAAGCTTGATTAATATAATTTAAGGCCTGCCAATATTCGCTAGACATTTTTAATTTTGGATAAACCAACTAAAATAAAAATATTTTTTTAATACAGTATAAGTTTTGTTAAATATATTTTTAAACTATCTGACTTCTCATTACGTGTCGAGTAATTCATACTTTTATTTTACATGACACACCAATATCTCTAGTATATAATTGTTGTTGTAACTTCTCTGACTCTATATTTAAACTAAACTATTACCCCACGTCTACATTAGTCATTAACATGTCTTAACAAAAGTCAATCTTCATATAAAATAAAACTAGAGTGGCCTATACTCAACTTTACCATACCCAATGGAAACAGATATTTTTATGGATATATTACATAAAGAATAAAAGCTCAAAGTATATTCGAATCGAAAAATTAATTATTTTCGGTTTGGGGTGTTAAGTAAGCTACCCCTTGCCCCGTCCGATTATACCCAAAATGTATAAAGCTCTTCATCTCCATAAACCAAAGGCACATACTGAATTTAATTTTGATATGTCATACGGTATGACCTGAGAGCGGTTACAAAATTTGGGATTAAGTAAACTCTTCATCTCCATGCACTAAATTTCGTTTTTTGTATTTGGGATAAGGAATCTACCCCTTTCCCCCTCCAGATTATGCCCAAAACCTATACAGCTCTTCATTTCTATATACCAAAAGCACATACTAAATTTCATTTTATTATGTCAAACGGTATGACTAGTCAAACTCCACAAAAATAGTGGCATACACACCCACCCACAGACATCATCGCGAAAATAGCCAAAATGGATTCAGGAGACCTCAAGCGTATATTTTCACGATTACTATACTTTACCTTATACTACGTATGGTAAAGTAAAAACCAGATTAATAATAAGGTTTTTTTATATGAAGTTTGACTTTTGTTAAGACTAATGGACACGGGGGTTTAAGTTCTTAAGCTACGTAGCTCAAGTTCCCATTAGAGATGAAAGATAAAGAAATAGTTTTAAAGTCATCTGAGTTTACAATAACAATCGAGTTTATAAGTTGACTATTAATTTAAAAAACAGAAATGTGAATTCGGATAGTTTAAGGGAAAAAGAAGAAAATCTTTATTTTTTATAACTACCGATTCCGTGGTGACAGTCTGAACATTTGCTTGTGATATGTCCTGTACTTTTGGCAAATATTTTAATTGCTCTAATTTGTTCAGTTTTTCCTATAAATGACTAAAAGTTAATTCAAATTCGTAATGTTTAACAAATACCATACCTCAACTAGTTTCATCAAATGCTTAGTATTAGCAGTCGCCAAACGTTGTGTTTCTGTTTTTGCCCAATCGATTACTTGTTGCCTCAGTGCATTGGCGTGTTGTTCTTGTTTGAAAATGGGCAAAAATATGTTTGTTTCGTTATCAGCCATTAGTTCATTGGCTATAATCAAATAACTCCTTTCATTTTCTTGGTAAATGCGCATATTTGATACGCCTTTGCCCAAGGCACCCTCTGTAAATTGAACTTTTGATTCCTCAAATTTCCAATCGTTAAAATTATAAATTTTAATATCTTGATCCGTGCAAGCTACCAATAAGATAAACTTTTCCGTCTCTACATTCTGTAGACGAAAGGTAACAAATATAAGGTATTTTTAAAACATTAAGTCGAATCTTAATGCACCCTTCACCATAGTGTTTTGTGTTAAAATTTACATTAAATTCATTTGTAAAATTAGTTATACGGGTGATATACAAAACAGTTCGAAAATACTTTTTTATTTCGATTTTGCTATAAAATTATCACAATTTTTTTTTAATTGTGCTCTTTGTGATGAAATATTGGTTTTTTGGTAAAAATATAGATTTTTTAAATTTAGATTTTTAGTGAAATATCAGTGAAATTAACATTTTTTTGAATTCGCCTTTTTTCATTTTTAGCGAAAATCTTGATTTTTTGTGAAATTTCGATTATTTGGTTAAAACTAAGTTTCCATGGTTTTTATAAAATTTTTGGTTTTTAAGTTTGAAAGTCTGTAAACTTGTACGTGTACATACATTTAAAGCAGTAGTGCGCATTTTCTGATCTTCTAAACTCACGAGTATAGGGAAAAAATATTTCTGCCACCGCAACGCCGACATATGTACATACACTATGCGTGTTAATTTGTTTACATTTCAATCTCGAAAATCAAATTAGTTGCTTGCGCTGCTTCTAACACAAGCATACAATGTGATTTTGCTTGGTTATCACCAAGGCATATTAAACCAGATGCCATATTCTGTAATTCTCGTAGCTAAATCTAGCGCTAAAATTCTGAAAATGCACAAACTAATTATGAGTGTGTTGTAAGAATACTCGAAATTTGTTGGTGCATTTTTAGAATTTTAGCGATAGATTAAGCTACGAGAATTACAGAATATGGCACCAGGTGACAGCACAAGCGGAGCTAATATCAAAGAGAAATTTTAAAATTTTTTTTATACGCAGTTTGACATTAATCATGTATTTTAAGAGAGAATAAAATAAATATTACAGTCAAAATCCATATAAAAAAAATTCAAAAAATTGTTTGCAGATATTTCCTCTCCCTTACGCTATCACCTTGTTAAATATGCCTTGGTTACCACTGATATAAAGTAAAAAATTAATTCATGATTTTTGGGATAAATATTAGCGTAGGAGATCAAATTTTCTAGTGGGGGCAAACCGATTGGAGAGTAATATTCTGAAAATTAATATGCAGTACATTATTTTTAATTTCTGGCAATTAAATTTCCAGCAAGTCTGGAGGGGGCCTTTATACGCCAATGCGGATAAATTTAGATGATTTTTTTTTTATTTCGATATTGTTAATGAAAATCATAAGATTTTTTGGTGGTGATAGAAATTAAAACTTTTTTGGTGAAATTTAATTTATTTTGTGAAATCGTAAATTAAGTCTTTCCTAATAATTTGGATTTAATTTTTTGATTGCATAGTAGAAATTTCCTGTGGTGAAGGGCTCGGGCCTAATAACCGCATTCAATATCGAGTAAACTATCGTATCGAAAACAAATTCGATACGAGTCGAGTTAGCTAATTATGCCATGTATCGAATCGTTATTTATATCAAATTGTAATAGATTAATAATAAGTCAACAAGTGAACAAGAAAACACGATTAAAAAACATTTCCTATCCAATGAAATTACAATACTTTTTATTCGATATCGAGTGCTATGATAACAAAATGAAAAATTACAAGAGATTTTACTCGATATCGAATGCGGTGATTAGACCCCTGAAAAATATAGCTTATTTTTATACCTGTATGGGTAAAAATTTCTTTACTGCATAAAAAGACAATTTTTGATAAGGAATAAACTGCCCCTTATCAAATAGGTAAAACACCGAATCAGCTTCCAAGTTGCTACCACCCCTTTTGGCATTTTCTCTATTACTAATGGAGTTGCCAAATATCAGAAAATGTTGCTTCCTCACCTCATTCTGAAATACATTGAAGTATTGCACATCTACGGCGCCATTTGTTTTAATCTTTTGAAACAGAACAAATTTCTTTTTATCGCGAGCATATTTATAGATTTCTGAATTTGTATACGTGCGACCTTTTTGATCGGCGTAATTTGCTACCGCCACGTAACTTTCATAATCGATGGAGAAAGGTGCTAAACGGCGGGCATTACTGCACGGTATGCGTCCTATTTTATTAAACGTGGTACCAGACCATTTAAAATAGGGGCAACGAAGATTAGGTGTATTCTGAGAGCTGGCATATGTATGCAGCAGGAAAAATTCATTACCACTGGCACGTAAATAAACGGACGTTAAGTTGGGGGCGGAAAAATATTGAACAGCTCTGACGCGATTGCCAGCAATCTCATAAAGTGGGGAGCCTTCTTTAGCATAATGAACAGGTTCAGTAAGATTTAACGCTATAGCTACATAACCTTTGTTGTGAAAGTCAATACAGTCCATGGCAATTCCATTAGGGCTAGGTATATCAGCTATTAGCTCGTAAGAGCCATTCTAAAGTTAAAAGAAAAGAAAGAAAATATGTAAATAACACGTTATTGGGTTAATGCAATAACTAAAAGGAGTTGCATAATTTTGTGTGTTTTACTCTTTTAACTTAAATCTTAACTCAGTCTTGAGGTAGCTCTTAATACTTACATTCATTATTAAAATTTGCACATGTCTTGCTCCATTTTTTTTCATATGCAAAGCTGAGGCATATTTAGACCCCTCCAAATTGAATACACATATATCAATGGGAAATAGAACCGGTATTGATTCAACTTTTTCAAAGCCATTGAAGGAAAACGAAGCTGAAAAAATGTAATAGTTTTAAAAGTTTTATTTATGCCTATTTTCTTTTTAGCATTATGGGCGATCAATTAGATTTGTATAAAGACTGCATTAGTAAGCAGCTCGAAGAGGTAGATTTGTTATCTTCCATTTATTGTACGCCTGGAGAAATGCACATTTTTGATCCCGGAGTTATCAGTGATTTCAATGAATTTTTACAACAACCCTCAAATGAAAATATTGCCACCTTATTAAAGTCTCAGTTGGATTATAATATTAAGTTGGAACTACCTGGTGTTAAGGGTCAAACTAAGTTGGACGTTCGTATTGAATTGCCACATTTGTATCCAACTTTAGAAAATGCCATCGTTATAGTGCATACGCCTTTGTTGAGCAAAATTAAAGAAACATATTTGAAAACCGAAATTGAAAAATTTATTAATACCATGGATAAGTCCGAAACATACATATTTCAAATTTTAAGTTGGATACAAGAAGAAATCGAATTGTTGATAAAGAGGGACGCCAGTGAATTTGAAAAAAATAATACGAATAAGCAAATAAATACTGAACAAGAATTAGTGGATTTTGAGAGATTGTGGATCTACTCGCATCATATTAAATCCAAAACCAAAAGGCAAGAAATTGTTAAACAATCACTTTTTTTCGACTTAAGTGGTTTTAGTCGGCCAGGCAAACCGGGAATAATTTGCGTGGAAGGCTTAAAAGAATGTACACAAGAATTTTGGCGTTTTATAAAAGGTATGCATTGGCAGAAAATTTCTGTATGTAAAACTGAGTCCAGTCGTAGCTCCCGAGAAGAGTTTGATAAATTACGAAGATTCGAAGGCTTCAAAGAACAATTATTCTGTAATGATCTGGAAAATGAAGAGGGTGTTATGAATATGCGTTTGTTTTTAAAATATTTGGAAATGCATAAATCTGGCTATATGAAAAAAGAATTATTTGGACTGGAATAACAATAACAACATGCAATTAAATGATCAAGAAGCAGAATCAAACATTTGCTATTAAGAAGTGCCACCATTTGAGAAATTTCCTTTAAACTAATTTAATGTACAAAATTAATTAATGAAAAATATTATTGCCTTTTGTTTTAATTTATTAAATAAAAAATTTTTTATATTCCTCTTTAAACAAAAATTATTACCTTTGTCGAAAAAGTGTGTTAAATCCCTTTTATAGATTTGTGTATTAAAAGGTTCCACTTGTAAATTATAATTGTAATGAAAATTTACATTAAAAGTTTTTAAACATTTTATATTTATACAAAATATTATTATATATAACAAATAACTTAATTTAAAAAACATTTTTAATTATTAACTTTAGGTTTTTAACACTTAAAACATTTACTCATTGAAACTAGAACTGTTTTATATTTAGACAACAACTGAACTTATCCTGCATTAAATCACAACTAAATAATTATTTTTTCAAAAACTACTTTTACAGTTAAATAAGTGTTTGTATTATTTTAGGTAGTCAAACAATTATAACTGTTCATTCACAATTTTATGTATTCCATTATAGTAGTAGGGGCATTCATTTCCTTTCATTTATTAAAATGGTGGTTATCAACAATTCACCTGTTCTCTTTTTCATAGGGTTTTAATACTGTTCTGATATGCTAAAACTTTTACAGTTATTTGAAGCCCTACCGCCGCATGGAGGGGCCATAGCCGAAAAAATCGATTTTTGAAAGCTCTGCTTTCGATTATCTGGTTTGTGAATCTTATACTATATTAGTTAGAGGATCTAAGAACAGCATGATTTTTTCCCAGTTTCAAGGAAACTCATAAAAATTTGGGACTGCTGTCAGACTAATGGAAGTTGGACTAAATTACACATTTTCTCTATATGAGTGATATTTAATTTTAAAAGGGTAGAAAAAAATTATCAAATTTTTTCCCTGCTGTACAACTGGCCAACTAAGTCACACACATCCAGTCAAACTGGTTAAAAAAAAATTTGAGTACTTTACAACGTTATAAGTTACGAATTTTAAATTAGTATTACGATCAGCTGTTAATACAAAAAAGCTCCGGCTTCCTCCGAGAAGTGCAAGATCACTTTTTAAACTAGGCGTGTTAAAGTAAGGAATAGAACAAAAATCATCTGCCTTCATCTGCCTATCCGATTACAACACCGCAACGAAAGGATTAGAGTACGCCTTTGATAACAGATAACAGCAACGAATTTTAACATTTTCTCCTAATATTATATTTTTCTTGTACATATATATAAATGTAGATGAGGTAGTCTGCTATCAAATGGATGGCAACTGACGTTGCCATTTTTTTATATACACTAGCTAGAAAAAGTCTGCGTACAAAGATCTAACCATTAATAAAATCCTTAAAAACGAGATGAGGATGGTTCTAATGAATTTAAAATTTATATTATTATTAGGGGCATATTCATACTTCAATTTAGTATTTTTATAAAAATAAAAATGTAAATAAAAAATTAGCTAATTCAGCAAAAACAAAATTATGTGCTTAAATAATACAAGAAAAAGTCTGCGTACAAATCTATTATTAGCTTTATAAAGGACAAAATTTTCGTTGAATTTTTAAATAAGCAACTTGTTTGATAACATTTTCTTTTAAGAACCTCAGCCGACCTCTTTTTCATTGAGTGAATGAATTTTGTTGTATATTCACCTGATATTGCTTCACATTCACTTTTCAAGTCTTCTTTTAACATACTTTTCGATGTCCTTACATGTTAAAATATTTTTCTTTCCAACAAATCCCATAAATGTTTTGTGGGATTGAGATCTAGCGACTAGGGTGGCATACGTAGTTATTTTAGTACATTACAGAGCAGCCAAAGCTTTAAAATATAGGCTGTGTGCTTTGGGTCATTATGTTATTGCAAAAAATAATGGCCCTCAAGGTCCACATTCGTGACACTTTGATTTAATTTTCTTTTAAAATATTTCAGTATTGTCGCTTGTCTATTGTAGAATCAATAAACTGCAAGTTATCCACTTCATTGGCCGTCATCCACCCACATACCTTATTACCACCACCACTGTGTTTAACAGTGCCGCACAAGTTGAGTTTTTCTAAAGCTATACCGGGTTTTCTCCATACAATATGCCCTCCTTTTATTCCAAAAATGCAATACATACTCTCATCTGAGAATATAACCTTTTTCCAAACGACGCTGGCAAACTAATGTGTTCCTTTGCGAACAAAATTGGTTTCTGCCTGTTCTTAAATAAAATAAAAGGTTTTTTACGGGCTACACAGGCATGAAAACCATTCCTTATTAAAATTTTTTGAACATTTTTATTCGCTATTCTTTTATTAAAATTGGCTTTGACATTTTCAGCCACTTTTGGAGCAGTTATCTTAGGATCTTGCTGCACTGAACTTATAATGTACATGTTTCCCCTGTTTGTTAATTTCTATTGGCGTCCAGAAAGAAGCTTAGGACACATAAACTCCGATTGTTTTTAAGTTGTTAATTACTCTTTGTATTGAAGAATGTGATCTATTTACCACATCGCCGATTTCCCTTAAGGCTCTTCCTTTTTTCAACAGATAAATAATATTTTTTTTTAGCAGGCTTAATTACCTTTCTCTGAAGTCATGGCGAATAAATTAAGAATTCTTTCGCGATTGGATTGTAAACTTCTGTATGACTAGTTAGATATTAGAAATACAAAAAATTTATTGAAAGCAAACAAAATTATCAGCGTCTTAATGGTATTTTCATTTTGTACGCAGACTTTTTCTTACAAAATTGCATTTATTTAAATCATAGCAACCATACGTGGATTTATCAACATTTTCACATTTTAAATTTGTTCGTACTGGCTAGGAGTGACTTAAGTTACATAACAAGACACTAAAAAGATTGAAATTTAACTTATGTCATAGGTCACTAAACAGTAATATATAATAAATATGCTTGTACGCAGACTTTTTCTACCTAGTGTATGTACATTGAAATTTGTAGTCAAGCTTGAGCTCGTTCTATTCCTTCTAAGAAAGAATAAATTAAATTACAAATTAGGTGATATTATTAAAGAAAAATTGGGAAAATTTATTTTTAGACACCAGCAGAGCGGAATGCACATTTTCTAGAGAGCAACGTCTGTCATCAGTACTCTTCGTATCTATCTATTTAGGGTAGTGTTTAGTTTTAAGGTAAACCCAGATAAAGGAATACGAGAAAACTTGTATTCAATTATCAATTGTCAGTTGGTGAGAACGAAGTCTACCACTACCTTAAGCTTCCCTCTTGTTGAATATTTTTACTTTAAAATTTACCACCTTATATTTGTTGTTGCTTCAGCCTACCTTCGGTTAACTATGAAAGCTACTTTTGTTTATTTGTTTTTTTTTTTTTTTTTGAACATTTAGTTAATACTAATCTAGTATCAAACCAAACTTTGTTGAGTAAACAAAAAAATCATTTTTTAACTAAAAATTAAATGTTAAAATTTTTTTTGTTGACATTATCATTTAATTAAAATAAATAAACCTTAAAATATGTATGTACATACAAATACTTCCAAATATGAACATATTTCGTTTTTTGCTAAAAATATTTTTTGTTGTCTTAGATTTTTCATCTAGTATTTTATTACTTTTATTTCTATAACTAAAAGATATAATTTGATGAAAATTTTTTTTCACTTATTTTATTAAAAAAAAACGTTCAAATTAATTCTTTTCCGAATTATTTTGGAATTATAATGGTAATCAATTTCTGATTTAGACCTATATGAAACCATCATCATCTATAGTACGTATATTACGATTAATCGATAACCTGTCACAAACATCAACATCTTTAGCATAATTTATTGAACCCTTTAATAAATTGTTATGGCTGTTGCTAGGATTATAAGTGCCTTGAGATTTCGCACGTAAGCAGCATTTCTGTGCTCTTAACCAATTAATCGACAGTAGTGAACACCAATTGCTTTGCTGTGGAAATGGAAATATTCTAATTAAAATTGGACATATTCTGCCTTTTATTAGTTTAACTTACTTTAGAAAGTTTTGATTCGGACTCTGTTTTTTTGCTGCATTTGCATAAAGGCGTCTGGTCATATGCTCGACGAAAATTATCATTTTTATAACCATAAATTACAGGATTAACTGCCGCATTTACGAACATTAGATATTGTGAAATGTACCACAGAGTGCGAAAAGTGCTATTGACGGTGTTATTGTTATGGGTAACGATTTTATCACGTAAAATTACCAATAAAGTAAAGGGTAAACGTAGGGTGACAAAAACAATTAAAATAATAAAAAGAGTTTTGGCCACAGTTTTCTTGTAAGAAATCGTTAAAGGATGTTCCCGATTCAAATTACGTTTTTCGTAGCGATCTAGCTGTAATAGAGAAAACCGTAGATATATTAGATGATCAAACATTTTAGTTTTATTTTGATATAAATATTTTGATATAAAATCTAAGTATTCAAGTGATCAACTAGACTTAATTTTTTACGATTACTTAAATAAATAAATATTAATATTTAAATAAATTAATAAAACAATAAATTATTTAATTTATTTAGTTTTAATTGATGGTTCATAAAATATGGGTTAAACATTTTTTTTTGATATCAAATGGATTAAAAAAATGTGTTTAAATGCAACCATGTAGTGCTTACCTTATAGAATATAGCTGAATAACAAATAAGCATAATACCCAATGGCAACCATACCATAATAGTAATCAAAACATACCAGTATTTAGGTAAAATGTTAGGGTTGTCCTTACAATACATTTCTTTAAAATTTTTCCATTGGCGTACCTTAATAGAAATACATACATACATATACATATAAATGTATAAACTGTTAATTTTTAGTAAAACCATCCAACTTACCTTATATGTTCTGTATATAGCTAATGGTAAAGCTATTATTATTCCCGCCAGCCATGTTAAACAAATCACAATTTTTGCACCTCTCATGGTAAGTCGGTTCTCAGACGGTAAAACTATGGCTGTTAAGCGATCATAACTTACAACGGATAGATTCAAAACAGCCGTTATAAGAAAAGCACCCTCCAAAAATCCCTCCATTCTACAGCCCACTGAACCCAGCAAATAATTTTGATAGAAATCATTTATCATAAATAAAACTGGACATATCAATAGAGTTAGAAAATTAGCCATGGCCATATTGGCAATTATGAGATTGGTGGGGGTTCTTAAAGATCGATTTAGTGTTATTAAGCGTACGATGACATAGTTGGCAATTAAACCAAAAATTAATACTGGCAAAAAAGTAGAAATTTTGGTTATCATCTCGGCTTCCGATATATGAAGCCATATTCGTTCTTCTGGAAAATTCCATTCACTAAAATCAAACTGCAAGAAAGGACATAAGGTTTTTGGTTACAATAATTTTTTTTTTTTGTTTAGGCTTAATAAACTTTTGTAAAAGAACTAAAGGAACATATAAATAAAACTAGTTTACAGCAAAAACCAACCTCAAAATGTAATTTTTTCTAACATATTTTAGGTCGCTGAACACGAAAATAAAGGCCGGGGTACATAAGGCCGGGGCAGATATAATCTTATATATGTACGTCGTTTTTTTTCAACATACAAGAAAGTTTAATTATAAGTTTTCTAATGCGTGTTGTCAGAATCAGTACGCAACAAAGTTCGCAAAGTACGAAAGTTGGGCAACTTTTAACTGTTGACGTACGTTGAAAGCTATAAATTGGTTTCTCTTTGTTTCTCTCTCTCTCAAAATTAAATTTTTGTGTTGAGTGGCAGCAAAAATAAAAAATACACCAAAAGAATAATTTTAATTTAAGTGTTAAGGCCCAACTATAATATGCATAAGCTGTCTTAAGCTAATGTCAATGTACTTACATGAATCTAAAAACTCTTATGACACAGTTGCACATTTGTTTTATTCGTACTTTTGCAAAATAATAATTTTTTTCTGAATAAATGAAACTTGTTAACAAAAAGGTGTTAAATAAACATATTTTATATACCTAATACCATTCATATACAAATTAATAATTATTTTTAATAGTTTTAAGAAAATTTCGAAAGAATAATTAAAGATTTTTTGCTGTTTGTGTAATTTTGACTTAAGTCCTAAAAAGTACAGCGGTGTGCATCACTCAACTCATAAACAATAAAATTATTTTTCTTTTTAACTACGATTATTATACAACGCCTCCCTTTTTTCTTATAGAAACTTCTTTTTTTAAACATTTTATAATAAATTTAGATATAATTTGTTCACTTCGTTCTCCATTGCAATTTTTTATGAATGTACATTCATATATAAAATATTCGGACTTTGCTTAAGCAAATGACATTTGACGAAACTTAACGAAAAGTGCTGTTAAGTACATTATAGTTTGCCACCTATGATTTACATATATGTAATTGCACAGTTGCTTAAGTTGGCTTAAGCTAGCTTATTCATATTATAGTTGGGCCTTTATCTTTTTTGATTTAATATCTATCTACAAAGCACTCATTGCGTCAACCTGTTCCGTTGTTACTTTGATTTCAGTTGAGAACGTTAAAGTATAATGTAGGACGGATTCTATGTTCCCCGGCCTTATGTGTCCCCGCCTTTATAGGTCTTGAATTTTAATTGACGTTTTCTAACAACTATTATTATTAATTTTTAAATATGTACTTTATAATAATTTTTGTTTGTTAAGGCTATGATTTGCTATTATACTCAGTCGTTCTACCTGTCAAAAATGCCACGTATGCTCAAAAAGTATGATAAAGCGCATTAGAAATGGATATGTGTTACAGATTTCTTTGACTAGTCTGATCAATTTAATAATCTCAAAAAAAAAAAAAAAAAAAAATCATACAATAGTTTAGAAAAAACTTTTTTTTTAAGTTTTCGCATAAAGCTCAAAACCTGTAAACTAGTTTAATTTGTTAAATTATAACTCTGTGGCTACAAGGAAAAAACTGCTTATGTTTTATTCTGTACTAGCTGTGACCACGGACGTTGTGTGCGTCCTGACAATATTTTGTTCGATATTGCTTTGAAAGTAATCCACACCAAATTTTAAGATCTTACGTATTTGATAAGATTCTAAAAATTATTGTAAAGCTCTGTAAAAGGTTTTTAAAATATTTTAATAACAATGTAATTCCACAAAGTAAAAATACAAATCAAATACAAATTTTATTCAATTGGCTGTTTGGCAGTAAGTAATTTATATTTTGTCATTATTCTAAAACAACGCCATCTGTTCCGAAACAGTGGATAAAATATCCTGCTTTTAAAAATAAAAGATGCCTTAAAGTATGCAGTACCTTTACTGCTTTTTTTCTCTACTTTCTCTTTGAAAAAAAAAAAAATAAGTCGACTTAAGCCGTTATTCCTTTTTGCGACAGAATTAAAGTTTTTTGTCCGTATGCAAAAGAAATAAAGTGTACTTTAGAAAACATTTTCACATAAAATTAGCCATACAGTAGACTTGAAAGTATACTTTATTTCTTTTTATTAAACAGTTTACAAATTAAAATATTTTGCTTACCTGGTTATCACCGGACATTTTTATGTTTGTTTATTCCAATTTTTGAAAGAAAGCGCTTAATTCCATTTTGATCCAGACATGGCAATGGCAATTTGCTTAATAACTTATATGGTTTATGTTTTAACTAATTTTTATTATGGTTTAATTAAGGGAATTTCTTTTTTTTATACGAACAACATTACTGATAAGATTTTGTCACTGGCACTCATAGCTTTTATGATTTCAGACAGATAAATCATTTATTGAGAGCATTTTGAAAGCATTTCAATTAAATTAATTAAATGTTATAGTTCCATTTTTGTCAATTAAAATTACAGACATAAGTAAAAGTGGCGCGGGGGTGGGTGAAAACGTTTTCATTAGCACAGTATAATAATGTTTTTTTGGCAACAAACGGTATTTAATGCCAGTAAAAGAGAAGAATTGCTTTAATTAAAAATTTAACAAAACCTAAGTTCAATATTGTATTTAGCTATTTTCGAAAACAGATATCAAAATAAAATATCTTAAATCTTAGGATAACAAGTATTTTTGTGTAAATATTTTAAACGATTCTGGCCCGTTCTTGAGACGTTACAAAGTTGGTGGTGATGGTGCAATGACTCCAGTTACTGAGCTGTGAATTGACGCTCATTTACTAATTGTGTAACTTGGTAATACCTGAAAAGTTAATTGACATTCACCTGTTTTAATTGTTTAGACTCGTATATCGTAGCTAATATAAAACTTGAACAACCAGCAATAGCAATTTCATTTTTTGGACAACTTCTAAGTGGCCTTAATTCAGAATCAGTTTGTTCTCTGGTATACAATTTAAAATCAAAAAGCAATAGGGAGTGATATCCAGATAAGTAAAAAATTTTGTCTCATACAAAGCGAGGACATACGATCAATAGAGACAAATGTGGCAGAGGCAGAAAAGAGATTTCTTCTTAAACGACTAAAGGCATCATGGATGCCTAAACCCTGCTTCTACGGCTTGCTAAAGATTTGTACCGCACTTTTGAGGGCAAATGATACCAACAAACACCGCTTAATGTGCATTACATATACATTTCTAAAAAAAAACCCGAAAAAAGCTTGTACTAAGGTCGATCCAGTGAAATAAACCATTTCCAAAAAAAAAAAATAAAACTTGACTGGCCTACACTCAACTTTACCATACCAAATGGAAACAGATATTTTTATGGATATATTACATAAAGAATAAAAGTTCAAAGTATATTAGAATCGAAAAATTAATTATTTTCGGTTTGGGGTGTTAGGTAAACTACCCCTTGACCCTTCCCGATCATGGCCAAAATTTATACAGCTCTTCATCTCCATAAACCAAAGGTACATACTAAATTTAGTTTTAATATGTCATACGGTATGACCTGTAGAACGTTCACAAAATTTGAGGGTCAGGAAACTATCCCTTGCCACCTCTCGATTATGCCCAAAAACTAAACAGCTCTTCATCTCCATATACCAAAGGCACATACCGAATTTCATTTTGATATGTCATACGGTATGACCTGTAGAACGTTCACAAAATTTGGGAGTAAGTAAACTACCCCTTTCCCCTTCCCGATTATGCCCAAAATTTATACAACTCTTTATCTTCATAAACCAAAGGTAAATACTAAATTTAGTTTTAATATGTCATACGGTATGACCTGTAGAGCGTTCACAAAATATGGGGGTCAGGGAACTATCCCTTGCCCCCTCCCGATTATGACCAAAAACTATACAGCACTTCATCTCCATATACCAAAGGCACATACTAAATTTCCTTACCTTATACTACGTATGGTAAAGTAAAAAAATATTAGTTTATACCTTTGTATGTACTTAGAATAAACTATATGGCAGCCTATTTTTATATTTTAAACAAAAGCTTTTGCTAATTAAAATATTTAAGAGATACGAATATGAAAAGCAAACATTATAAACAATAAAAGTGAGAGTGAGAAAAGCTCAAATTAAACTTTGGACTATTCGGTCCGCTTAGTGTCTGGCAATTAATTTTAGTTGATCTCTAATAGATTATATGTAAGAGCTGCGAACATTTGTAAACCGGTAAAAATGTCAAAACTGGTCAAAATTTACCTTGACCTTATGTCTCAACCTTCTCGGGCTCTGTGGATTGCCTTAAAAATGGGTAATACTCCTTTTGAAGAGTGTCCAGTGGCCTTAAGAAAAAGTAAGTTTTATATGCTTTCATATTCGACTATTTAATGGTGTGCTACACATATTTTTTTTAATAGAGGAACAACTAACAGAAGAATATAAAAAAATTAATCGCTTCCAAAAGGTTCCCGCTCTAGTTGATAATGGTTTCCATTTGTCGGAATCTGTGGCGATAATACGGTATGTTGTGTTTTATTAGACTAAGTCCTAGTATTTGACTTCGTATTTATCTTTAAGTCGTACTAATTATTTAAATACAATATTCAGTTCTTCATCACACATTGTGCACACATGTGCTTTTAAAGTCTATTTAAGTTTTTCATATAACCATATGTTTTTAACAGCGTGCTTTTTTTCGTCAATAAACAAATGTCTCTGGTCATTAGCATTTCATATTTGACAACAAAAATAAACAAACAAAAAACATATACATACATATGTATATATGTGCATATGACATAGATACAGTGGTGGTCATATAATTAATTTGATATTGCAATATCTTGCACAGTGCAACAGTGAAAAAATACACGGACGTGACAGTATAGGTACGATTCTCCTTCCAAAGGTTAGTGAAACCCATTACTTAGTTTGGCAAAAATGGTGATCATTTTTTATTTATGGACCTCGAAAGATTTTTGCAAAAAGGTGTCATCAGTTTTTAATATAATCGCTACTTTATACTAGATGATAACGCTTAATTTTGTTCGGCAATAATGTAGCTGAGAATTCGTTGAATAAACGCCATTAAAATTTTATGCCAAAAATTAAATTATTCCTGCACTTTTTAAAAAAAGAAAATTAATTGTTTTTTTACTTTTTTCAGCATAACTTACAGGGACTCCTAAATTTTATGTTTTTTAAAAAACAACAAAACCAAAAGCAATCCAAGAAATACAGCTACAACAAACAAGTTTCCAATGCAAAAAATGCATTATAGGTTAGTAAAAACTGCAGTTTTTAAAGTAGAAAGAAACACGTTTAGATTGTATTGGTATGTTAACATAAGTTGTTCACTTTTACAGTCGCTATCATTTCCCTATATATTATTGTTAGTGAAAATGTAGGACTCCCTGTAACTTATGCTAAAGAAGTAAACAAAAAAATTTATGAATTTTCACCATAGTAATGCTAGATATTGTGTTACCCTCTTATGTTTCTTTGACATTTTTTTTTTTGTAAAAATTTCTGTAAGAATTTTTTTTTAAATTTTTTTATTGTTTTGGATTTTTTTTTAATTTTTTTGAAATTTTTTTAGAACATTTTTTAAATTTTTTTGAGGTTTTTATAAAAAAAAAATTTTTAAATTAAAAAAAAAAATTTTTTAAATTAAAAAAAAAATTTTTAAATTAAAAAAAAATTTTTTTTTGTTAATTTTTGTAAAAGTTTGTATTTTGTAAAAATTAGGAACTTCCTGTAATCTATATTGCGTTAAAATGGTCAGACTAAAGCAAAAAAATCCTTAAAAATATTTCCTCATATTGACCCCCCTAATGGGCCCCCTAATGCCCAGCTTACCAGTGGGCACCTTGTGGGTCTATTGGCTACCTCTACAAGTATTGCTTTCTATAACGGTTTTTAAAACAAATCAAAACAGAAAAACCTTCGCAGGGTGTTATTGATCTCCCGAGATCTGTATGTACTCCTTCCGATCTACCTGTCGCGGTCTAATATTTAAATCATTAAAACCGGAAAAAATAAAAAAAAGTGAAAAAATATAGGTGAGTGTAGTTTTTTGCCCACAGCCTCCAAAGTAATGATCTGATGTTGCTGAATCACAATCCCAAAATTTTCGAAACTATAACTGGCAGATTGGTGGGCTTAAATCTTCTACCCGAAAACGGACAGACGGATATAGCTTAATCAACTTTTCTATGTATAAGGAGCCAGTAACTCGTTTCTGTAACTAAAGTGAGAAATTTTGCACATGAAAATATAATAGTCATTCTGTTTTTTTAGGTTGTCCCATAGCTAATTCTAAAATTTTTAAAATAATATAATTAAAAAGATTGGCATGATCTCTAGCGCACCTTGTGTAAAACAAGATGACTATAATAATTTCATGTGAAAAGTTTCTCACATAAGTTAAGAAACTAGGAACAGAATATACATATATACTTTATATGCTCGGAAATGAATATTGTAGAAATTACACATGGAATGAGAAACTTATATATACCCTTTCCAATTGTGGTAAAGGGTATAAAAAGAGTGCAGGAATAATTTATTTTTTTGGCATAAAATGTTACTTGCATTTATTTAGCGAATCCTCAGCGACATTATTGTCAAAAAAAAGTTAAGCGGTATCATCTTAGTATGAATGAGATATAAGACAAAAAATGATGAAAGGCCCACTGATTTTTAGAATCCAGACTTAGAATGCCAGACTTAGATTTAAGATTTGTTATCTTTTTACATATGAAAAATAAAACTACCAAAGTTTTAACTATACGGCAACCACTGTTTGTATATATGTATGCGGTGACCAACCGTTCACAATTATAGTGGTCAGTGCATATGTATATTTAAGCCTCTTGTACACAATTTTTTTATACCTATCCCTATTTTTGCGTACACTTTTATACATGTCCCTTTTTACATTAGTTTTTTTTCACATAGGAAGAGAAATACTTGATTGAATAGTGTTTATATGAAAAATGTAGTCCTGCCCTCTAAAAATTTTGTTTTTGTTTTGTTCCATTATACTCGTATAAATATGTACACTATTTTTTCACCAAACTAATGGTCACCGTATGCACCGTATGTATATAGTATGTATATATATATACATATATAAACAATTTTATTTCCTTTGATATTTTTTAATACTTCCATATTTTCATCAAAATTAAATAGGACTGTAAAACTGTACTCATTTTAAATACAACTTAAATTTAAATGAAAATTAACTAAATTCGCCATAAGCATAATTTATTTAGTCTTTATGAAAATGTTTATTAAATATTAATTTTCAAAGATATTTGGCCGATAAGGAGTTGTTAAGAGCTGATTTTTATCCCAAAGAGTTGCGAAGTCGTGCCAGAGTTGATGAATTTTTGGAATGGCAACATTTAACCTTGCGTGCAGGTTGCGGTTACTATTTTGTACAATGTTGGCTTTTGCCAATAAATGGTTTGCAACCTATGCCATCCCCAGATAGGACAAATAAACTTATTAAGGAAATGGAAAATAGTTTGAAGCTGGTTGAGGAAATTTGGTTGAAGGACACCGATTTCTTAAGTGGCAACCAACTGACTGTGGCGGATTTGATAGGTGCTAGTGAAATTGAACAAACGAGTAAGTAAAATCTTTGTATACGTAGAATTTTTAATTTTTTTATTAGAAAATTTTAACTAAATTACAGAACTTTGCAAATATAATGTTTCTGAAAAATTTTCCAAAATATCCAGTTGGTTGGCTAGAGTTCGTGAACAATGTAATCCTTATTATGATGAAGCTCACAAGATTTTAAACAAAAAATCGAACATGTAACTTACAAAGTACAAAATTCAACTACATAGTTTCAAATTAATATGTATGTACATATGTATGTCTTGAAGTTTTAATTATTGAAGTAATAATTGAAGCAATAATTAAGTGATAATCATTTATATACTATTTTTCAAGCCCTGTAAGCCAATAGATGCTAATAATTTTACTTATTAAGTTGGTTGTATTTTAATTATAAAAAATTTAAAAAATAAAACTATTTAAATAAAATATGTAAATATTAATTACACAATTCGAAACCGAATCTGTGAAAATTTATTCAAAAGTGAAATATTCCGATTTTTTTTAATTATGAACCTCTTTTTCAACTATCGATTATTTATTTTGTTTTTATTTCGAATAAAAAATCTTTGTGAAAAAAAAGATTATTTTTTAAACTAAACTTTGTTCGGATGTTAAAATAGTTATTAATAATTAAAATATAAAATATTTTCTTTTTTATCTTTCTAAAAAAATACAAATTTCGTAATAATTAAAAAAATAATTTAAAAAAAATTTCGAAATTGTTTTTAAAATTCCACACGTTTTTATGGACGTTAATGATTTTTGTTTATACTTGGACTTTGTAATAAAATAAATATTACTTTTACTTCTTCTTCTTTCCAAATTATTTTATAAAAGAAATTTTGTTTTTTTATTTTTAATAAATTTTTATTGCAATATTACTCCTTAGTTATATATGTATATGTAAGGATAAATAAACTAAAATGGATTTGAAGAGACTAAGCTTGTTATATTGGCCAGTTCGCTTATGGCCCAAGTCAGCTCATCAACTAAATCTTCACCAAAATTTTAAATAGCACATAAATATTTTATATTTAAGAAAATTTTTAATTTTATTTACTTAAATTTTATATTTTTTGACCGAATGAGAATCGAGTAAAATAGCTTAAATTAAAACTACTAAAGCTTAGACAAAATACAAATATCTGAAAATTTCATTTTCTTACTTTTTTCGTTTCTTTTAAAAATGTCATTATTACTTTGTTACTGTCATACAAAATTGACGAATAAGAGTGACTTTGAAACCTAGAGTTTTTACAAAATGACTCACTTTCCGGAATTTTTTCCCATATAACTTGGTATAGAACCCAACTACCTGGGCATTTCGAGGACTTAACTGACCGCGCTATTTTTTAATAATTGTTTTCCTGAAAAAAGTTTTACTTTTACCCAGTTAATACTGGTGCAGATCAGCCAATTACCTCGTTCAACTTATCTTTGATTTATTTCAGCGCTTTGCCTTTTAAGAGGATGCATGTAATTATTTTTTTTGCAATTTTAACGACTACAAGCTGTCAAAACTATAATACACACGTTTATATAATGATTATAATCATAGCTACATGGCTATACGACCACGGCGCTCGATGACGTGTAGTCAGCCAACGGCATTTGTAGTCGTGTAGCTTTGTAGCCGCTGTAGTCTATGAGTTTAAAGCATTAATAAAAATAGTATTAAGCAACAGACTAAAATAAACTTAATGACAAATTTGCCTAGATAATTTTTCAAGGACATATTATTGGCCTTCCCTCTACAATTTCGAAAGAAAATAAAATATACATTAAAAACCTCTATTTAAATGTTAAAAGATGCATTTCCGACATCGCAATTCATTGTAGTTAGTAAAAACAAATCTTAAAAAACATTTTACATATTAGTCAATATCTAATTTTCTAAAAGATCCTTCTATACCAAATAGCGTTTCAGAGTTAAGGGGTCGCCCAGGTCTTAGTTTTTCATTCGTGCAGTATTGAGCCTCTTCCTCAAAATAAAGTCTATAATCCAAAAGTTTCTTCTCCCAAGTGTTGATCACATCCTCTATATTACCATTACTGCCACCATATTCAGCAGGCAAGCAATCTTGAGGTATAAAATCATATAAATTTTCATATTTAGAATGAATATGAAACTGAAAAAGAAAACATTTTAAATTAACTTTTTTAGCTTAAAATTTTGAACATGTATATGTAGAAGCTTACTCTCTTTTTAATTTTTTCACTCATCAGACCCTTGACTATTGATAGAAACTTTTCGGTACCCGGTGGAGAATTGATAAAATGAAAACCTTTTGGCCGATAGGGCCAAGCTTTCTCACCCAGTACAGCTAGTTTTTTAATAAGTACAGCATCAAATTGAAATACGTGACCGGCTGAGATTCCTTTAAGATCAATTATTTCTATGAAACCCATAACCATGGCATTGTCATCTTCAAGAAATTGAATTTCGCCCAACATGGAACCAACTTTAACAACATCGCTTAAACTATATTTATCTGTATCGTAAAGACCATAGCGGGAAATATGTATACGTGGACCATCTTCACTTAAGGGTTTAGGCAGACGCAGAAAACAGCTGAAAGAAAAAAAAAAATAATGAAAATTTTAAGAGAATCAGGAATATAAAATAAAAAACACTACTTCCCAATCAGATTTAGTACCATTAAACCCCTACAAAATAAAAAATTAGAAAATGGGGAAAGAATTAATCTATACATATAATAAAACAGTAACTCATTTCCTGTCTGCCTGTCTGTATTTTTCTTTGAGTTCGCATCACGTAAAAACTACTGGATGGATTTTAACAAAATTTTGTGAGGAGGTACCTTACGATCCTGATTCCAATATAGGATACTTTTGTTTAAAAAATATCTTATTTCCAAGAGAAACTCGAGAAAAAGCAGTGAAAGTCCGCCGTTTTTTTTTACCGATTTAAAGGTACTGCATACTTTAAGGCGTCTTTAATATTTGAAAGCATGTTTTTAAGCAATGTTGCGCAACAGATGGCGCTATTTTAAAATAATGAATAACTCATTTCCTGTCTGTCTTTTACAGAGCTTAACACATTATTTTTAGAATTTAATAATTTTATATAAATTTTACAATTTTACACAGGGATGGGTACCTCTATATATAGTAAATACGTAAGAGTCATCAAATTTGGTGTGTATTACCTTTAAAACAAAATCGAACAAAATATTGTCAGAACGCACACAAAGTGTGTGGTCACAGCTAGTAATTAAATAAAAATTTAAATTGTAAACCGCTGATTTAAAAAGCTGCTAGTTTAAAAGAAACTCAATAGTTTTAGAAAAACTATCCAATGTATCTGCTAAGCAAGAGTGGGACTCAAACACGAAGGCTTCCGTAGAAATTATAACTTTGATCGCATTTTTAATGCTTTAAATCAGTAGTTTCCAAACACCAACTCATAAAATCTATGATTGTAATAGAAGCAGCTCAAAACAGTCATCTGATTTTCAGGAAAGAAAACATTTTACAAAACACAAGTAAGAGTGCTATATTCGGCCATGCCGAATCTTATATACAATTCACCATAGTAATGCTAGATAATGTGTTACCCTCTTATGTTTCTTTAAAGATTTTTTTGAAAATTTGTTTGAAATTTTTTTTTTAAAAATTGAAAAAAAATTTGTAAAATGTTTTTTTTTTTAAATTTTTTGTAAAAACTTTTTAGACATTTTTTAAAATTTTTTTTTGAAATTCTTTGTAATTTTTTTTTGAATTTTATTTTTTTTAATTTTTTTAAATTTTTTTAATTGTTTTGAAATTTGTTGTAAAAGTTTTTTTTTGTAAAAATTAGCAACTTCCTGCAATCTATATTGCTTTAGAAAAAAAGCAAAAAAATCCTTAAAAATGTTTCTTTATATTGAGCCTCCCCTAATGCTCTTATTGCCTGCTCCTGGTTACCAGTGGTCACCCTGTGGGTCTATTGGCTACCTCTATATGTATTGCTTTCTATAAAGGTCTTTCATACACATCAAAACAGAAAAACCTTACCAACCTAATAATAAACACATAATCGGCTCCCTCGCAGGGAGTTTTGCTGAACTGTATGCACTCGTTGCGATCTACCTGTCGCGGTCTAATAATTACTTAACAAAAAAAAAACAGAATAAAACGAGAATCATTAAAACCGAAAAAATGGAAAAAACGTGAAAAGGAATGATCTGATGTTGCTAAAATATAATCCCAAAATTTTCGAAACTATGCCTGGCAGATTGGTGAGCTTAAATCTTCTATATCTCGTCTGGTGTTTTGCCAAACGATATTACTACCCGAACACGGACAGACGGACATCGCTTAATCAGTTTTTCTATGTATAAGGATCCAGAATATACATATATACTTTATGTGATCGAAAATGAATATTGTAGAAATTACACCCCCTTTCCATCTGTGGTGAAGGGTTTAAAAGGGGATACTGTAAAATTTGGAAGATTTATATATAGATAGATATATAAGTGCAATTAGATATAACAGTTTATAACTTTATTTAACTTACCCTTGTCTCAAAATAGCAATAGCTTTATCATTTACAAAACGATTTTTATACAATTCGGGCACCGCATTACGCATGGCATAAAAGTTATCAATCTTTTGTTTAGTCTTTTCTAAACTATATTTGGAACCACGTAAAAATGCCACTAGTAATTGATCATCTGTTCGTGCTCTTAAATGTGGCTGCCTTGAAATCCAATCGCGTAATGCCTTAATATCATCATCAATTCGTTCCGGCTTTTCGCCTAAATCCTCCTGGGCCTTTATCAATAATTTTTCTGATAAAGGGCGAATTTTTGACATGGCTAGTCTAAGGGTAAGAAAAATTATTTCATGAAATATATTTTTAAAAAATCTGTGAATTTGTAACTACAAAACTAAACTGTAAGTATTATTATAATTAAATGATTTGTTCAAGTTTTTTTTTTACTGTATTGCTGTATACTTTTTCGTTTAACACAATAACCTGGGTGAGTTTGTCTTTTATCCGGCTGATAATGTTAATACATTAAGGTTCATACATATATCAATTCGATAAGAAATTTGTAAAAAAAATTATAATTGATAAGTATGCATAATAAAATTATATATTTAATGTTTTACTATAAAATTAAACAATATTTAAAGTATAAATAAAGTTTCATTGTCTTGGTCCGCATAAATTATTTTGTAATATTTAAAAACTTTCTAATGGTAAAATTTTCTGCATGCCCGTGTTAAAAAATAAATTCTTTAAGTTTGTTCCGCTTTTTTCAGAATTTAAGTATAAAATCAATATAAAAGTCTACATTTTAAATTTATTTTATTGTACTTAAATATGTCATGACATATATAAAATAAAATAAAAATAATTTAACATGACATTAAATTAAAAATAATTTAACATGACATCACATAAGTATAAATATAATATGACATAATTAATACATAACACAGTGCAACACGGAAAAAATTAACCATATACGGACACCACTACGTGATAAAAGACCAAAAAAAAAAGACCCCTGTCTCCCAGTTTTGCCCAAAGTCCTCCACGTTTTTTTTATGGGCCCTCAAAGATGTGGGCTTCGATGTCATTTTTGCAAAAAATGATCATTTACTCAAGCTCATATTTTGCAAACCGTTTGAAATTTTGATATACTCTCTGAGGCAAAGTTGTAGCTCTTGTCATAAAGAACAAAAATTGTTAACATATAAAATCAAAAAACTTCATCTTCAAGGTCAAAATCGCAAAAAACTAAATTTTTTTCCCTTTTTTCCCTTGTTCAGGTCCATAGGTAGCAAACCGTTCAAAATTCAAGGAAACAATCAACTACAAAAATGAACCTAAGATCTCAATAAACAACTTTCTAGAACATATGAACTTCCTAGGAATGATTCTTAACACCGTTTAGGTAGCGCTTAGGTAGCCGCAAAAGTGAAAAATTTCCCGAAAATTTTTAAATTCATTTCGGCTACCTAAGCGCTACCTAAACGCTACCTTTATGACAAGAGCTACAAATTTGCCTCAGAGAGTATATCAAAATTTCAAACGGTTTCCAAATATGAGCTTGAGTAAATGATAATTTTTTGCAAAAATGACATCGAGGCCCCACATAATAGAGGGCCCATAAAAAAACCTATAGGACTTTGGGCAAAACTGGGAGACAGGGGTCTTTTTTTTTGGTCTTTTATCACGTAGTGGTGTCCGTATATGGTTATTTTGCCATGACTTAAAAAATTACACAGTGTGTAATAGTATGTAAGAATATTTAAATTTAAATTCGAAAAATGATTCAAAAGGAGCTAGGATTTAAATGTTTACAACTGAACTAAACACTGACCAAAGTAGATATGTATATGCGAAAGATGCTGAAGAAGTATGTAGCGATCCAAAAAAACTAAAAACTTTACTATACGTATTATAAGGTAAAGTATAGTAATCGTGAAAAAAAACGAGGTCGGGATTTTGACGGATTTGTGGAGTTTGTACAGGTCATACCGTTTGACATATCACAATGAAATTTAGTATGTGCCTTTGGTATATGGAGATGAAGAGCTGTATAGTTTTTGGGCATACTCGGGAGGGGGAAAGGGTTAGTTTTCTTACCCCCAAATTTTGTGAACGCTCTAAAGGTCATACCGTATGACATATTAAAGTAAAATTCAGTATGTGCCTTTGGTATATGGAGATTAAGAGCTATATAAATTTTGGGCATAATCGGGAAGAGGCAAGAGGTAATATACGTAACACCCCAAAATAATAAATTTTTCGATTCGAATATACTTTGAACTTATATTCTTTATGTAATATATGTATATGTACATAAAAACATCTGTTACCATTGGGTATGGTAAAGTTGAGTGTATTCCACTCCAGATTATTTTTTTTATAAAATTTAAATAAAAAAATTATTGAATTTTTTGGTGCTTTTTATTTGTTGTAAAATTATGTAATTTTGGATTTTTTTTCGTGAACGTTTAATTTTTTTTGAATTTTCGTTAACTTAGTTTTTGTTCTCTTTGGAAGTGGAAATAGCATGGAGCTTGTGGATTCCACCAGTATAGAATCCATGTATATACATACATACATATCGCACCCTAAATACAAAAGGGTCACAACTCAAAATACTAAAATTTTCAGGAGAGACAAAAAACTGTTTATGTGCAAAAGCAACACACTTAACATAAAAATAGACATAACTGTATTTTTCCAGTTAAAGAAGATAGTGATGTGAAAGAAATTTTTGCAGGAGTAACAGATATGTACTCTGAATTAATTTATGGAAAAAAGTCAGTTTTGGAAAATTTTGCGTTGTGACCCTTTTGTATTTAGGGTGCGATATATTAAACTTTGAAGTTCTGATAAAGCTTTTACGGTTAACTATTCACAGAACTGTGATTTTCATTAAAAATCAGAGTTCCATGTTGGGAGTTTAAAAAAAAATCGTCAAGAATTGAAAAATAAATCCAATAAGCTAATTACAGCGCCGTGTGGTAGCGTCGACTCTAGTTATGAATATGTAGGAAAATTATGTAGGAACCACCTAAATTTCATCATAGTTGGACTAGCGCTTTAGGAGAAGTTTAGTTACATATAAAAGTATCTATAATAAATTTAATATATGTATGATGATTTTATTTTTGATATAGTGCAGAAGCTTGACATATTTTTTAGTACTCCTGAATTCACTAGGTTTAGACCGCTCGTTGGGTCCGTGTATGACAGTGCAGAAAATAATTTTATAAAATGTAAGCTCCTCACCAAAATATAGAAAATACAAAAAAATCGTTATCTAAAAAACTATAATTGCAATCAAAAAAATGTTAACTTTCAACTTCTTTGACGTTATTTTATCGGTCACTGTTTGTTCGAAACTATTTTTTTTTATCAAACAGGTGTTAATTATTATGAACTTAAAAAAATTCATTTTTTATTTCGTACTTCATTTAAGTTTTTTTATTTGCTTTAATTTGTTTCACTTTTTTAAAGTTTTTTTTGTCATTATCTAAGACACACAAACATATAGCGATATTTTTCTATTAAATATTCTGTAGATACATATGTATGTATACTTTTTTTTTAAATAAATGCACAACTTACACCTTGCTTAGCAAATGCACAACTGACTATTGAGTGATCAAGACCTTTAACTGTTAGTTACCATTTCAATTGCCGCACATTTCGGCGTGCTATCTATGTATACCTAATTTAAAGAGTCATACCTCATATATACATACATATGTACTTATTTATGTACACTCTATTTTATTATCTTTATTAATTTTATAACCAAAAAGTTAAGGCGTTTACTATGTTTGCGATTTTCTTTATAAAATAAAAAAAAAAATTAAAATATTGACATTAAAAAATAAACGTTTTGTTTTCTCCGATTTGTAAATACCTTTCGTCGCGGGTGCAAAAGTTTCGTCATCTTAATATAGCTACTTAAAATTAGATCATCAGGTTCAAAATCGGTTAAGATATGACAAAAAAAAATCATGTTTGAAAATAGTAAAACAGCTAGTCTGGAGGGGCAATGCACCCCCAAATGGCCTTTCTACGCCAATGGTTTAAACGACCGAATATAACACATAGAAAACTAATTCACAAAAAATGTTTACGACTTCAGCTCTCCTAAATCTCTTGACTTATAAAACGACATACATATAATATTAGGCAATTTACTTTAATGGTGTTACTCCATGTCTAACCTATCTTAACAAAAAAATTAATAAAAACCCGTTGAATTTCTCTGAACATCAATAAGCACTCCCTTAAAGTGATCATACGGTTGCGCTCAAGGTCATACCCACCGCACGAATATTTCTCATATTAAAATACTAATGGGAAATGCGTTGCAGACGCTTGGTTGAAATTTCTACAGTGTCAGCTATCACATGCGCTTTCATCTAATATCATTCCATGCATTCTGTCGACTTTTTCTAACGACCTTTTTTGAGTTACCTTTCTACTGGCATGACCACAACAGAACGCAGTAAACAACTCTTTAACTATTAAAATTGAAGATGCAGAGTCCCCATAGTATATATCAAGCTTTTCATTGGTTTAGGTAATGATTTTTTACGTAAAAAATTATAAGCTTAGGCAAATATACCGTTCGGAAGTAAATAGAGAAGACAAGTCGATTTAAAAAAAAATAGAAATCATCACTTGCATATGTATGTACGTATGTACGTTTAGCTTAACCCCTCGTCTACATTACCCCCGTCTCCATTATAGACATTAACATGTCTTAACAAAAGTCAAACTTCATATAAAAAAACATTATTTTTAATACTAGTTAATTAAGGACAGGATTCACTATCCTACACAATCGTACGATTCAATCACAAAAAAATCTGACAGAATTCTATCCTACTCAAAAAATCGTTTCAAAATGGCGATTTAGATGCCACACTACAATACAAAATAAGATTTTGCAACTCTGATCGCATCGAAAAATACTATTTTATGAATTTTTTCAAAAGATAATCAAATCGTACAGACCTTTCAAAAAGTCTGTCACACCCATACATTTCTAATCCACACTATCATATATTTTTAGCACACCTGCTATTTTTGACAGATTGTACGACTAAGTATGATAATGAATCATGTCCTTAAGACCAGATATGAGAGTTTCTCTGTATTTTAATATTTATTGGAGCCAGATACTGTCTAGCACATTAGTAACATCTATATACATTGCATATACAAATAGCGATAACATACTAACAATGAAATATATTTCAAACATATTTCGTTTTTTTATTGATAATCGCTGCCATATTTGTGGACTTTTAGTTTAAATTATAACTGAGTAATTTTGTTGTAGAAAGGGAACACGGTGATTAGATAATTATATTGGCTTTTTATTTTTATAAAAGAGTGTCTCGTATATGTACATACACATCGCTGCTTAAATGCAAATTTTTGAGTAATATTTTAATAAATAACTAAATTTAAGGCCTATAAGGTAAAATAATGAAAAAAATCGAGATCGGAATTTCGACGGATTTATACGATTTGAGGTCTCCTGAAGCCACTATTTTTGTGGAGTTTGAACAGGTCATACCTGTACAAATGAAATTAAGTATGTGCCTTTGGTATATGGAGATGAAGAGCTGTATAGTTTTTGAGCACAATCGGGAGGGGGCAAGGGGTAGTTTCTTACCTCCAAATTTTGTGAACGCTCTACAGGTCATACCGTAAGACATATTAAAACGAAATTTAGTATGTGCCTTTGGTATATGGAGATGAAGAGTTGGGTACATTTTATGCATAATCGGGAAGGGCCAAGGGGTAGTTTACTTACTCCCAAATTTTTTAAACGCTCTACAGGTCATACCATATGATATATCAAAATTAAATTCAGTATATGCCCTTGGTTTATGGAGATGAAGAGCTGTATAAATTTGGGGCATAATCGGGAGGGCTCAAGGGGTAGTTTACTTAACACCCCAAACCGAAAATAATTAATTTTCCGATTCGAATATACTTTGAACTGTTATTCTTTATGTAGTATATCCATAAATATATCTGTTTCCTTTGGGTATGGTAATGTTGACTGTAGGCCACTCCAGTTTTATTTCCAAATTAATTAGAATCTAATAATGAAATTTTCGAACTTAATGACAATTTCCTTTTTTTTTGTTTTGTTAAAACGTTGAAAAATTAATAGGTTTTATTAGTAATTATGAAAAACTAAAAAGTCATAAATATGTTCGAAAATATCGATATTTTGATATATAGTTTAAAACATACCTTGAAATATCGTGCATTTTTTGTCGTCAGAAACGGTCTAATATTTAATTTTTCACAGTTGGTTCGGAAAACACAGCCGTCCGAGTAAACTTAAAGTGTAAATAATTCAAAAACAAAATTTTTATTTAAAAAAAAGGTTTCACTTCAATCTACCATTAAGTAATCTTATCATAATTTTATTTATATCAATAAATCGATAACATTTTGCAAACAAACTGAAAATTCTTATCAATTTTTATAATCAACTTTCAGCAAAATTATTTTACACATGTCCAATATTCGATAAACTGCCGTCATTCAATTAACTTCATTAGTTTAAGATGTCCAAAATACGACCTTTATCGCCAGCCTTACAAAAGATAGCTATCGAAGAACTAAATGAAGATCCCTCTCGTATTGATGCGGATATAGAGATATTAAGAACATGGATACAACAACAACCCCATTTAAGAGCCCGTACTGATGATCAATTTTTGGTGGCATTTTTGCGTGGCTGCAAATTTAGTTTGGAAAAGGCAAAATCAAAAATAGATAAATTCTATACATTGCGCACCAAATACCCTGAGTTATTCACCCTAAAAGGTATGGATGATGATACCATAAGAGAATACATAAGATTGGGAGTCGCTATAGCATTACCCAATCCTATAAATGAATATGGTCAGCGGATAATTTTTATGCGTAGCGGTTGTTATGATCCAAGTAAATATGATTTTTTGGAAATTATGCGTGTTTATCAAGCTGCCAGTGAAATTTCACTATTAGAAGATGACAACACCATTATCAGTGGTTACACGCATATTATGGACTTGACCAACTGGACAAAGGAACATTTTTTTCAAATGAATTTAAATTTGCTTAAACAGTTTACTGTGTTTTCAGAACAAGCGGTACCCGTAAGACCAAAAAGTTATATAGCCATAAATGCTCCCGCCATATTTGAAGGTTTTTATAATCTGGTCAAACCTATGATGCCAGAGAAACAAATAGAACGTGTAAGTTTTAGTTGCAGTATATGATTTAAACATAAACAATTTTTAATTTTAATTCCAGAGTGTTATATATGGCTCGAATTATGAGAACGTCTATAAAACAATACCTTTAAAATATTTCCCCAAGGAATATGGAGGTGAGAACGGCTCCATACCTGAATTAATAGCTGATTTTGAGAAGAAGTTTTTAGAACATAGAGACTATTTAAGGGAAAGCGACACTAAATATGGTACAGATGAAAGCTTGAGGCTGGGTAAGCCTATTGATTTTGAATGTCTATTTGGAATGGATGGTTCATTTAGGAAATTAAATGTTGATTAGAGTTTAAGAAAATGTATGTACATATGTACATATTTAAATAACATTTTTATTTTTATGTATTTATTTACATACATATTTAATATAAAGATTTGTTATACGAAAATAATAAGTTCTTTTTAAAGTACATTCTTGAGATGCTAATCGGAACTTGAATTTTTGATAGTCAGTATTTGGGATTTTAAATTGAAAAACCCCGAATCTATAAATTATTATCATATCTACAAATGAATTATTAAGGAGGATCAAGTGTGTGATTCGAACTTTTTATTTCATTTTCAAAAAATCACAAAATAATTGCGGGAAATAGAGGATATTGACTATTTAGGAAATAATTTCTTTCCATTGCCTGTCTGCTATTTATATGTATATTTTTATGTAGGTATACATATAAACCTAGAATATGCATACATATGTATGTATTTACTTGGTGGTGTCGCAAATAAATATTGTCGATATTACAAATCAACAACTCATTTATACATTTATTTCATCTGTGATAAAGGTTATAAAAACGTAAAATTTTTCGCTTCAATACCACTTTGTAGCTTCCAAAAACCAATTCAATCAGATCGCTAAAGTGGCGTTTTTTTTAATTTCGTACCACCGGCACTTGCGATGTAAGAAAAAAATCTTTAAAATTAGGAAGAAAGTTTCCTGATGATCTGGCCTAAGCAACCAGTAAAATATGTACGTATAGTAACAACAGGTCTTGAAGCCAAACCAATCTTTTATATATTTTAGTTTGTTGTGTTAGTCTGTTTAATTTTCCCATATGTAAAAATAATTATTATTAAAAGATGAATACATTAACAAACGCTTTGAGTTTTTTTTACAATTTAAGTAGAAACGAACACAAAACGGTGGGTTTTACAATTAAAAGGCGAATTCAACATGAAATAATTTACCAGCAATGGCGAATTAAGCTAGTAAATTGATTCGCCTTGGGCAAAGCAAATTTAACAATTTATTGGCAAATTACACAAAGCTTTTTTACGAAAGCTTTATCACTTTTTGGGCTGTCAAGTTTAAACGAATTTCATTTGTTTTTGACATTCTCCTGAGGATACGAAAGAAAACAGTAGTTCGGTAGACGTTTAAATAAATAATTTATAATTCCTTTCTTTTGGTTGAAAAAACATTTAATTGTTAAAAATGTTGCGCATATTAACAAATACGAATGTGTTGAAAAATTCGGGAAGAATTTTTTCAAATAATTTACAAAATACCACGGCTGCTGCCGCAAATTTTGCTTCCATGCCGGAACCAAAAACAAATCCAGAGATTCTTTACACCGGAGTAAGTTTTACCTAAATGTGTGCAAATTAGTATATAATTATATTTAGATATTGTGTAATTTTAAAGGAAACAAATAATAGTTAATGATTATGTTTGTATAATAATTGTGTTGTTTTTCATATAACTTATATAATGGACATACATATGTATGTATGTAATTCATAGGCTCTGAATTCACAATGGAGCGGTTAGTAGATTTATACTGCTATAAGGCAGCAAGTGTTAAAAGAAATCGTTCGTCATGGTCATTATTTCTCAAGGTCGATCAGATCCTTCTTGTTTTTCAGCTCTAGATACTTTTACGCGTTACTCGTTGCATTAAATATTAGGTTCCAAATGACTAACGGCTTTTTACATGGCGTTTAATATTTATCATGATAATATCATCACGTAGATTTTAATTAAGTTGTGCCGTTCACTTTTGGCATAGAAAGTATAAAGGCTCTTGTATTTTGTTTGCTTGTTTTGCAATTAATTCCGGCAATAACAACCGGCACGCAAAACTCAAAGCACACCAAAATTATATGACATAAAATAACAGTTGCCAGATATAACGCTTACATTTGACGATTTTTCCTTTGGATTTAAAATTTTCAAAAAAGACCGCGAAAATATAACGGGAGTTAGGGACCAAAATGAACAATTTTTCTGCTGCACATCTGTTTTCTGCAAAATTATTACAATTGTTTTGATTTTTCGTAATGCTACCATATTTTCACCACAATTAAATAAGAACAATTATATTTACTATATAGGACTGCAAAACTGCAACTATTTAAATACAACGTAAATTTAAAGAAGTAAGAGAGAGTGCTATATTCGGCCATGCCTCACCTTAAATATCCTTTACCATAGTAATGCTAATTGTTGTGCTAACTCTTTTATATTTCATTAAAAATTTTTTGTAAATTTTTTGAGATTTTTTTTTATAAAAATTTGTTGGAAAATTTTTTTCATTTTTATGAAACCTTTTGGTAAAAAATTTTTTTAATTTTTTTTTTGTAAAAATTTTTTTATTAATAATTATTGAAACTTTTTTGTAAAATTTGTTGTAAAAATTTTTTTGAAACATTTTTTAAAATTTTTGAATAATAAGGAACTTCCTGCAATATATATTGCGTTAGAATGATTAGACTAAGCAAAAAAAAAATATTAAAAAAAATTGCCACATATTGACACCCCCTAATGGGGTGTCAAAATTATTTAAAAAAAAAATTGCCACATATTGACACCCCCTAATATATTGACTGCTTCGGGTTACCAGTGGGCACCCTGTGGGTCTATTAGTTACCTCTATATGTATTGCTTTCTATAAAGGCCTTTAATGCAAATCAAAGCAGAAAAACCTTACCAACCTAAAAATAAACACAAAATCGGCCCTCGCAGGGGGTTATTGATCCCCCGAGATGTGTATGCACTCCTTGCAAAAAGGAAAGAAAGAAAGAAAAAAAAGAGAATCATTAAAAACGAAAAAAAGAAAAAAAAAACGTGAAAAAATATAGGTGAGCTTGTTTTTTTGCCCGCAGCCTCCAAAGGAATGATCTGATGTTGCTGAATTGCAATCCCAAAATTTTCGAAACTATGTCTTGCAAATTGGTGGGCTTCTATATTTCATCTGGTGTCTTGGAAAATGACATTACTACCCGAACACGGACAGACGGATATCGCTTAATCATCTTTTTTATGTATAAGGATCCAGAATATATGTACTTTATGGGGTCGGAAATGAATGTTGTAGATATTACACACATAATAATGCTAATTAAATACGACGTTAAAAATTGGCTATAAGGGTAAAAAAAGCAATTTTTGCAGGAGATCCCTTTAAATGCTGTTAACATACCTGTTATGACTCCGAAATTATATACGTAATATGAAAAATGTTCAAAAATTTTTCAGTTACTCAAACTACACACTGATAAACTAAATTTATAACCTCAGAAATGCTTCTGGAGGCTTGGTATCACTTCCATTCGATATCTAAATAAATTTTACCCTAGTTAATATAATGGGATGTATAACCCTTTAAAACTGTCAACTGAAATCCATCAAAGGATTTAAAAGAATAACCTAATTTTCGACACGAATTCGGGTTTGGCGGGATCCTTAACTACTCCTATTCGGTTCTCTAGTTAATTTTACCCAAATTTATTTTTTATTTACTTTTTGATATTATTTGTCATCTTATGTAATTTATATTAATTTTAGCAACATTAATACTTTTAAAATTCTTAAAATAATATTTGGGCTAATAGGCCGAATTATTAAAATAAATCAATTATATTTTCTTTAATTACTTTAAAAACTGAAATACAAAATTATATAATAAGAATTGTTGATATGTAGTATAAGTGTAGAACTGAAACCCTGGATCTCGGTTCGATTTTAAATTTTTTTTTTCACGTTTCATAATTTTTTTAAATATTTTTATTAAATAAAATTAAACCGAATCTTAGATAATTTTAAATAATACTTTTTAAGTTTAATTGTAAAGGGTTGCTCGATAAACTGATTGGTAGAGCGCTAGTCTGCAGGATGCGGGTTCGATTCCCACCAAAGACACTAGGTGTTTTCTGCATACAAGGAAAGAGCTTCGCAGGTAGTGTTGTCTACTTTAAATAATGTCCATATAAAAAAAAATAATTTTGGTTAAAAAAAAGATTTATTAAACCAATTTCCTTGCGAAATATGTTTAATGTTTTTTACGATTTTGTACCAATTGTATCCGGCAACTTCAGATTATCAGCATTTGCTAGTAGTATCATTGATAGCTGTTTATCAACTGTTTGTTTTTCATGTATTATAGGGTGATTTTTTAGGCGTTAATTTTTAAATTTAAAATGAATAAAAGATTAAGAAATTTCTATTTGACTATTAAAGGATAATTTCAAGTAGATGTTAAATATGACTGTGTTGTGATTTATTCCCAAGCTCCAATTTCGAAAAATGAAATGGAGAACAACGCCTGTTTTTTAAATGTTTAGATTTCTAAGCATTTAAAAAACATAGGTGTCAAATCTAGCTTGCTAACTCACTGATCTTACCGCTTTAAAAACTCATTTCAATTGGTCCGTTCTTTCAAGTACTTGGTGTCATATAGCGCTATTCTGTAGGGCATTAAATAGCTTAAAATCCGTGATGGATAGCGAACGATACGCAATCAATACGCAGCCCTATAAACCACACCAATCAGGATACATTGGAAAGTCTTAATTATAAAGAAATTAATTTAAGCAAACACATTAATCTTCAGTTTTCAGGTTTCAGTTTTTTGAATATTTGTTTATTTTTATTTTATAGACCATTCGAACTGCAACAAACCTATTAACACTGGCGGTTAGGGCCCTTCTAGAATACGAATAGTTACTTTGATATTTGAAAGCTTAACATTTGAGATTTAATTTACCACGGATTGAGTTGCTTGTGCAAAAGGATAAAATTTCTTAATTTGCATTTACAAAGGCAGTACTAAATCTCTAAACGACGAAAATTCACCCTATAAAATCTGGGTAATATCGCAATCTGGAATGTTGAGTGTTTGTGTGCATATTTACTATTTATAAATATATTTTCGATTTTCATCATTTCAAAGTAAACTTTGTGTATTTTTTAAGAAAAGTGCACTGTAATGAACTTTAAAATAATCTATATAATAAAGCAAGCAAATATTTTTGTTGATTGTAGTTTTGTTTAAAAAAAGATTATATTGAATTAGTTAATATTAAACAGTCGGCTCTGATATACATACATATCGTTACCTTAATATAGAAAGGCCCTAACTCGTTTTTTTTTAAATCTAATTTCTTGCGTATGTGGATATATGATCTTCAATACATATAGATAAATAAAAAGAAAAAATCTGTTACAGCATTAAAACGCTAGGAGAATTTAATAAAAAATTGCGTTAAAAAATAATTCGCGACTACAAAACTATAATTTTTATTAAGTTTTTTTCTTCTCCTGTAAAATAGGAAAAACGTTAGTTAGGGCCAAGTTGTAAGAATGTTTATATGAACACATATTTTTTACTGTTATAACAAGAATTTAAAATAATTTTTTTTTTACAAATGCCGTTGGCTACAATCGTCGGCGTGTAGCTACATACTTCAAAACTATGAAAATATTGTAGAAATACATATTTTACTTATAAAAAAAATTACTTTTTCAAAAAATACTTTTATCATATCAAAACAAATAAATATATTTGCTCAAAACCTTTTGATTGTAAATGAATTTGTATTTTTAATTTTGTATTTATAATTTTGTGACATTTTCTTCTGTTGAATAAAATAAAATTGTCGCAAACAAAAATAGAAATTAGCCTAAGTTAGCTACAGCCACAACGGTGGTCGTGTAGCCATGTAGCTATGATGTCGTCAAAATAATCGTGTTCATATAAATGTGTGTATTTTAGTTTTGACAGGTTGTAGTCGGTATCCTGCTGCCATCTATGTGTTTAATGCTTTAGTGTAATTTGAGGTTTGAAGTATATTTACACATTTTCAGTTCAGTGTTTCTTTTATAATGTTCCCTATTTACTTCGATTTAAAGTTTGAAATTTCGAACACACTTTAAGGGCCTGTTTTTATAAAAAAAACCTTCTCAAATGTATGTTTCGTTTTCAAACGATAAAGCTTTAAATTTGGTATTTATAAAACATTTGAAATTTTTCGTTTTTCTTTTTCATTCTGAAGTATAGAAAGCTTTTTATACACTAAAAAAATAAAATAATTGAAAATACAGTTAACCCGAATAATTTTTTATTTTTTTTAAATGTTGAAAAATCAACCGAATAAAATCCGTAAAACAAATGTTTTCTTCTTTAATTCAAACTTGCAAAAAATAAAATGCACGTTCCGTTGGAATTACTGATTTTGCATTTATTTTTTAAAATGCCAATCCAGTAAAAGTAACAACAAATACCATTAAAATCAACGCTATTTCCGTATTTTTTCCTATTTTTACTTCAAGAATATAACTAAAAATGACGTAAATATGTGTAGTTTGTTTCAAAATAAACGTTAAAATCAGTTAAATAATTTTTTTCTCTTCATTTCTAATGTTTATTCGTTTAGAAATAATTTTACGGAATACTTTTTTAATAAACTACAAGCAGTTGTTGTAATAATATTTTGAGTGTAGAAACCAAAAATAAATTAAAAAATTTAAATCTCTTTTTTTATCACTCATATGAAAAATACTAAAACGTAAATGTGTTGTTGTTTCTTTTAATTTACGAAAGAATATAATATTTCATTTTATAAAAACAGGCCCTAAGAATGTTATATAAAAAACATAATTTTTTCATGACAATTATATATTAAAAAATATTTTCATCTATTTTTTAAAAATTCAAAAGTAATTTCGAATTAAAAAGAAACTAAATCTTTGAAATCCTTCACATTTTATTATATACCATAACGTTAAGTGACAGTAATTTTCATCCACACCACTATGTCTAATATCGTACGAGTCATTCGTGATATAAAACCAGTTTTGGAAAATTGGACATACATGATAGGTTACAACACGCTTCAGTTTCGAGAATAAAATAAATAAATAAATTTTCAATAAATCACATTTATTAAATGTAAATTGAGGAGAGAATTTTAAATAAACAATTTTTAACAAATTTTCTTATTTGTTTCATTTAGCTTTTCATTAATAATGAGTGGTATAAAAGTAAATCAGGCAAAACTTTTGAGACCATTAACCCAACCACAGCAAAGCCAATTGCCGAAATTCAGTGTGCCGGTAAAGACGATGTTAACTTGGCCGTTAAAGCAGCTAGAGATGCATTTAAGTAAGTAACACCATATTAAACACAAAAATAAATAACATTTCAACTATGATTTAAAATAAAACAGATTGGGCTCTCCCTGGCGCCGTATGGATGCTTCAAGACGAGGTGATTTAATTAATCGTTTGGCTGATTTGTTGGAACGTGATCGTGTTTATATGGCGGTAAGTTAATTATACATTTTGTAACTGTGTAATACTAATTGAGTTTATTTTGGCATTTTCAAAAGAGCTTAGAAACTCTGGACAATGGCAAACCCTATGCAATGTCTTATAATGTAGATTTACCCATGGCTATCAAGAATTTGCGTTATTTTGCTGGCTGGGCTGATAAGAATCATGGCAAAACTATTGCAATGGATGGTGATTTTATGGCTTACACACGCCACGAACCGGTAGGTGTTTGCGCTCAAATAATTCCCTGGAATTTTCCAGTACTTATGATGGCCTGGAAATTGGGCCCCGCCTTGGCCACTGGTAATACGATTATTTTAAAGCCTGCTGAACAAACCAGCTTAACCGCTTTGTACATCGCCCAGTTGGTTAAAGAAGCCGGCTTCCCCGAGGGCGTGGTCAATGTTTTGCCTGGTTTTGGAGATGCTGGTGCTGCCTTGTCCAACCATATGGATGTAGATAAAGTGGCTTTCACCGGTTCTACTGAGGTGGGTAAATTAATCCAACAAGCATCCGGCGCCACCAATTTAAAACGCGTCACCTTAGAATTGGGCGGTAAGAGTCCCAATATTGTTTTGGCTGATACTGATATGAACTATGCCGTAGAAACTTCCCATTTCGGTTTGTTCTTTAATATGGGTCAGTGTTGCTGTGCTGGTTCACGTACTTTTGTTGAAGAAAAAATTTATGATGAATTCGTTGAACGTAGTGCTGAAAGAGCTAAAAAGCGTTCTGTAGGCAATCCTTTTGATTTGAATGTGGAACAGGGTCCTCAAGTAGATGAAGAACAAATGAACAAGATTTTGGGTTTAATAAATACCGGCAAACAACAAGGCGCGAAATTGGTAGCTGGTGGCAGTCGTTCTGAGGGTTTGCCCGGCTACTTTGTGGAACCCACAGTTTTTGCCGATGTCAAGGATGACATGACCATTGCTCGTGAGGAAATCTTTGGACCTGTTCAACAAATTATACGCTTTAAGAAATTGGATGAAGTTATAGAAAGAGCAAATAATTCTGATTATGGTTTGGCTGCCGCTGTATTCTCCAAAGATATCGATAAGGTTAACTATATTGTACAAGGTTTGAGAGCCGGCACTGTGTGGGTTAATACCTATAATTCCCTTGCCGCCCAGGTTCCCTTCGGTGGTTACAAAATGTCTGGCCATGGTCGTGAAAATGGTGAATACGCTTTACAAAATTATACTGAAGTCAAGAGTGTTATTGTTAAATTGGCTCAAAAGAACTCATAATTATTTCGTTTGGATTTTTAATTTAAGTTCCTTTCTTATGTAAACCCAATACTTTTTTAAACATTTAGTAAAATGTTATATTTTTGTACATAATTTGTGTGTATTGTTTTTGCTTTTTTTTACAATGTTTTGATTTTTTACCAGAATAAATTATCAATGTCTGAGGATTTTTTTTTTTAAGACAAAAGGACGATATGTAGATATTTGTTAGTTTCTACATAATATAATCGGTAATTTTCGCCAAAAATTCTTAAGCGTTAATTATTACTATTTTTAACCGACTTCAAAAAAAGAAGGAGGTTATCAATTCGTCTGAATGTTGCTTTTTTATGTTTGTGCCCGCATAACTCAGTCATTTTTGAACCGATTTTAAAAATTTTTCTTTATTATAAAGGAAATGCTTACAGATTGGTCCCATTTTAAAAGAAGTTCAGAATTTTAAAAATTAAAGGGTGTCCCCATATAACATACGTGTTTTTTAGGTGTATTATGAACCGTAAAGAGCACCCTTATAAAATTTTAAAAAACTGCATATCACTATAGCTGCCAATAACAGAAATTAATAAAAAAATAAACTTAAAAATTAAAGGTTGTCCCCATATGTGACGTCAATTTTAATATATGAACCATTTTAACCATTGTAGACAATCACTTGAAAGTTGGACAGAATCTCCAATATTTATAATCATAATAATAATAAATATTTATAATTAGAAATTAAAGGGTGTCCCAATAGTTGATGTAATTTGATGTATATTGCAAAACTTTTGAACCGTAACAGAGAGACGGTTGAAATTTACAAATAACCTGTATATCTAAGTCCTTTATAACATCAAGTATATAATTTAAATTTGAAAACTAAAGGGTGTCCCCATAATTGATACAATTTTACCTATCTAGCCCTATCTTTTGAACCGTTATAGACAAACACTTGAAAATTAGAGAGAATCGCCACTACTATGTCCCGTATAATATCATTTATAAATATTTAAAATTTTAAAGGGTGTATCAATAGTTGATGTAAATTTATGCATATGGCCAAACTTTTGAACCGTTTTAGACAGACATTTGAAATTTACAAAGAATCTGTCCTTGAAAATAAGTGTTTAATTTAAAATTGTACATTAAAGGGTGTCCCCTAGGTGATATTGTTTAACCTATATGGCCATATCTTTGAAACCGTTACTTTTTATTGCTGTGTCAGTAATAATAAATGTAAAAAAATAAAGGGTGTCCTCATATCTGACGTAATTTGTCATATATGGCTTTAACTGCTGAACCGTTATGGATAGACATTTGAATGTACAGAACGTATATAACTATGTCCGCTATAGCAACAAGTATAAAAGTATTTGATTTCAGTAATATTTTTTACAGATTACTTCCTTTTAAATTTTTAGTTTAGAATTGATGCACATATATTTGTTTTGTAGTCGGTTTTTTTTGCAAGAATTATTATAATAATAACTAATAACAAAAAGCAACAAAAAAATATATTGGGCCCGAGTTCGAATCCTGACTATTCTAAGGAAGGCTTTTTTCTAAATTAGTGATTAGTTTTTAAATAAATAATATTTTTATTACAAAAAAAAATCGATTATTATTGAGTAATTTTAATAAATACAAAAAAAAAAAACTGAAAACCATGAGACAAAAAAAATTTACTGTTCTGAAATTGAGGAAGCCACAGTGTAAGTTGATATCTAACATTATTCTTTCATTAGTCACTACAATATACATATATTTTTGACTCTCAACTTGATTTGAGAGCACAGTTTGAGTAAAAGTTTTTTTATTTATTTTCTTGATAAAATTACCCTAAATGGAAAACACTAAAAATTTTAATTCAATTTTTTTTGACTTAAGAACATTTTTAATTTATTTCTCTTATAATTAATTCAGATGTTCTTTTCGAAAATATTTTATATATCTGACCATTTTACTTCATACATTTAAAAAAAAATATTTATCAAAACATATGTATTTTAATACAAATTGGTAAAACGACTTTTTATATTGCAATACAAAAACGATTCATATAGATTTTTTTTCAATCCACCTCCAATTTCCGAAACGAACCGCCTAAACCGTACAAACTGTCAAAATCTATGGGATTACCAGGTCTCAAAAGCTCATTAGTGCCATAATTTGCATTTTCCTTGAAATAATCTGCATATTCTAACCATTTCATATCATATGCCTTTAAAAGTTGATCAAAAGAACCATTATCTCCTCCTAAATGATTCGGTAAATATTTGATAGGTATTGTATCCATTAAATTACTGTAGTCTTCACCGTAAACGAAAACCTGAAAAGGAAGGGGGAAGGATAAATAGATAAATACTTTGAAATATATAATTAAAAATTTTATTTTCGAACACATGATTTTTAAATATGGATTATGCAGATCGGCTCTAACGGATTTTTTATTAAACAGGTCATAAATATAAATCAACAAATCTGCATGAATGGATTTTAAGCAATGCTTTGTGACTTGGGCATGTAAAAAATTCGGTAAAAGCCACTAGACGTTTCAGCAAGTGTGGGCGCTATTTTATGAACTCTGTGAATCCCGAAGTTTTTACACGAAAGAGACCTCAACCTCGTTTCTTTACAACAATAGACACCATATTCTCCGGAAAAGAATCGTAGACGATAAGATTACGCCATGCGCATGTTTTCCCGTTATGTGACGTTTTTCGGCCAATTGAAGGTTGCCAAGTCTGTAATCAAACAAATGGTAACCCTGTAAACAAACTCATAATTTATAGTTATACTCCCAGTCAGAATTATTAGCCAATAGGAAGACAGTTTAGGCCGACATGCGCAGTAAATTTCAATTTTATTTTCGGGATGGCATAACCTTGTCCTCTATCATCCTTGTTCTCCGGACAAAATTTCAACAGTATTTGTCAAGTGGTTTATTCTAAAGGCCAAAGTATTAACTAAAACCTATAGTGTAGATCAAGCCCTTAAGGAATGTTCTGCGCCGACAGAATATCAGAACGTATTCGTGTTACATATGAAGCCTTCTCGGACAGATTTTAGGTTATTATCCAAGCTAAAGGTGGCTACATCAACCAATAACATATTTTTCTTATAATTGAAATGATTTCATGATTTACTAAAAGTTTTTAAATTAAAAAAAAAAAAATATGTAAATAAAATAAAAAGTGACAAAAAAGTGACAGCATTTTCGAATAAAGCTATCGAACCATAAAATTTCGAATCAGCGGAATTAATTATTTCTCAAACTTACTTACCCTTTGTTTCAATTTATCCGATAACAAAGATGTAAACATATTTAAAGCAGTTTGGAAAAAACTTGGTACATTTATCATGTAGTAGCCTTTTATACGAAAAGGCAAAGACTTCGTGTAAAATTGTACAGTCTTTTTCAGAAAGCTGGGTGTAAATTGCAGCACCAAATTCAATGAAATTCCCTTAAAATCAAATATATAAATAATGCCATTAATACAGGCATAAGGATCATCCATTAGAAAAATTTCGTGCATTGCATTTATTGTACCATACAGTTCTTCCATATCGACCAAACCTTTAGCAATGTCATCATCAAATTTTACAAAAAAGATCCGAGGTCCATTGTCGTTTAGGGGTCTAGGCATAGGCAAGCCATAACTTAAAAGTGAAATATTTTTAAAAGTTTAAAGTATACGATTTTTTGTTACTGTCTATCTACCCATAATTAAACATTTTCTTAAATTGTGCATCGTTTACATCGGTGGCATTAAACATGCTGGGAAATTTTGATTTCAATGTAAAGAAAAGATCGATTTTGATTTTAGCTCGTTCCAAACTATATTTACAACCACGCAAAAATTGTATAAGAAACTGATCATCCAGGCGGGCATTCAAATGTGGTTCTTGTGCTATCCAAGTTTTTAAGGCCTGCAGATCGCTAGGTATTCTTGCTGTTACTTCACACAGTTCAGTTTCGGCTACTTTTTGCAATGCAATTGGTAAAGTTTTAATATTTGCCATCGTCGACCGTTTAGCTCATTTAGCAGCAAAGTTTATAGTAAAACTGATTTGAGTATTGAGAAAAGTTAATTTTATTAAATTGAATTAATAATTCAAGAGCAAGATTTAATTGATTGGAATAATTATAATTAAAAAATAAAATAACTTATGTACTATGTATGTTTATCAATGAAAACAAGTATTTTCAATGTTACAATAATTAAAATAATTAAATATTTAATACATATCAGCATTAAGATGTATAGAAAAGAATAAACCTCTTCTTCATACAAAAGACAATGGCCAGTGATCCCTACGATTATGGCTATTGTACTCTGTTCGATAGATTACAGCCTGACAAGTAACGCGACATAAAAAATGAAAAATTGTTTAAAGCTTTACTTAATCGACTATATTGAATAACACAGTGCAACACGGAAAATAAATGATTCTTAACACCGTTTAGGTAGCGCTTAGGTAGCCGCAAAAGTGACAAATTTCCCGGCTACCTAAACGGTGTTAAGAATCATTCCTAGGAAGTTCATGTGTTCTAGGAAGTTGTTTATTGTAGGTTCATTTTTGTAGTTGATTGTTTCCTTGAATTTTGAACGGTTTGCTACCTATGGACCTGAACAGGGGAAAAAAGGTAAAAAAATTAAATTTTTAAAATTTTTTTGCGATTTTGACCTTGAAGATGAAGTTTTTTTGATTTTATATATTAACAATTTTTGTTCTTTATGACAAGAGCTACAACTTTGCCTCAGAGAGTATATCAAAATTTCAAACGGTTTGCAAAATATGAGCTTGATGAAATGATCATTTTTTTTTGCAAAAATGACATCGAGGCCCCACATCCTTGAGGGCCCATAAAAAAACCTGGAGGACTTTGGGCAAAACTGGGAGACAGGGGTCTTTTTTTTTTGGTCTTTTATGACGTAGTGGTGTCCGTATATGGTTATTTTCCATGACTTAAAAAGTTACACAGTGTTTAATGTTACAAAGATATGAGGAGTTTTATTATAAAAAAAAAATAATTAATGTGGCTACACTTAAAAAAAAAAGTAAGAGTGCGGCATTGCCGAATATAGCACTCTTACTTACACTTCACGATAGTGCTAGATATTGTGTTACCCTCTTATGTTTCTTTGAAAAGTTTTTGTAAATTTTTCTTAAAAATTTTTTTGAGAATTTTTTTGTAAATTATTTTTAGAAAAATTTTTTAAACCTTTTTATAAATTTTTTTTTTTAATATTTTTGCAAATTTTTTTTTTCTAATATTTTTTGAATATTTTTTTGTAATATTTTTAATAAAAATTTTTTTGTAAAATTTTTAAAATTTTTTTTTTGGAAAATTTTTTTAAAATTTTCTGTAAAGATTAGAACCTTCCTGCAATCTTTATTGCGTTAGAATGGTCAGAGTAAAGCAAAAAATCTTTAAAACAAAAAAAATTCATCATATTGAACACAATGGGGTTATTGACTGCTCTTTGTTACCAGTGGGCACCTTGTGACTCTATTGGCTACCTCTATATGTATTGCTTTCTATAAAAGTCTTTAACACATATCGAAGCAGAAAAACTTTACCAACCTAAAAATAAACACAAAATCGGCCATCGCAGGGGTTTATAGATCACCCGAGATCTGTATGCTCTCCTTGCGATCTACCATTCGCGGTCTTAATATTTATTTAACAAATAAAAGGCAAAAGAGAATCATTAAAACCGAAAGAAATGAAAAAAGAAACGTGAAAAAATATAGGTAGGAGTGGTTTTTTTCCAGCAGCCTGCAACGAAAAATCTGATGTTGCTGAATTGCAATCCCAAAATTTTCAAAATTATGCCAGGCTGATTGGTGGGCTCGAATCTTCGTCTGGTGCCTTGGCAAATGACATTTCAACCCGAACCGGACAGACGGACATCGGTTAATCAACTTTTCTATGTATAAGGATCCAGAATATATATACTTTATGGGGTCGCAAATGAATATTGTAGAAATTTAACACGGAATGACAAACTTACGTATACATATATACCCTTTCCACCTGTGGTGAAGCGAATAATGAGTGACTAAGAGTAAAAAGAGCAATGGACATGATGATATATTAATTCGGATGGAACTTTAAAAAAGCTCTCCAGAGTAAACGATTCCAGTTTATGGTGCCACATAAGAAACAAGCTCCAAAGACTTCTGATTTACTTATATGAAACCAAATATAAACAAATGACTTACTACACTTCTATTTACTATAAGGTGTACAATACATACGTATATATGAGTTCCCTCAACTCCCATTGGAGTATAGGGCACCAATAGTAGCCTACCGCCAGCGAATTTAATTTTAGGCAGTATAGCTAAGTTCGTTACAGGAAACGCCTATGGTGGTCATTTCGGATGCTGTGGAATAACCACTACACACTGTATACTAATATTTAGGAAAGAATAATGAAACACCGAAGCAGACCACACACAAACTTTTTGGTTCCGTTTTCGAACCCCTTTGTTCCTCAATGATTTCTGGTAATCGATTGTTAATTGACAACTACTTCACTTTTGATTGACTTCCGTATTGTCTAAAGCCTTTCATCGCGAAAGCAGAGATTTTAGGCCATTTTCCTCATAACAGAATAAAATTATTAACCTTTGTCTTAGGCTAAGATGTCTCTGAGACGTCCATAGCTTATATGATTGTGCCCATGTGGCCTTATTTCTTATGCTAGCCAGTGCTAGATACTTACACACAGTATGAGCTACCGTTTAAGCGCCTTCCAGGAACAGTCTGCATGTATTGTTTTCTTTTATTTTTGTTAAGTTTCCATGACGTCACTAATTCAGTTGTTCGGGAGGATTAGTAAATAGTATGCTACTCCATCAGTCTGGGATTGTGGGTTCGATTCCCACTTAAGGGGCTGGTCTCTTTCGACAGAAAGGCCAGTAAGATGTTTAGATATAATCGGGGATAAACTAAGGATCATCTGGCCAAAGCCACATGAGATCCCGAAAATAGGATGATCAGAAATTATTGAGGGACGGTATTCGGTGTTCCCCTTTAAAATAATAATATCGAGCTCAAGGTAACCCGATTATATCATAAATATTATCTGGCCTCCCTATCGAGAGGATATTGCCAATCAAATTGAAGATTGCCCGTTAAGGGTTCATTTAAGAGTAAATGGCCAATCTTGAATTTGATTGGTTTTTGGTGTTCGAGTTAAGTTTTCGGTTTTAGTGTGTTCTCACATATAGCAAAATTGTATGGCCAACATTTTTGTAGAACATTTTATCGCTGTCCGTCCCCTTTTTCGGGGTGTTTTTTACAATTGTTTAGAATAAAGCGACAAAATGCCGTTATGCGGGGGAGATAGAGGGTTAATATATTCTACAAAAATATTTGTCATAACATTTTCTATAAAGTTGTTGAAAACACACCTCAAATGCACAGAAAACATAGTTTTATATACCGGTATGCTGCAACAAGAGGCTAGAACTGGGAAAATGTAACCACCTCTGAAATAAAATTCCCATGTGATCTTCAAAAAGCCGACACACGAAAATTTTGTTTGGTCTTTTTTTCTGTTTAACTAAGTAATTTATAAAAAAAAGTTTATAACATAATAAAATATGTATTTGATTTCGCTTAAATAATTGACATTTAATGCTGTTTGATGCTAAATAATTATAAGACATGATATTCGCCATTAATCCACATCCAATTTTCGGAATGAACCGCCCAAACCATATACGCTATCAAAATCAATGGGTTTGCCAGGCCTCAGCAGCTCATTCGTGCCATATTTTGCATTTTCCTTAAAATAGGTCTCATATTCTAAACATTTCTTTTCGAGGTCCTTTAAAAGTTCTTCAGTTGTGCCATTTTCGCCGCCCAAATAATTGGGTAAATATTTGGTCGGTATAATATTCTCTAAATTGGTATAGTTTTGGTCATAGACAAAAACCTGAAAACATAAAAGGAAAAAACCAACAACTCATTTTAAGCATTGGAGCGGGGTTATATTGGTGAATGTTTTTTTTTTGATCTTACCCTTTGTTGGAGTTTTTTCGATAACATCGGCATAAAAATATTGACAACGGTTTGAAAAAATCCTGGTGTATTTAACATGTGAAAGCTCTTGATGCGAAAAGGCAAAGATTTTTCATAAAATTGTGTAATTTTTCGCAGAAAACTAGGTGTTAATTTCAACACCAAATTTAATGAAATATCTTTTAAATCTGCTATAAATATAATGCCATTTATACAGGCATAAGGATCATCCATTAGAAGAATTTCGTGTATTGCATTTGTTGTCGCATACAGTTCTTCCATATCAATCAAACCTTTGCCAACATCGCCTTCAAGTTTCAGGAAAACAATACGAGCCCCATTCTCATTAAGAGGTCTAGGTAGAGGCAGGCCATATCTTAAAAGTATAATATTTACATATTATTTAATATTAAAAAAAAAAAATAAGAATAAAAAATGTCCAGTCAAACGGGTAGATGGTAATCCGTTCAAAATATTTTTAATTAATAAATTTTAATCAATCTAAGTAATAAAAAATAACTAAAAATTAACACATAATCTAGTTATAATTACATTATTTTAAATTTCGAAATCAAGTTCGAATTTTCGAACACTTAGAATAATATATATTTATAGCAGCTAAAACGCAATGCAACTAAAGATATGATAGGCAAAATAAAAATATATTTCTTAAAATAAAAAATAATAATATTTTTTTATACAATTTCTATCCATAAAGTATACCAGCTTAAATATCAATGACCTAAGTCTGTTATCAAGAAACTTTATTTATATATTTTCAATAGCGTGGTATTTAAGTGCAAACACAATTTTGGCTTGTAAATACATATGTTCAAATATTTATTTATTTATTTGAATTGAGAATTTATATTAAAAAAAAAAACACAAAAAAACTGCAAAAAGAATAAAATTACACAGGGCTACAAAATAAAACTTGTTTCTGCTTCGAAGCAGTTAAGATGCGAATCAATTAGGATACAAATAATAACAGCGTTTTAAGCCTTTAAGTTAGATCTGTTGAATTGGCTCTGGTTGTTGGGATAAGCCGTTGTGTTAACAATGCTTCGAAGAGGGTACGATTTTTATAGTTAAAAAATTCGAAAATCTATATTTTTTAATTTTTTTTAGTTTTTTATGTTATTTTTTAGAATACTAAATTTTAAGCGTTTCTTTTTCAAAACATTTTAAAGAAATTTTAAATTTTTTTGCTTTTTTAAAAATTAAAAATTTCGACTTAAAACGTTTTGTAAAAAGTGCATATATTTTATTCTTTTAAAATATATGTATATATTTTTAGAAATTAATTGTAGTTAATTTTCTTGATTTCACTAAAACTTCAAATGTCGCTTTAAATATTAAAAGTCATGAAAAATTAGAAAAAATTATTGTAAATACCCAATATTCAATATTTTTTTAAATTTGTCACTATGAACATCGGTAACATTGAACAAGTCGGGAAATTTGCTTTTCAATGTAAAAAATAGATCTATTTTGACTTTAGCCCGTTGCAAACTGTATTTGCAGCCACGTAAAAATTGTATCAAGAATTGATCATCCAGGCGGGCATTTAAATGTGGTTCCATCTCTATCCAAGTTTTAAGAGCCTTCAGGTCTTCGGGTATTCTTGCTGGCACTTCACCCAATTCAGTTTCAGCTACTTTTTGTAACTCTATTGGTAACTTTTTAATATTAACCATATTTTCCCGTTAAGATCTTTGAACGTTAAAGATTAAATTTAAACTGACTTCAATGTGAAAAAAAACAAAAAATCTTTTTAATTAAAGCCAAAGTAATTTCAAAACAAGATTTAAATAATAAGTCTTAATTACACATACACGTACACTTTTATGAACACAACAAACAAGTGTTTTTTAATTTTTATTGAAAATTTAATTAATAACAAAAAAAAAAAAAAATATATAATAAAAGTTGTTTAATTTAATACAAAGGTTGGTTATAAGCGCTTTGAATAGGTGAGAATATCTTGAAGAGAAAGATTTACTTTACTACATTCATAATATTAATTGATCTCTGTGTTAATGAAAATTATCTTCGATTAGATAACGCTGTTCAACTTACTTACATTACATAACTAATTAAATATATTAATTATTCATCACCCAATCCCTTCGTTCCCCGTTGCCCTTTCAGCGATTTTGATAGTAACTGTCGATTGGTTTAAGGCATATTCATAACAGGTCGCGACGAAAAAAATACGTATATTTTGTTTTTGTATAAATCATTTTCGGCTGTCAAAAAAAAATGTTAGACATTTTGACACTGAATGATGGAGAAACAACGAAAGCTAATAGTCACCTGAGCTGTCAAGTTTTCCAGTTATGAATTCGCCTTAGACTTGCTTAAGCATCTCGAGACTTCCACAGGTATTAACATTTGCTTGATGATTTTTAGCTGCCGACTTTTTTCTTATTACTAACTGCCTATTTCACGATGACACACGATTCATTTTTACGCACAATTACATTTAAAAGAATGAAACCTTTGTGAATTTGATTTAAATGTATTTGCTAATTCGTGTGACATCGTGAAATAGGCAGTAAGTTCTCGATATTAAACTAAGTGTCTGCCAAGGCGAATTCATACCAGGTGTGAGCAGTAGGATAACAACTACAACAAAACAACAACTTTGACATTAGATTAGCAGATATGAAACAATGTATTTTTTGACAAGACATTAGCAAAAAAACGAGAGCAAAAAACCATCAGCTGGGCTATCGACTCCACCTGGTATGAATTCGCCTTGGTATCTGCCTAAGGTCATCAGTTAAATGCCAACTAGTATTGGATATTCTTCTCACATTATTCTCATAACGTGTGTTCAGACATTAGTGATTTAAGATCACGTGACTTCAAAAACTGTTGTGTGTACACCTTTTATATGATTTCAAATCGCTTTAACTACAGACATGGTAACCCTTAAAATAAGCAAACTACGATATTTAACGGGGTTTCATATGCATTGCGAAATCTTGTTTTTATCATTCCTTATAGTAATTATCAAATATCGTATATCTAAATCTGTTTTATTTAATGACTATGTAGCAAGGCGAATTTATACCAGGTGTAGTCGATAGCCCAGCTGATTGTTTTTTGCTCTTGTTTTTTGCTAATGTCTTTTCAAAAATACATTGTTTCATATCTGCTAATCTAATGTCAAAGTTGTTGTTTTGTTGTAGTTGTTGCTCTACTGCTCACACCTGGTATGAATTCGCCTTGCTATGTAGGTAGCAAAGAAACCGGGTATAGCTAAAAATTATTAAGAGTATACTCTTATATGTATGTATGTAAGTATATTATTTCGATACATACAAACATTTATTTATAGTAAATTTTTGTTACAGCCTGTTTATAATTATAAAACATTTTGCCCTTAATAGGAGCAAAACCGTTACCGCCTTTCGTGTTATATATTTTTGTAAAATATGTATGTAAATAAAAACTTACAATTTTACAGATTTAAATATCATGAAAAATTTTCAGATCTTTAAACAATCAGGAATACTTATAACAATTAAAATTTTAGATATTCATAAACTCTCTTTCAATCCACATCTAACTTTCGAAATGAACCACCCAAACCGTACAAACTGTCAAAATCGATGGGTTTACCAGGTCTCAGGAGCTCATTGGTACCATATTTTTTATTTTCCTTAAAATAATTTCCATACTCTAACCATTTTTGATCGAATTCCTTTAAAAGTTGATCGGTCGAACCATTCTCACCGCCTAAACAGGTGGGTAAATATCTAGAAGGTATATTTTTCTCTATATTTTCGTAGTTTAGTCCATAAACAAAGATCTGGAAAGAAAATTATAATAAAATATTTAACAAAAATAGACTTCAAAATAAAATTTTATTTTTTTGCAGTAAAAACGCATCGTTAAAATTCTCATATTCTTTTTCAAAAAAAAAAAAAAAAAAAAAAAAACACAAAAACAAAAACAAAAACAAACTCAAGAGTGATAAAAAAAAATTATTCATATGAATACATTAACTAACCATTCACTAAACAATGTACATAAATATTTTACAAAAAAAACATATATTTTTTGTAAAAGAATTTTAAAGTTTTTTTTTGACAAAACTATGATTCAACCTAATTTGAAGTTTACCCTTTGTCTCAACTTCTCCGTTAACAAGGGCAGCAAAATACTCAAAACAGCGTTGAAAAATCCTGGTGTATTTATCATGTGAACACTTTTTATGCGCAAAGGCAAAGATTTCTCATAAAATTTTACAATTTTTCTCAAAAAACTTGGTGTAAATTTTGACGCCATATTTATTGTTATATCCTTTAGGTCTATAATATATACAATGCCATTTATGCAGGCATACGGATCATCCAGTATTATGATTTCATGCATGGCATTTGCTACCTGAAATAGATCTTCAATATCGAACAGACCTTTGCCAATATCACCGTCAAATTTCATTAAATATAGACGCGAACCATGATCATTAAGTGGTTGGGGTAACGGCATAGCAAATCTGAAAAAGAATATATTAATTATTTTGCTTTAAAACTATGTCTTTGTGTATATCCACCCCTGATTATAAATTTGTCTAAATTTAGCTTCATTAACATCGGTGATATTAAACAAATCGGAAAATTTTGATTTCAATGTAAAAAAGAGATCAATTTTTGTTTTAGCTCTTTCCAAACTGTATTTACAACCACGTAAAAATTGTATTAGGAATTGATCCTCGAGGCGAGCGTTCAAAAAAGGTTCTTGTTCTATCCAAGTTTTTAAACTTTGCAGGTCACTGAGCATTCTTGCACCTACTTCACCCAATTCGTTTTCAGCAGCTTTTTGCAATTCAATTGGTAAAGATTTTATTTGTAACAACATGTTTGCGTGTTATGCTCGTTTCATGTTTAAATTAAAATAACAACTGATGTTTGTTTAAATTAAAATAAACATTGCAATTTAAAATAAAAATCGACTCACATACATACATACATACATACATACGTATGTACACATACAGTGGTGGTAATATATTTAAAACATAAATGCTATATCAAATTATTAATCACTCCTTTGAAAATCTAACGGTATTTTTATACAAGATTTCTGTTTTATGTCCTATGCACCTAACCCTTCAACATCATTAGCCATCAACATGTCTTAATATAAGTCAAACTTAATATAAAAAACATTCGGCCCTATTCCCATTTGCGTTTTAATTTTAATAGTTGTTTAACTAATAACGTTCACGTTATTATTTATGACATTTTTGTAAATTTCGGAAAACTTTGTTATTTCTTTGTAAGTTTTAACAAAAAATTCTAAGTAAGATACTCGATTAGTGGCGATCTTACTTGTTCATGGTAGGCAAATTTCACTACGTTTCGTTTTGGGTAAATTTGTTTTTAAATTTTAATACGTTTGACACCGCTTCCTCCAATGGTGTAAATCGCACCTATTCATAACAGCCTTCCCCTGTTGCTCTCAGATTCAGAGCTTCCTTTTATCTTGATTTATTTTAATAAAAAAAATTTAATGCATGTTTTCTCCTAATTTAGTTTTACTTAGTTTATGCCAACCGTCTCCATCAAGAACTGGAGGCCCAAACGTATTTAATTTCTTGACAGTTTCGCTTTAAAAATCACTTAATTTTAGGGTTTAATGCCCTTTCGAAAAACCTTATCATAAGCGGGATGTTTTTTTTTTTTTCATTTAAGAAACTAAATAAAATTTCGAACTGCCTTGATGTACTTTTTTCATTTTAAAATTTTTTTTCTTTTAGTCGTTTAAATTTCGTTGCCTACAATGATGACGACAGTGATAGAGTGTTTTATTGTCGTTTCTATCTTCGTTTTAAAATAGAGAATACCGATATATTTACAACGAATGTCGTTAACGCCAACGGTGATGCCAAATTGTAGTTTTTATTTCATTTTCAAAGTACAACGGCAATGGGAATAGGGCCGGTTATTTTTATATTTTTGTTATTTTTGTGACGACATCTTAATGACTAATGTAGACGGGGGGTAGGAGGCCGTCAATTTAAACAAAACATAAGCATGACTCCGGCAGAGCAACAAAATAAATTTGTGCATGTTGTTATAGGTGGCGAATACGTGTTTATGTCATTCCCACAATGTTGTTTGAATGCTTATTGCACAGTAGATAATAATAGTGCGGTTGAGCAACAGATAGCGCTGTTTACAAATAATAATGTCAAACTAAAATGCAACAATGTAAAGATAATAACATGTTAAGACTTGAAAAAAAAAACATTAAAAAGTCGTCTTCACTAGTCAGCAAATTGAACAAAACATAAACATGACGCTGGCAGAGCAACGTAATTAATTTGTGCCTGTTGTTATAGGTGACGAATGCCTGTTTAAGTAATTTTGTGTTTTTTTTTGAGATTCTGTCCAAAAAAATTTGTATATGGCAAGAGTTCGAAACCAAAGCGCCAGGGTGTGGTTGCCTTAGCTTCCTCCAAAATCTGCAGCTCGACCTATACCTTCGTATAGGAAGTGAGACTCCAAATGTAGCTAGACAAAATTAATAAGATTGTAATGGTGTTCCTCCAGTGAAAAATTTGAGTTTATTGGTTCTCCTCCAGTAAAAAAATTGAGTTTAATGGTGCTCCTCCAGTTAACAGTTGAGTTTTTAAAATGGTGCTCCATCAATGTCCGTCTTATTGAAATTAAAATTTCTATGTTATATAAGATAACCAAAGGATTACACGTGGCTGATTCAGCAATTATCAATAACAGTACCGTAGTACAGCTATTCGAGGACGCCAATCAGCCAGTGTGAGAACGAGACGCAAACCACTCGTAGGCCGAGCAACAAGGACGGCCTGATTGCCTTTAAACGATAAACGACCCAGAGCTACTGACTGGGGGTAACGTGGGCAGTTTACACTTAACACTAACATGATGTTAGTGTTAATGTTTATCATTTTATGTCTAATGTAGAGTGCAATTAATTCCTTAGTTATTACTCTTTACCAATAAGTTATCTTATAAAATCATGCTATTTAACGGTAATACATTTCGCGAAGTGCACACATAATTAAAATATTTTCGACTTTGGTTTAAGATATCGTCTTCACGAGCCATTGTTTTGCTTGCACATGAGCCAAACGTCGGCAGAATAGGAGAAAAGTTTGCGTATTTTCTTCTATGTGGAGAAAAGGTATTGATGTGCATGTTCCGACTACACATAATTTTCGGTTTTTCGTCAATGTTGTTCAAATGCTTATAGCAAAGTTTTTGTTAAAAATTATTTGAAAAAGAAAATGTTAAACGTTAAACTTAAAATAAAACCGCTAGGGTGTTTTTTTTTTAAACGATTAAATAAAAATCTCTAAATGCACTTGTTTTGCTTCAAAATCATATTTGTATTTTGAACTTCTCAATGAAATCAACTTGAACCATTTGCAATATTATAATTTAAAAAAAAGTTGTTTCTTCTACATCATATTTTGTTTATCAGTTATAACGAGCGTTGAACGTAACTATGCAATTGGTTTCAATCGAGACTTATCTATGTACGTAATTAGCAAGTCTTATTGTGTTTAAAAATTATGTTTTTTTTTAACTTAAGATGAAGTAAGAGAAGTATGTACATACGAGTACACATTTTAAACGTTTTAAAAAATAAATCGGCTAAGAGAGAGAGAGAGAGAGGAGTTCACATATAAAACAATATTAAACTTTACAAGAAAAGCACAATAAAAAATTTATTAAATAAGGTGAAGTTTTATGAGATTTAAATTTTTTTCTAAATTTATTTTCTACGTTACGTTATATTTTTTACGTTACGCGTAAGTCGCCCTCTGGTGATTTTAGCATATACATAATTGATAGTATGCCTTTAGGATTTGTTAAAATTTATATTAAATACATTTATGTTGTTATATTATATCTATACTAGCTGTAACCGCCACTTTGTCAGCGTCCTTACAATGTTATGTTTGATTACGCTTTGAAAGTAATCCAAACCAAATTTTAAGACTCCTTACTTTTATACTGCTTCAGGTATGTTTCATGAATTTACTTTATATAAAGTTAACCATCCCTGGGTAATTACTCAGGAACATAGGCTTTATATAAAATTCCAAAATTTATATAAAATTCTAAAATTATTATAGAGCTCTGTCTGTAAATAGTGTTCAAAATTTTGCTCTGACAAAAATGAAAGGTGCTGTCAAGTTAGCTTTTATTACTTTTTCTCTATTTTCTCTTCGAAATGAGATTTTTTACAGGAAAAAAGTGTATCCTATATTTGAATCAAGATGGTCAAACTTCATATAAAAAACAGTATTAAAAATAATGTTTTTTTTTTTAATATGAACTTTAACTTTTGTTGAGACATGTTAATGTCTAATGGTGACGATGTGTAATGGGGACGGGGGTAACAATACTTTTTGAACAAGACAGCGACAACGATAATAACAAATTTCACAATAAGCTTGTTGGTAAATATTAAAAAAGGGTTTTAATGTAAAATTATTAAGTTTTTAATTGTTGGGTATGATTAAAGCTATTCGGAAGAGGATATACAGCTTATTTATAAACTGAAAAAGTAATGTAGACAAGTAACCTGGATTGGAACAGTGGGCTTGGTACCTCTTATATATACCCTTGTGACTATTTTATATTTCTAAATTTGAAGAAATGGCTGATAAATTATTATTGTGTACCTACGTAGAGAACCTAATAGGTAGAGTCTTGATATTTTTTACTCTGCAAAAGGATGTTAAATTATGTGCATTTTATGCAAAGTAATTTGAATATATCAAGAGATTTACAATAGTGACACGCTCTAAATTTTACATAAACTTTATTATATTTTACCAATTTGAGGATAGGAGTAACGTAGCACACTTTAATTTAAAGGCAACAAAAATTGACAAAACGTTACCTCTTCAGGACAATAAATTAATATTTTTTATTAAATAAAATTGAAAAGGAGTCCTAATTAACATTTTGAAAAAACTTACCAATAATTCAAGCCTCTGATATATTAAAAGACTTGTCTGATATTTTGTTCCTTTAACTTATTTATTAATGGCATGAATGCAGAGGTAGGACATAAATGCATTAGTAAATCTTTATATCCAATGGTTATAAAATCTTCTAATAGAATTCCTGAGCTTCATGACTCTGGAGGCGGATAAAGAAATTTTCTTAAATTTTCAAACACAATTTCAAAACTTTATTTAAAAAAACCAAACAAGCTTGCCAACCACGACCTTCTCCTTGGCGTTATCCAATAATCTGCAAACATTTCAAATAAAAAAAGAAGAAATAAACAACTTCAGTATTGATAAAAAATTGATCTTTATGCCAACTAAACTAAATTATAAAACAACATTCATCAAAACCCATGTTAATACACATAATAATACTATCTTTGGTTAAAAAACAATTTGTTTATCTTAATTAAAATTTTGTTATAGGGAGTTAAAACTGAAATGAAAATAAAAAATTATGCAACAAGCTTTTAATAAAATAGAATAGAGAGCAACCAATTAATCGATGTCTAATTGTTTAAAAGAACCCTCTATACCAAAATAACTTGTATAATCAAATGGTAAGCCATCCTCTCTTAACTTTTCCTCTGTACCATAATTAGGTTCATCCAAAAAATATTCACGATACTTCATTAATTTCGCTTCCATACGTTCTATAATATCCTGTATAGTGCCATTGGTGCCACCATATTCTACCGGCAAGTATTCTCGGGAGACATAATCGTAAATGATGTCGCTCGAAGCGCTAACAGAAATCTGTTAAAATAAAGATTAAAATAAACTGAAATGTTATTGTTCGAAGAAGAAAAAAATAACTTACTCGACTTTTCATTTTCTCGGGAAAAAATCCCTTAATAGTATTAAAACCTGTTTCGAAAGGCGTGGGTACATTTATAAAAATTGTGCCTTTTTGACGCATTGGCATTGCTTCATCAGCAAATACGGAAAATTTTCTTAACAAATCCGGTTGCAAATGAAATAAATGGCTGCCAGAGACACTTATCATATCCATTATTTCTATATAACCACACACAGTGGAATTATCATCTTCTATCATCATTATCTCACCAAACATAGAACCCACTCTGATAATGTCCTCAAACTTATATTTGCTGATATCGTACTTCGTGGCTCTTATAATAGTGACACAAGGTGTTCCTTCATCATCGGATATAGGTATTTGCAAGATTATGCTAAAAACCAAACAAAAAAATGTTGATAAAATAACACAGTGCAACACGGAAAAAAATAACCATATACGGACACCACTACGTGATAAAAGTCCAAAAAAAAGGCCCCTGTCTCCCACTTTTGCCCAAAGTCCTCCAGGTTTTTTTTATGGGCCCTCAAAGATGTGGTGCCTCGATGTCATTTTTGCAAAAAAATGAATTTAAATTCATTTCGGCTACCTAAGCGCTACCTAAACGGTGTTAAGAATCATTCCTAGGAAGTTCATATGTTCTAGAAATTTGTTTATTGAGATCTTAGGTTCATTATTGTAGTTGATCTATGGACCTGAACAGGCGAAAAAAGGTGAAAAAAATTGAATTTTTTAAAGTTTTTTGCGATTTTGACCTTGAAGATGAAGTTTTTTTTTGATTTTATATGTTAACAATTTTTGTTCTTTATGACAAGAGCTACAACTTTGCCTCAGAGAGTATATCAAAATTTCAAACGGTTTGCAAAATATGAGCTTGAGTAAATGATAATTTTTTTGCAAAAATGACATCGAGACCCACATCTTTGAGGGCACATAAAAAAAACCTAGAGGACTTTGGGCAAAACTGGGAGACAGGGGTCTTTTTTTTTTGGTCTTTTATGACGTAGTGGTGTCCGTATATGGTTATTTTGCCATGACTTAAAAAATGTGTAATCTTTATCATAGGGTAATTCCATGTAAATTCAACGAGGCACTCAAAATGACTACTTTAGATTTTATTGAAACTTTTTTATTTATATCCCTTATCTCCCTGAAGCCAAATATAATTTTAAAAAAATAGTTTTTTCATGTTTGATATCAAATTAAAGCGTTTGAAATCCCCTTTAAAACATTCTAGGGCTTATAGAACTGGAATTTTAATATACAAATTTAATCCTCGAGCACATATGCAAAAAATAGATATTTTTCTATTTTGATAACTGTAAAAAATTTTTTTAAAATTATTTTTGGATTCATGTAAATAAAAAAAGTTTCAATAAAATCGGGAGTGGTAAATTTGAAAACAATTTTATTTTGGTTGATTTGTCATGAAATTGCCCCATATTTAAATTTAAATTCTAGTGACCACTTACCCCATTCTTAATATCTCCAGTACTTGATGATGATCCACCACTCTTTTTTCATTGAATACTTCTGGTATGGCCGCTTTTAAAGTATAATAACGATCGATTTTCTGTTTGGCTCTTTCTATACTAAATTTTGAGCCTCTTAGAAAGGCCAATAAAAATTGATCATTAGTTCTGGCTTTTAAATGGGGCTGGTCTAAAATCCATTGCCTTAATCTCAAAATTTCATCGGTCAATTGTTTAGGGTTTTCATTTAATTCACGTATGGCCACTTCTTGCAGAGCTGATGTTAGTGGCCTTATAATAGGTGGTGTGTCCGCAGAGGATGGATTCATTTTCTCTATAACAATTTATGTTAATAAAACGCTTTAAAATTCTAGTATGCTAGAAAAGTAAAAACAAATTAGTGACTTAAGGTCAGATAAGGAAAATGTATATTATAATTTTACTTTTTTGGAATTTATTGCACTAAAATGACAAAATTATTATAAAGAATAAAACAAATATATATATATATATATATATATATATATATATATGAAATATTTATATATAATATATGACGTATGACATTTAAAAGTTTAACCCAAGAGATTTTTAGGCTAAAATGTTTTAACATTAGTTAGAAGTTGCTATAAGTACTTACTAAAGGCAAATAAAATTATAATTTTCTTTCTTAATATTTTTCAAAATGAAAAAGATGTACGGAATTTAGGTTGTTAACAACACTTATTTTCGTACTCACATATAGTTTAAAAGCAGAAAAAAGTACAGCAATGTATTGTTCTTGTTGTTTGCTTATGTTTACATGGTTAAATGCTGCCGAAATACTCGTACAGCATATTTCCATTAGCGTAGGAGGACAAATTATCTAAGGGGGCAAAAACATTTTTATTTGAAAGTATATTGTGAAAATAAATATATAAGACTATTTTGAAAAATTATAGGAAATTTGTTTTTGCAGGTCGTCGAATACAGTTTACTTTAGAGTTTTACAAATTTGTTATTTATTCTAAATGTCTGCAATAAAACAAAAAAAAATTAGTTATACCATCGATTTTACCATCTGGGAACGAAAGTTTAAAAACAACTCAACACCTGAAAAAATTTAAATTTTTTATGAAATCTCTTTATGGCATTTTTCGGATTCTATCTATTCTATTTTGTTCTGAAATTTTATTAATTCAGTGTATATTTGATAACTATGATTTTTTGAAGAAACTTATATTCTTTGATGAACTTTTGATACGAGGACAGTTTAGTACTCCATGACTTTTTGCAATTCCCGCCCAGTAACTTTCAATACAATTGCTAATAAAACCCAGCACAAAATTAGGCATTACTCGATCACAGACCACTAACTTTATGGGAGCCTTTTCGACCTCCTTCGTTCCTCAATGATTTCTGGTAACCGACTGGAAAATTTACGAATAAATTACTTTTTCATTGAGTCCCGTGATGATACCAGCCTTTTACTCTCGATGTAGTGATTTCAGACTGGCGACTGATACATGCCGACATTCTTTCTCATCACAAAGTCTATCTATGGCAATTGCTAACATTTAATTAAGACTAAGTAAGGTATCCACAGCTTCTGCATTTTTTTGAATATGTGTCTGCCCGTGGTCCAAAGCCTTTTTCCTGGCACAACCTGCAAGTATTGTCTTATCTCGATTTTTAACTTGGCTAAATAATAATACTTGAGAGTCCGTGACCTATCACTAACGCAGTTAACCATTTGTAGGAACCCAGATTATATCAAAGCTCCTTCCTGGTTATCTGCCAATTCCAGAGTCTTTGGTCGGAAATGAACCCACAACCCCGGGCTGATATACTAGCACACTATCTACTAGCCCACCCAGGCAACCACTAAATATATTTTATTAAATTTAAAAAAAAGTAATTATTAATTGAACTAGTTCTTATAATTTCAAAGAGAATGCCTTGCAAATATTTATTTACTAATTATTTCATAATTTCACTGAATTTTTAAAAAATTTCTAAGTTAGCTCTTTAATTTTTTAGAAATACATTGCTTTGCATATTATTGCGTAATTTACATTACGTGTTATCCTCTGAAAAATTAGTTATTTAAGACTTACGCTTTATTGGTGGCCCGTTTAGGAAGTCCTTCTTTCAAAAATGCTTAATGCAAAACTCGATTAGCTTTTATAAAATGTGTTGCTGGGAATGGAACAACTGAAGAATTTTGAGCAACCTGAGTATATAAGCTTGTTTCTGACAGTCATAAAAAGTAGACAACCTCGTTGATTTGAATGAAAGTGGGAAAACGTGACGATGGTAAAAAAAACATTACCAAAGGAAAATAAATTCTTTATAAAGCAACCTATACACGACATGTTTTTTACATCGAACATGTCAAATATCCCACTGTAAAACACCAACATGTCGTGTGGGGCTGTTAAAACATTGCTTCTGTAAAATACATGTGAAAAGCCACCTGACAACATTCCATTTAGAGCATCTTCTATTTTGATCGGACAAACCATCTGACATCAACAGTGTTTCAGTGTTGCCAAAAATCTTTGACGTGTGAAAACAATCAACGGCAGTTAACCATTGACGAAAGGAATGGTTAATATTTTACAAGAGCAATATCTGCATATACTTTTAACTAATTTTGTCTATTTGACAACAATTATTTACATTGTGTATCATCATTTAATGCAAACTTAACTTCTTTACATTTAGAGTAAAAAAAAAAAAAAAAAAAACTTAAAAATGGAATTCTGTAGCGCACCACAAAAATAATTCAGGGCGGCAACAAGCTATTTTGCAACCGAACGGCTTGGATGCGTTTGTGACCAAATATAATAAGTGTTCTGTAAAACAACAATTTTTACAGATATACAGAATTACATCTGACACACATTACATATGTAAAAAACATGTCGTGTATGGTTAGCTTAAGTAGTATGAGGACTCTGCACCATTATTAAGTTCCATTGTAGTCGTACTAGCTAGCGTTATGCCAGAGATAGTCGATAAAATATATGAAATAATATTGGACCAGTAGAGAATAAAAGTTTTTGAGCTATCTGAGGCATAAAGGATCTCAACCGAAGGGATACATTATATTTTGTACGAATATTTCGATAAGAAAAAGTTATTTGATACCCCATTTAGAATACACTTCAAATTGAGCTCCTTGTGACTATTTCATGTTTTTAAGTTTGGTTGGGTGGCAAGAGATTTGGGTCAAACGTAAAGGTCATCAGTAAAACAAGCGCATATCTTGAGATCTCTTATTATTTGAAGAGATTAGAAAAAATAGCAAGACCCTGAACTCGAGCTCATAGAAGACTGTGTTAAAATATATTTAAACCAAAAAGTCACGGAATTATCTAATGGCCCTCGTATTTTGGTTATCTTTTTTTTAATACAAAATTCGATTTTTTTGTTAGAATTGCGTTTTTTTGTTATTTATATTTTTTGTGATATTTTGGTGATAATATCTAGTCCATAAAAGTGTCCTTACTTAGTAGGTAAATAACAATATTCTGTTAAAATTATTATTTTTACCCGTAGGCTAGTGGATAGTGTTCTAGTCTATCACATTTTTACAATACATTTGTAATATTTGAATAAATATTTTAAGAAGCATTTTGGTTTAATGTATGTTTGAATTAAATTTTTTATTAATTCTCTATGTTTCGAAATATTTGTTTAATTCCATGCAATCAATATTGAAAACAAAAAGGTAACTAAGTTTGTAACAAGAGCGCTGCTGTTCTTTTAAAATCATTATTGTATTGAATTTCACATCCCTGTTTGAGACTGATTATATTATTTTATTTAAGCGACACTTTACTTGTAAATAATCCAATTATAAAATTACACTTAAGCTTTTTATTTTCATTCTACCCTGCGTTTTGTCCGGATTTTAATGGAATTAACGTTAATTTGAAACCACAAATAATGAAAGTTAATTTGTTAGTCGGTGTTGCCAATTATACTTAAAAAAAATATTTCACATTTGATAATAAAAGTTCTTTGCAAAAAGTAAAGGCAAGTTTTTTGCAGGAAGTCCAAGTGAACTGCTAGATAATTTGGATTAAATATTATACTGTTCTTTTGATTTAAAAATTATAACATTAAAACTTATAGTTATAATTTAAAAATATATTGTTAAATATTAAGATATTGTTAAAAAAGTTTAAAAGTAATAAAAAACAAGTAAGAGCGCTATATTCGGCTGTGCCGAATATATACCCTTCACCACGGTGATTTTATTTATACAGTGATTGTTGAGTTTTTACATAAATTAAAATAAGTCGTATGAGAAAAGACTCATTATTCATGCTTTAAAGAAATAGAAGACAGCGGCTACGCAGCTCAGCGCGTCAGTGTAGTCAGCTACTTAATGATATTGAAGACGACAGCTACATCCTAAACGCTGACATTTGCTTTTATAAAATTAAATAACTTTTTCAAAAAATCATAAATATTTCCTTTAAACTTTTTGTTTGTATATGAATATGTAATTTATAATTTTGTGACATTTTCTTTGGTTGAATAAAATAAAAGTGTCGCATACAAAAATAGAAATTAGCCGAAGTTGACTACAGCCACAACGGTGGTCGTGTAGCCACGTAGCTTTGCAGGCTTCAAAATAATCATTTACCTATAAACGTGTGTATTTTCTTTTGACAGTTTGTAGTCGGTATCCTGATGTTGTCTATTTGTTTAATGCATCTAGGTTTTAAAACAGAGATCTCATCTATTTAAGAATCAAGCGCTTTAAAAAAATATGTTACTGTATAAATATATATTCTTACTATTACAAATATGTTTTGTTACACTCATGATTTTCATTTTCAAAGAAATATTGAAATTTTTTTTATAAATAATTCAAAAATTGTGTGTAAAAATTTTTTTGCAAAAATATTTTTTGGAAATTTTTTATAAAATTTTATTCGAAAATTTTTTGGAAAATTTTTAAAACAAATTTTCTGTAAAAACATCTTTTTTTAAATGTTTTGTAAATATTTTTTAAAAAGTTTTATTGTATATTTTTAAGAACCTGTGGATTCATTGTATACCTCTATGTGTATTGCGCTCTATAAAGGTCTTTAATAAAATTAAAAATTAAGGGGCTCAATCGAGCCGGTCTACACGTAGTAGCATTTTTCTAATTTTCAGTTTTAGTGAGTTTATCCCTTCACTCGCATTAGGCCATTTATCAGTGTTTCTCTAGCCCTTTCCGTCCCCACCTACACAAATGTGTAGGTAAATTTTTTAATGGGTTGAAGAGCATTTTATATGTTATTCTAGCCCAAGTGAAATCTCAAGGCACATATGTATGTGTATATCCTGTTTCTAAGGACATGAACTTTGTATGGACATATCAAATATATTTTTATAGTTTTTAATATGACCTATTTTATAAAAAATATTTCATTGACATCCAACCAATTTTGAAATTGCTTGGGATGGAAAGGGATAGATTCCGCCTGGTTGTCTAAGGTAATAAGAACCTTTCTTCCATGCACTCGACTTTCAAGCTGAGTATCCAGCGCTTGCGGTAATCCACTTAATGAATAAATTAACGTCTTGTATACTAAGAGTTTTCGTAAATTACCTGGGGTGTTACGAACAGACGGCTATCGATATACCGAATTTCCTTTGAAATAGGATCCGAAAATGAAGAAAATTGAAAATGTACTAAAACCAAAAAAAAACAACAACAATGTATCCGATATTTAAAAAATTGCTTTAACACGCAGTCGATATAACGAAATGATTTTTCTAAAATTTCCAACTGTTAACTTTAACTCCTTTTTGTTTGCTTTAACTTGAGTTAAACCGTCTTTAGTTATAGTTTTTTCTTTTTAAATAATTTAAACAGGAATATATTCAGAGCACATCATTTCACAGGCTTCTATATCATTTACATTTATGAAGTTTTATATTTTTGTTTTCTAAAAGTGAAAAGTGGGTTTCATTCACTTTTTAAAAATTATTTTTTACTGGCGAATTTTATCGAGCGTATAATATTAATATTTCAAATTCACATTAATGATATTCTTTAATGTTTTGTATAATGATTTATTTGTTTGTGCTTAAAACATTAAAAACGATTAGATTTAAAATAAATTTCTTATAGTTAGCAACTTTAATGGGGAACATCAGCAACCCGTAAAAACTATAAAACTTTGTTTAACAATTTTTGCGGATAATTTACGGGTATTTAGTTTATATTGATTATTGTTGCAACAAAAGAAATGTTACCTGAAAACTTAATCTCTTTTGATAAGATTTTTTTTATATTATTGTTTTTTTCTAAGTATCTATTATTAAGTTTTCAACCGTTTAGAAGTCATTTAATGATTGTGGTTAAACTTAAACTGAATGCTTCAAAAACCTTTAACAAATTGTTTGCTGTCACTGCTGTTCGACAGCAACTGTTTACCAAGTGGACTATACTATCATACATACAGTTGACTAAATTGTTTGATAAATTTATTTGTTTTTTCAATCTGTTTTCCTCTTTTTCTTTTCGTTTTAAATGTTTTGTATTTTTTGTCGATAAACGTTCTATGTACTTATATATTTGTATAATCGTCATCGGTTATCGTTTTAGGGAGGCAGTCTGAATTCCATATTGGGGGATGTTATACCTGGTTGATATGCTTTATATATGCTCTTTACTGTTATCTACATACATACGATATATCTACACATATAATAAAATAATAACTTATTTCCGCCTGTCTGTCTGTCTGTCTGTCTGCTTTTCATTTGTGTTCGCATCACGTAAAAACTACTGGATGGATTTTAACAAAATTTTGTGGGGAGGTTCCTTAGTATCCCGATTCCAATATAGGGCATTTTTTTCCTATGTTATTTTCAATAGAAAGTGGAGAAAAAGCAGTGAAAGTACGCCGATTTTTTTGTTACCGATTTAAAGGTACTGCATACTTACAGAGCTTTACAAGAATTTCATTTAGGGATGGATACCTTTTTATAAAGTAAATACGTAACATAAAACTGTTTTGTGGATTACTTGCAAAGAAAAATCCAACAAAATATTGCCAGGATGCACACAACTTGTGTGGGCACAGCTAGTTTTATATATTTATTAGGCTGTGGCATATTTTTGATGCCACACAACTTGTGTGGGCACAGCTAGTTTTATATATTTATTTGGCTGTGGCATATTTTTGATGTCTTTCACTTTACAAGAAATTGAAACTTTAAAAGATCACATCGGCATTGTATTTTAGGGGGCAGTTAACGTTTCTCAGTTCTGGCCTGTTCTTGCAGCATATGAGTATATAAAACTATATTTTCTTTACATCTAAGGTGTAGCGTATGTTTAGCAGCTTTGTAGAATTTGTATGGCAAATATTTTTGTAGAACTTATTTACCCTCTAACTTCTCTGCGACATCAAATTCATCAAATTAACCCCTTAAGGGTTAAAGTTTTTTTACGATTTGGTAGAATAAAGCCTTTATAAGCCGTTATGCAGGGCAGTTAGAGGGTTAATATGTTTTATAAAAATATTTTCCATAAACCCGCGTCTACATTAGTCATTAACATGTGTTAACAAAAGTCAAACTTGATATAACAAAAAATTAATTAAAAATTAAAAAAAAAAATATAAATTCAAGATTAACCCTTAAAGGGCAATCTTAATTTTTATTGATTTTTGGTGTTTGTCTTAAATTTTAGTTTTGCTTTGTTCTGACATACATACATATATAGTAAAACATTTGATGGCAAACATTTTTGTAAAAACCAGAGCTGGGAAACTTTAACCGCCTCTAAAATAAAATACCGATGTGATCTTTCAAAATGCCGACGCATGTATATTTTTTTGGTCTCCTCTACCAGAATCAATCGTCGGAACCCCGTATTTTGTTTCTGTTGAACTGTGTTATTAGAATTATAAGTAATATTTCTATTTTAATTTGGTTTAAAAAATGGTTTGCTTAAATACAATTGAATTTATTATTTTTTTTTTTTTTCAAACTTGTCTTTTTAATTTTTTCCGATATTTTTTCTAATTCTGTTTGATTTTTTTTTATATATTTGCCGTTTTATGGATTTCCTAATGCGTTCTTTGGTTTATTGATCATTTAAAAAATTGTTTATCTACATAATGATTGTATAAATTACCTTAAGCGTTATGTATGTATGTATTGTATACAGCATTTTAAAATCCAGTTATTGTTGGGTTATAATTAAAATCGATGATAATCAATGTTTTAAATGTTTCAGTAGTCGTTCTATAGACCTAACCACAAATCAGTTGAGCGAAATAAAAAAAAGATACGGGATAATTTTTTTGGGTACTTTGTTCAGCTTATGTTTTTCTAGAGTATACACATGCGTATGGGGGTTACTTGTACCCACTTTTAAGACCATACCTTTAATAGGTCTCTGTGTACACGATAATAATTTTTCACTTTGTATGGTAGTTATCACGCCCACTGTCCCAATTAATTCTGTATTTTGGTAGACAAATTGTATTATCACAGGGGTTACTCGCGCAAATTTTCAAGGCTTTATCTATTGTAGTTCGCCAGGAACAAAATAATAATTTCTCACTTTGTATGGGAGGTACCACGCCCACTATTCCAATTCAGTCTATGTTTCGTTAAACTTTTTAGGTTAACATAATGGTTACTATCGCAGTTCTCTAGATACAAAATAATAATTTTTCTTTTTGTTTGGGAGGTACCACGCCCACTGTCTCAGTTAATTCTGTATTTTGGTACTCTAAGCGCGTTAGCATAGTGGTTTCTCGTGCAAAGCTTCAAGCCTCTATCTATTGTAGTTCACCAGGAACACGACAATAATTTTTTACTTTGTATGGGAAGTACCACGCTCACTATACCAATCCAGTCTATCTTTTGTAAACTATGTATGTTAATATAGAGGTTGTTGGTGCAAAATTTCAAGGCGCTGTCTATTACTGTTACCCAGCTACAGAAAGTAATTTCGCTATAACTTCCTGAAAAATGGTACAAAATAATTGAAACTTTGCACATGGGTACTTTTGAGTACGGAGATTCCACTAACTTTAATGTCGACTTAAGTACTTAACCCTTATTGCCACAGATATATGTATATGTAGATATTCAGCAGTTGTTAAACGAAGAACGGCATTAACATTAAAAAGCGCTGAATGTATTTTACTGTAACTGCAACAGGGTTTCCAAATGAGGACCACTTAAGGAATGACCTTTTAAAAAACCCTAACAGAAGGTTGCAAGTTTTGATAAGATCTTGAAGATATAAATTTCTTTTAATAAACAAAAATTGTTTTCTGAGGAGGATACAAGTTTTTACGTCTGCGTTATTTGCACATGGGAAATCAAAATTAAAGGTGATTGATGACAAAATTTAATAATAGTATTACAATTTCTTGTTAAAATTTTTCTAACTTTACTAAGCAAATGAAGAATTTTTCTAGCTATGTAATATTTGAGATTAACAGATAAAGCCAGAAGTAAAAATTTACAAACATTTTTTTATTATTTTTTTAATCTACATATATCCAATCACATACATATGTACGAGTATATCAAGAAAATAATAAAAAAAAAGTTCTGTAAAATATTACTTCTGGCTTTTACATTTAGTACATTTTTTGCCACCAAAATGACAGTTGTAAATAATTTTCCATCCCTGTAACGTAGAATTTTGCTTGTCTCTTCAGCTATCTTCAGGTTAATTTAAGCACGTTTGCGTGTAATTACGAGATGTTAACTTAAATCGTTTTAATTGAGTAAATCTTGAATAGCGATTATTACATCACATTGTGAAATACCTACTTATAAATGAATGCTAGAAGAGTAAGCAGGAATTTTGTTTTATCTTTAAAGTCTAAAGCCAGAAAAAATCAATATTGTTTTCTTTTCTTTCAAATAAAAAATTATTAATATTGACTTTTCTATAAATTGTAGATTATTTAAAAAAAAAGATGATTTGCGATAATTTTTAAACGTTTGCTGTGTTTTCTTAATTAAACTGACTTTATGGCCCAGATTTTTTCTTACACTGAATAATTGATAAACAACCTTGTATTATGGATAATTGACAATTGATCATCGAATATTACTTAAGAAGACAATTGATGGAATTCCTAGAATTATTGGGGTTAAGAAAACAAATTTTAAAAAACGTTTAAAATTTGTGTTTTTTATTTTAATTGATCAAAATTAAGGTTAACATATGTTATAGAACATGAATAAGAACTATTATTAAAAATTTATTTTGATTAAGTAAATCTAAACAAACTTACAGCATCTAAAAACTTTCGTTTTCTTAAAAGTCCTTTGGTTTATTCAAAAAGGTTGTTTCGTTCTTTTAGGAATTATGTTGTTTCGTACCAATTATTAGTAGGCTTTATTGCTTTGAATACAGAAAAAATGTTTTTTTTTAAATAAAACGGATATAGCAAAATTTAAAATTAATAATATCTGTTAGTAGTTGATGTTGCAACTCTGCAGATGCTGTCTTTCAACTCACCAAAATCATGGTGACTATAAACAGGCCTGCCAGATCTGACATATTTTAAACCCGTCGAATTTTAACAACCTGCATATAAAGTTCGTGATAATTTTTTGCTATTGCATCGTTCTTCAAAAATGATTCTGATAAATAAATAAATAAAATCATTCTAGACCACAGAAAAAACTTATTATTACGAAATTATCTTTAAACTAGTTTCAAGAAATGCCAATATTATACTTTGTGAATTGTAAAAAATATAAAATGAATCCAAAATTTTAAAGCAGCAAGAATCATTAATTTGAATGTATGAGTAAAGTAGAGTTGTGCCGGTCATGTACGACCTAGTTCAATTGAAGTATTTCCATAACTGAACGATTCTGACTCGGTCAGTGTTTTATTTTTTATCGTTCATCGTTGGTTGCGTTTTTTTTTGTTTTGTTCAGGTACTTGACATTTTGCTTTATAAAAGTTCATAAAAAAAGATCAACTGTTCAAATGCTTTTTTTTCTTATTTTTTTTTGTCAGTGCCGTCAACTGGTAAATCGTAATAAGCAAATTATCTCAAATTAAATTTTTAATTTTGTAAATTAAAATAATAAAGAAGAAATTATTGGTTGATATTTAATGCAATAATACTTAACCTTTTATGTATTAATATTGCATTTTTTAAGTCCTGTAATAATTCCACAATATATATAAATTGTTTTTTAAAATTATTCAGAACTTAAATCAAAAGATCTATTTTGAAGTTTAAATTAAGAAACCTCATAAATCAGAAGTAAATAAATAATAAGTTAAGTATTATTTATGTATATACTTACTTCTTGTAAACATTTTTTTACAATTGTGAAGAGTTGACAAAATGAATTGATATGTTTGATAAGAATTACGTTGAGATGCTGTTTAAAATAAAGAACGATGACCGTAATGAACTACCTAGTTCATTAATTCTCCCGGTACGATCTGAACGATTCAGCGCTGATTTATGCACAGCTATAGAATAAAGAGCTCCGTGACATTGGAATGATTGTTTTGCCGAAATGTAATTTCTTTATACAAGATTACGATATATTTACCAGTTTTTATATCTAGCTGAGAGTGTTAAAATATATCCACTATATTGTTTATATAAAATCATATTCATCTGCTTTACATTTCTAATTTTAAATTCAAATTAGACCGTACGTTAAAGGTTAATATGATTTCGCTATTATATCGTCATATCTCAAGAAACTAATTTTTAAAGTTGTATAGCTGCAAAATAAATTTCATAATTAAAGATAAATATTAAGGATTTCGGCAATAAAATCTGTCCTGCGAAAAGCAGCTCTTACTTAATACGAGTATTTTAAAGGTTGTCCATATTTTAAAACTAATGTTTCTCAGTAATTTACAGATTTAAGTTTAAAAAATCACCAAAATCAACCCTTTATTAAAATCTTAATAAAACTCTTTCAACATTTTGATATAAAAAATTTTCAAGCATATTTATTGGAAATTTTTATGTATAACAGTAAAACACTTGTGCTGAATTTTATCTTATAACAGAAAAGTTAGTAAAGTGTTTAATTAATCAAATAAAATTAAAGAAAGAGTAGTTGAAATGCGGTGCTACAAATAGGGAAAAATACAAAAACTTTACATAAAATTCTTTAAAGTATTTTAGAATTTTACCAAGTTAATCTTATTTTTCTAAAGCATAAAATAACACATTAAATAATCTAGACAAAGTTTATTTAAAATAACTTAATATTTAAGTAAGCAGTTAGTGTTTAAAATCTACCACCTCTCAAACTATTTCTGATTATAACGTCTGTTCCATTTTAAAACTAAGTTTTTGGAAGTAAATGTTATTTTTTATTTAAATAGAAAAAACTTAAAATATTAAATTATTTTCTTAACAACTAAATTATTTAAATTACGGAGATATTAGTTAAGTAACGCGTTTCTTTGCAAATAAATTTATATAATTGCACAAAAGCTTTTTTGTCTAAATCAATAAATGCTAAAATTATGAATAAATTTTATTAACTAAATATTTTAATATAAACCTGATGGTATATCGGTGACTTTGGAACCCTGGGTATAAGATCTGGTTCGATTGTTGACATTATTAGTGTTCAGTAAGTCTGGACGGCTGGTTGGGCTGGTGTAAGAACCAATTCTTATGGTAGGATTGCTGCCAAAATATATCTGTTGATTGCTTTTTGATTTTTCCCTATTACAAGGTATAAGTTGTTTGCCCCTTGTTGCCTCGTTAAACTTTTCATTATGGCTGGCAAAGACCGCTTCTAAACGTTCGACATTCTTTGTAACTCTCTTAGCTTGTAAAGCGGCTGTTAGATCAGGTTTAGCTTTTTGAGGTGTGTTCATGCCGGTCATAAAGAACACTCCATTAAAATGTTGAGCCGGCGCTGTTGCACTATTAGTAGCCTCGGCAAAACTGTGACGCTTATTTTGAACATTTAATATGGTCTCATTAGGCAAAATATCATTTTCATTTCCATCTCTTAAGGCTTTAAGATTGGGATCATCCTCGCAATGGCGGGCATTCATAATAACATCTAAAAGTTCTCTTGTGGTATTGTTGGAAGTATTGAAAGCATTCTGCTGATTTGCGGAACTTTCAGGTATTTCTGGAGAATCTAAAATTGAACGATGATAAGATTTTTCATGATCTTGTATGATATAATCCGATTCATCGAAAAAATTCTTTAAAGCCGCCATTCTCTCATCTTGATTTTGTGTCATTTGTTTTTGCATCATTAGCATGCCATATTCAGAACCGTCCATTTCCGAGCAATCAGGTTGTATTAAATGGGCTAATGAGCGAGATTTTCTAGGCGGTTGAGGCACAATATTCACTGGTATAATATCTTTTTCCTTGGCTTCGCTACTCAACTGAGAGAACTTGCATTCATTTGAAGTAATTTGTTTTTCTGCCTCATTGACCACATTATCCAATTCCTCCATAACATTTTCTATATCGACATCAGTATTGTTTAGGTGGTTATTTGATTTTTGTGGCAACACCAAAATAGGTACTGGCGATAATGAAGGTCCAGTATCAGAACTACTGATTCCTTCATCTTCATGCTCGGAAGAATCTTGCTTACCCGGCGGTATATGTCTTGGCAGAGACAGTCCCTGCTTATCAAGGGATTTAAATGTATTTTCATTTTGAGCCCCTTGTAAACGGAATATTTCCCTTTGCAATTCCGCACATCTTTCCTGAAGACGTCTTTCCATCGAAGTTAAGACCGCCTTCTCTTCATGAAGTATTTGGACTCTTCTTTCTAAGATAACCATTTGACTTCGTACGCGATCAGCTTCTCTAGATTGGTTAATCATTTTGTCAACATCTACATAAACATCATTGAAACGTTTTAGTTCATTGCGCAAAACATCTAGCCAGGGTGAAGAAGATGAAATGGTCTGAAATGGTATTAAAAACAAAAGCTTGTAAAAATGTACATACATACATAGTATGTATATAAAATAATTTAATGAAAATAATTACTTTGGATAAGTTATTAGGATCAAATCCAGCCTGAAAAAGTTCAGCTTGTAAGTATAAACGTTGCTGCAAATTTTCCGAGCTCTCTAGAAAGCCATTTATGAATCTAAAATTATTTATAAAATCATTAAGATTCCTATTTTGTGTTAGTTTTCTCAAGCACTTACTTAACACCCACTGCTTGCAGTTCTCCCGAACCTCCTCCACTATTTAGCATACCCATAAGCAAACGAAAACGTACCGGCTCACTGCATCGTAAGCGCAAAGTAGACATAGCTTCTGACACGGCTGTATGTCCAGCCATGGCTAATTTTTGATTACCATGACCAAATAAATGTTTATCGCAAGCATTCGCCATTAACTGCATTGACAAAATGCGAGCCCTTATTCCCTGACCAGTGGCTGAAGAAGCTAAAGGCATTAGACCTACAGGTGTAGTTCCTAAACGAGCAGTGGCCTCTAAAGATCGAGAACAGCAGATATTTAAACATTGTCTAAAGTTATTAAAAGATTTATTTAAGTTTCCTATTAACTTTAACAATAAGGAAGGTACTCACAAACAAGCCAATTCATCTAACAGAGCTCGTCTTTGATAGCTTTGAGAATTTCTGGGCATTGTGCTGGTATTTTTAATCATATTTAAAGGAGCATTTACCGCTTGGGATAATTGTATAGAACGTAAAACCTCCAACAGCAAACTAATGCCATCGGAGGGAGATGCTACAAACTCCTGAACAAAACTAAAATATTTAAATATTAAATTAAAAATATTAAAAAACATTTCATAATTTACAAATACCTGGGAAATGAAACTCTTAAGTCGGCTTTTAATTTGGTCAATAAATCTGTTATGCTGGCAAACTGACGTAAAGACATTTCTGTTTCATTTGCTGCTGGTGCTATAATAGGACTTCTAGAAAGTGGAAAGAATTAACAAAACTAAATTTTGTGTTTCAAAATTTCGTTTATCTTACTTGTATTCTGAATGTTTCGCTGGCAATGTCGCTGATTTATAATTTTCTTCCGTTATATCTGAGGCATCATATATAGACTTGGGATTTGGTCCACTTTGCCTTTTTCCAAATTTTTTTAAAGCCACAACATAGTCTTCGGGGTTGTAAACAGGTGGTCTTTGATTTTCCTGAAGAAATCAATAGCAATGCTTTAATATCGTTTTTAAATAAAATTCCTTTGAAAGTGCACATTAAATGTTAAGTGTATCATTATATATATTTAGATATATTATATATATTTTTAGATATAAGGCTAGTTTCATGAATTTAAAATAAATACAAACAGTACTTACTTATTACCAGGGCGAGTTTATATTACCAGATATCGCTCCTTTTTTATCTACTCATACCATAAAACTTACATTTTGAGCTTAAACCTTTAATTACATATACGGCTTATTTCCTTGATTTTCTATTCGCTAACAAATCATTGTTTTATAATTAAAATCAGCGAAGTCTATAGATCTGGCAACCACTTAGAAAGTATAGTTGATTTAGTGCTTATGAAATGGTGGTGTGTTATGATAATAGAGGTGAACATATAAACAGATAAAATAAGCCATGTGGTGAATTATTCTTAACATTATTTAGAAATCATGATTGCCAGATTGAAAGATCACATAGAGTCAACATTGTGCTGCAGAAGATTTAAGATACTTGACGCAAATTTTAGAATTTTTTAAAATATCAATTTAAAATTTAAACAAGTAAATCTTTGCTTGTTGTTACTTGGCATTGCGAACAATAATTTTTGTCTGGAATTTGAAAACGAAGTGTATTAAAAACGTGTTTGAGAATTTTTTTCTTCTATCCAAATTATGAATTTATTTATTTAAACTTTTTAGCAGCGTTAAATAAATTTCTAAAATAATTTGTTTCTCAAACTGGCCTCATTCCAGGTAGTTGGCAAACGAATTTGTCAAATAAAAACTATTTCTCTGCTTAATTTAATTTAAAAACTATTGTGCGGCCATTACACTGCACATCATTTAATTTTTATTTTAAAATAAAAATAAAAAAGTTTTGATTTTAAAATTAACTCAGTTTAAGGAAGTTAGTTACCAAATTTTTTTGTTGTATCTAAAAAAAAACATGTTTTTAAGAAAAAAAAAAAAATCTCCTGTACTAAAGAACTAGTTTTTGACAATTTTTATGGAGTTATTTTAGTATTTTTACAGAACTGGTTAAAGAAGTTCATACGGCCCTAATGTTACTTCAGTGGCGAAGTGGCTTCGTGGGACTATTTAAAAATTAATAAACGTATATATACATATGTTATATATGCTACTTTTTCTTAGTAAAAATGCTGAAACTCTCATTGTTACAAGTTTCTTAATGTTGCCTCCTTTTATTTTTTAATTGGTAAGTCATCTTTATTATAATTATTGAATATGGTATTGTGTTTTTTTTATGAATTTATGCCAAAAAATGTAAGTGATAAGATTTAATATTAGTTACTTAGTTTTAGTTCGTTTACGTTCAAGTCGTAGTTTTTCTTTATAATTTTTGAGTTGGCAAAGATTTGTAGTATAAACCAAAATTAAGGACTTAAAAGCGCAAAGTATATGAATATATTTTTTTTTAATATACCGAAAATAACGCTACATTTGTTAAAATTGGAAAACATGCCTCTTAAGTTTGCCTTTTATTTGTTAAAAGTATTAAATAAATCCAGAAAAAAGAAATGATTTTAAAAATGCATTAAAATATGATAAGAAGCTTATTGGCAGAAACTCTACCCTGAGCTTAGATTGTAAATTTTTACTGCACAAGTCGATCCTCAAACCAATTTGGTGTTTTGGGTTTCAGTTATGGGGCACTGCCTCAGCTAGCAATGTAGAAAAAATTCAAAGGCGCCAAAATAAGATACTACATATGATTACATCTGCTCCCTGGTATATAAAAAATTTCGAACATCCACAAAGACCTAAACATGCCATCAGTTAAAGCAGAAATAGCGAAACATGCAGTCACATATCTAAAGAGGCTTGAATCTCATCCAAACCCTTTGGCGCGTAACATGCTCAATGAACCTGGTTACATTCGACTAAAAAGAAGAGATACTGCTTTTCTTGGCCGTACATTAGAGGGATGACCCGCAAATGATTGCAAAATCCGTGAAACAAACATTATTTTTGTCTAGCACTGGCTGGACTTAAAAAGTATATTTTTATTTTAGACTTAAGATATGAATAATTATTGTTAGTTCCAAAATATTGAAGATACAATAAACAATTTATAAAAAAAAATATGATAAGAAAGATGTTTCGTTTTCTGCAAAAAAATAGTTAATTAATTCAACTCAATTTATATTATTTTTCAATGAAATTGACTGCAGAATGGTCTTTTGAGATTTGCAGCTGGCCACAAAACCTAACATGTTTATTTGGAAAAAGGATATTTATTTGGGAATAAAGTAAATTTTAAGGGCCATATTCATAAAAAATATTTTTGGTTTATGAAACGTTTATTGAACAAATTTTGTATGAAAATTTGTTTCATAAACCTTTTATAAAACGAAAATATTTTTTATGAATTTGGCCCTAAATATTTAATTAAAAAAATGTTCTCTGAACTTTTTGGTATCACTGTAATTATGCAAACATTTTTTAAAGCAAAATTTAAAGTGCGAAGGAGGAAAAACAGTTTTTCGGAATTTTATTAAACATTTAACATTTTTTGATATATGGTCTTTATTTTTTTTTTTTTTAATTTGCATATGTTTCTAATGTAGCTTAGTAAGTACATCAATGGGACCATTGTTGGATCAGAAGTTATAGAACTTGATATTTTCTTAATTTTTAATAAAAATTTCTTTCTTTAGACACAAGTCGATATTTTTTTAGTTTGTATTGAATCAATATTAAGTTTTTTAACATAACTTCTGATCCAACGATGGTCCCCCTCTAAAAATTTTTTATGCCACATTAAACAGATTTAAAAACTTAAAAGACACTATCTTCTAGGGCTTATAGCACTGGAATTAGAATATATTTAAGCCTCGAACACGTTTGAAAAAAGCGATATTTTCTTATTTTGATAACTGTATAGGTCCCCTTTAACAATTAGAGAGAAACAGGGCAGACAGGCGAGATTTATGGGCAAGGGGTTGAAGAGTTAGAGTGGACATTTTTTCGATTTTATTTTCTGATTTTTTTTTTTTAATTATATTTGGAATCAGGAAGTCAAAAAATATATATAAAATAAAAACTTTCAATAAAATCTAGAATGGTAAATTTTAAAACAATTTTTTTGTTGAATTGACATGGAATGATACCTATAATAAACAAAAATAATTTTACACTGACGATTGGTTGAACGATTTTTCTTCGTAGATTGATGTTGTTATACAAATTTCATATGGCAACTATACTTGAACCAAAAAAAAACTTGTCTTATTATTGTGGCTGCCTTGTTGGCTTTATTTAATATTACTTGCAATTTATGCAAGTCCCGTATTGTCTAGTGGTTAGGATATCCGGCTCTCACCCGGAAGGCCCGGGTTCGATTCCCGGTACGGGAAATTTTTTGTTTGTTGGAAAATTATAATTAACTTCTATTTTTAAAAATTTTGCAAATTACCTTACTGTACTGCGTTTGTGACCAACTGGTATCCGATGTTGTCGACATTTTACATGATGTCATTGAACCATTAATACTACTACTGCCACAATTACTGCGTTGTGTAATTGATGATGTGCCACCACCCCCTTGATTCCCACTACCCCCAACAACACCACCCGCACTATGCACACCAGATTGTGTGTTAATGTGTGGCGGTAATTTTGGTGAAGTTTGACAAACACTCGGGGCCATTTGATAACTATGGGAAATCGATGAAAATTCACTAGAAATAAAATAACAATAAAAAAACACATTAGTAAAAAGCAACAAATTTATATGATTCATTTTTTAATAATTATTTTTTTTTTACTAAACAATTGTAAAGCATTTTCAAGACAAGTGCTTACTAACCATCTTAATTTTATGTTTAGCTTTCAGTGCCTGTTTGTGTTGTAAAAATATTGCTAATTAGGATATAAATTTATTTTTTCTTTTTTTGTTTTTATATTTTTAAAGTAACATTTAGCAAAATGTAGGTGTGTGTGTGAGGTGGCACATAGACACCTCAGTGCTTTAAAAGGTGTTAAAAATTATGATTTATGGATGGCTTGGAAAATGGGCTTTAAAGTAATGAAATCATTTTTTATTAACAATATTCAAACCAATAGTTAATTCTGTTTATTAATAAACTAAACTAATTTAATCTATGCGAAAACGGTGTAAAGCATTGAATTATTCTAACAAATAAATTTTATTTAACGAGAAATCTGAATTCGCTGACATTTGTGCGGTAGAGCGTTGCCAACAAATTATGTTCATATTATTCCAGCTCAAGGCATATTAAAGAAGGTGATAGGATATTTGAGCAAAAAATTTTTGGAATTTTTTTTATATGGATTTTGATAGTAAAATAGATATTATTCTCTCTTAAAAACCTGATTAAATGTCAAACTCCATATAAAAGAATTTAAAAAATTTCTCTTTAATATTAGCTCCGCAGTGCAGTCACCTGGTTAAGTATGCCTTGTTCCAGCTCACTAATCCTGTGTGCTCAAGGCACATTTATTAGATAGCCTCACTACGGGGGAGAAATATTAAGGCAACAATTTTAAATTTTATTATATGGAGTTTGACAGTAAGTTTACATTTTTTCCCCTTAAAAAGAAAATATAAAAAATGTTCGCCTTAATATTTCCCCTTTGTAGTGAGGCTACCTGATAAATGTGCCTTGAGAAGTAGTAATATCGTCTCTGACAAATTTTTGTACATGATTATTTCTCATGGTGTTAAATAAAAAAATGTTTGGTAATCAAGCAGTGTTTGCCGGAGGCATATTTTTCTGTTTAAACTGGATGTAGGGTACAAGCTGTAGCTTATAAAATGCTTGTGGAATTTTATGTTGATAATGCTTCAACTGATAATCATTACGAGAATGATTACGATGTTTCAAGGATTTTAGTGTTGAAGGCGAGCTTCCTCTTTGACAACAAAAAAAAGTACTGCATCGCAGAACCACGTCCCTGGTGCTATAGTTAATAGTTTAATATTTCCAATAATATACCGCGCACACGTTATTCGCCGGACATTTTGCTCAATCTGATGGTTGTTCCAGATTATTTCTTTCGAATACGTCGCTTTAAAAGAGGGGACACTTTTTACGGCATTAAATTCGAAAATTGTTTGAGAGGTGGAAAAATGTATTAGCCAGCGCCTTAAGTTTGTTTATTTCTATTGCTTTAAAAATAACAATTTTTTTAAACAAAAAAGTGGACCGAATTTATTTGTATATCCAAAAATAAATAAAGAATTAAACTCTTTAACTTATTAACCTAAATAAGCACGCAAGACGTGTAACACTAGCTAACACCTAGCTTAGAACACATCTAAATAAGAATGCAACGCTCTGTAATGATTTTTGATTTTGTCTAATAAAATCTAATAAACTTAAACGCAAAATAGAGATAAAATCGCTAGATAAAGCAGAAAGTAGCTAAAATGTCAGCATTCTTGCACAAAAAAACAACAGTTTATTTGCAACCAACTTGACTACCTAACTGACTAACCTAAAGAAGGGCGTAAGGCGTAAAGAGGTCTAGCGCCTAACTTTGAACAAACCTAAATAAGAGCGCTACGTTTTGTAATAAACAGTGATGTAAATATATTTTTTATAGTAATATCTAATAAATTAAGGCGCAAAATAATGATAAAATCGCTAGATAAAGTAGAAAATAGCTAAAATAGCACCACTCTTACACAAAAAAACAATAACATTTTATTTGCATCCAACTTCACTATCTAACGCTCTGTCAAAAATGGATTTTCCAATTACTACGCGTGGACGCCGTGCTAATTGGGTTTGCTTCATACATTTTGTATGTACATGAGGATTTTTGACAGTTAGTTTGCGCTCAACGCGTATTTTTAGATTTGGCAGTAAGCGTTGACGCCGTGCTATTTAGGTTTGCTTCATACACTGGCACAGAAAACTCTACATACCCCCCTATTTATTTCAATTCTAAGAAATATAAGCAAGACATAGAAATGCCTTTTTGAACCAAATAAACTGATAAAAGTAACGGGTAATAATAGTGGTTAAAATAAATCAAGGTTCAATTCATTTGTTAACAAGATCAGCAAAAAATAATTTTTTAGGCACAGAAAAGTCTACAAAAAAATGATTAAATGTCTATATTACATGTTTCCGAAGTTCCAATTAATATTTTGTGGGTCCAGAAATATGCTTTAAAACCGTCTCCAGCCTATTTTTCATGAAAAATACCAAAACTTCTCCTAAAATGTGATTCCATTTATCAGTTAGTGAATTTTTTACATCATGCTTATTTTTATAATTTCTTTTCAATTCAGCGATCTAGTTCATCCCATTAGTAATCGATGGAATTAAAATCAGGTGACTGAGGTGGATGTGAGGTGGTGCGTAAAGTACATTATATATAAGTTATTCTTTTACAATGCTCACATTGTGCTTACTGTCGCTGGCCTGCTTAAAATACCAGCCATTATTTAGTCTCAATTTGTTTATCAGTTCCTTTAAGAAGATTTAAGTTAACAAATAGGCCTATCGTGGTCATAATAAATACAAAATTGCCCACACCAGAAGCTGATTGGCGACCCCAGAGCATTATATTATCGTCACCATGCATCACAGTTGGAAGTAAATGTTATAGTAACTGGAAGTAAATTATATATGCAATAGGTCAGTGTTTTTTTAAGCCGAACTCTCTGTCTCCCATTAGAACCGAAGACATAAACATAAGATTAGCCCAGAAAGGCTTGTATTTGTTAACATGGGCTTTTGCAAATACTATGAATTTTGTTTCTGGGTAAATTGCCATAATATTATTATTAAATTCTAGGTATTTTGTGGTTGCCACTGTTGTGTTTCTTCAATTTTGTTTTATCTTCCCCAGATTCTGGCGTTTTATATTAGTTACTTTATGTGGACGGCCACTCATTGCCTTACTTTCAAAACATTTTATTTCTTTACACTTTTTAATTATAGTTTGTACAATTACCTCTCAACATACAACTAACTCACCTCTTTCCGAAAGAGATTTTCCATTATCGTGGTATTTAACAATAAGTTTCCGTAACTCCAAACATATTTTTTTTCTTTTTCACACATTTTATCAATTTTATTACCTTTTTTGATAAAATATTAATGGAAAATAAGTTTCAAACAGTATCTATTTCTTTTAGTAACTATTAATTTCTTAAGAGCTGAAAAAAGTGCACTATTTATTTTGCATAATTGATATTAGCATTTCGAGGCTAGCAATATGTAGACTCTTCTGAGCCCAAAAATAGGATTTTTTGTTGTTTTTGTAAAATATGCTATTTTACTTAGAATTATTATTACGTTTTTTTATTTTTTTACTAATACAATTTTATTGTTTAGTATTATTTTTCTTTTATAAATGTCCCTCGGTCTTTCCAAAATGGAAATATATTCAGGGGTATGTAAAGTTTTCTGTGCCACTGTACATGAGGATTTTTTTTATTTTTTTGTAAATCGTGAAAACCAAATTATAAACTAGAAAAAAAAAATCGTTACATCGCAAAAATTACTGAATCTTAAAGAAATCCAATTGAAATAGAAAACTTATAAATATTTGTCTATTAAACTGAAAGCTGAAAGTCCTTTTAATTGTTTTATATTTAAGTTTTTGTTCCTTTAAAGTTTTTCTCTTCATTTAACTCACCTAAGTTTTTTGAACAGTTTATCCAGCATATTTTTCGAAATTTATTTGTTTAAAACGTTAATTTTTTATCTGTGTGCCGCTAAAGAAATTAAGTATTTTTCTAATTGGTTAAACAGACACAAAAGGTTAATAACCACCGGCAAACAAACACTGGAAGAAAACTGGTAACCTGGCGCTTGAAAATATAAAAAAAAAACTTTAAATAAGTGGGTTTTTGCACATGGATGCATGGATGAACATCACTCAATGTGGCTAAAGGAGTTAATATAACAGCACACAGTGGTAAAAAACAAGTTTTTATTTCAATTGATACAAAACGCACTGTGTTTATATTTTTTTATTGCAAAAAATGTTTAAGATTGCACATATGTATGTATTTTAATAAACAAATCATCTGGTTTATCTTTTTTAAGTATTTTATAATTTGATGTCAATTTTTTTTTTTTGTTAATTTTTTTTTTAAATTCACATTTTTGCCGGTAGTTTTTTTTTTTCAACAAAATACTAGACAACTACATCTACGGCACCTTGCTGCAGGCTTGAGATCACAATAACTAAAATGAACTTTTCTTGTTAAAAAGTTTAAAATTTCTTAATAAAAAGCAGTAAATTATTTTATTTTTTTAATTTCAATTTCACTTTTACTGTGAAAAAGAAGATATTTTAATTTGTTTAAAAAGATGTGTTGATGATGGCCTTTTGTTAAATTGTTTTGTTTTATTTTGTTTTTGAAATTTTATTGCTGTTGTTGTTGCTTCTCTCCATATTTTATTAAACCGTTAATTTCTTTTAACACACTTTTAATGGCCGTGTTAACGGGTTTCCATTAAGTATCTTTTTATCTATAGTTTCCTCTAATGCAAATTGCTATAAATCAATTGATGTTGTTGCTTTTTGTTTATAAAAGAAAACAATAGTTTTTCAATATCGAAACATTTTGATTTGTTATTTGAGATAAATATGTTGTGTTTGGTTTTATGGCAACGCATAGTGGAAGCACTAGCACTCAAACTAGCCATCTAGCCTTTCGGCCTGGGCAGTCGTTCAAAAAAAAAAAAAAAAAAAATTATACTGGCTGTTGTGGTATTCATGTCAGATTCTCTTTATTTGCGGTTCTTTTGTTACCAACGAATGAATCTCTTATTCATTCATACATTCTTGCGACGACGACGAGCATTTTATAGCTAACCACTCTACAGTAAATGCGAAAAGTATATTGGGTAAAGGGTAATGTTTGCGAATACTTTGGAAAAATAATTAAAAAAAGATATTTAAAGCAACAAAAAATCCTTTACAAAAAAGATAAACAGGTTTTAGTCAAAAATTCAAATTTAAGGCCTTTTTAAAGGCAACTTTAAAAATATGTATCTGAGTTATTAAAAAGACTGCATTTTTTAAAAAGGTACTTTTTTAAAGGTACCTTTAAAACATCTATTTTTCCCGATTGCACGTATGTACGTATAAAGTTGAATTTTAACAATTTAATTTTTAAAAAAATTTCTTATGCTAGGTACTTTTAAAAATGGTACTTTTTCAAAAGTTTACTTTTTCCTAATGGGACTTTTTTTTAAAGGAAATAATTTTCAAATTTAGTTTCTTAAGAGGACTCTTTTGGAAGCCATTCAGATACTTTTTCCTAATGGCTCTTTTTTTTAAAGGTACTAATTTTCAAAGTTAGTTTCTTAAGAGGACTCTTTCGGAAGTTATTTTAAAACTTCCACTTTTGGGAAAACAATTTTTTGTTAAAGAAAAATTTCGTTTTAAAAGATATTTTTTTTAAATGGTACGTTTTTTGAGAAAGGAGTTTTTCAAATCTACATACTTTTTAAAAAGGTAAAAGTACTTTTAAAAATTAAAATATATTTTAAAACATAGTACGTTTGGAAGTGTACTTTCGAAATATAAATTTTTAAAATAGAACTTTTGAAAAGGTAATTTTTTACAAAGGTGCACTTTTAATAAGAATTTTTAAAATGGTATAGAAGGCCATTTTAAAAAAGTTTTTTAAAGGGATTTTTTAAAGCTCTTTAATTAAAGTATAAGATATTCTTAATAATATCTTCTACTGTCAGTAACTCTTTTTGAAATAATACTATAAATATCGCTTAATAAAATAATACTTTTTTCTAAAGGTACTTTTTTTTAAGATGTAAAGAACAGAAAAGTTTAATACTTTTTTCTAAAGGTACTTTTTTAAGAGGTAAAGCAAACAAAAGTATTTCTCAAAGCGAGATTTTTTAGTTTTTTACGTTACCACACGTAGCATAAGGTAAAGTATAGTAATCATGATCATAATCGAAAAAATCGAGGTCGGGATTTCGACGGATTTATACGTTTTGAGGTCTCCTGAATCCATTTTGGCTATTTTCGCAGTGATGTCTGTAGTTAGGTGGATGTTTATGCCACTACTTTTGTGGAGTTTGTTCAGGTCATACCGTTTGACATATCAAAATGAAATTTATTATGTAACTTAGGTATATGGTGATGAGAAGCTGTATAGTTTTTTGGCATAATAGGGATGTGGCAAGGGGTAGTTTCCTTACCCCTAAATTTTGTTAGCGCTCTAAAGGTCATACCGTATGGCATATTAAAACGAATTTTAGTATGTGCCTTTGGTATATGGAGAAGAGTTTTGTAAATTTTGGGCATAATGGGGAAGGGGCAAGGGGTAGTTTATTTACTCGAAATTTTGTAAATGCTCTACAGGTCATACCGTATCACATATCAAAATGAAATTCAGTATGTGCCTTTGGTTTATGGAGATGAAAAGCTGTATATATTTTGGGCATAATTGGAAAGGGCCAACGGGTAGTTTACTTAACACCCCAAACCGAAAATAATTTATTTTTCGATTCGAATATACTTTGAACTTATATTCTTTATGTAATATATCCATACAAATATCTGTTTCCATTGCGTATGGTAAAGTTTTATTTTTCTCAAGATACAGAGCGTATAAAAATTTTCCTAAATAGTCAGATTAACATATCCCTTTTACTCAAGAATAACCTCCCAGATAGAAATTTAATCGTACCAAATCGCATAATCAAGGTCCCATTTTTGAACATTGATGTACAATAATATGGTTTACGACCAGTAAATATCTTATTGAGTAATTGAGTTATGTGACAATTCGCACCGCCTCATTAAAACCATATGCCATTCACATGGAACTCAAGCAGAAAGAACTCGGTAATTCTATAGCGATATCAAGCACCAGTTACTGTCACTGCCTAAACAACCTAATCTTTTTTACTTTATTAAAAATTAAGTATCTCCTGAGCAGTAACACCTAAAATTTTTAACAGGTTTATTACTATGATCGCTACCGAAAGAAATTAAATTAAAATTTAATAAAGCTAAAAAACAAAGGGTGTCCTCACACAATACACATCGTTTTTTATACATATAGTAAAATCCTAAAAGTATGCTATTAATAATATAATTTTAATGACTTAAATTCGCAACTACAGTTGATAGCTAAAATTAAATTTTGTATTATCTATATCTATACATATAATAAAATAGTAACTCATTTCCTGTCTGTCTGTCTTTTTTTGTATTCGCATCACGTAAAATTCTGTGAGGAGATACCTTAGTAATCTGATCCCAATATTTATCCCGCGAAAATATCTTATTTACAAGAGAAAGTGGAGAAAAAGCTGTGAAAGTACGCCGTTTTTTTTCGATTTAAAAAAAAATGTTGTGCAACAGATGGCGCTGTTTTAAAATAATGAGTAACTTATTTCCTGTCTGTCTTTTACAGAACTTTACAATAATTTTTAGAATTTTAAAATTTTATATAAATTTTAGAATTTCATCCAGGGATGGGTACCTTTATATAAAGTAAATACATAAGAATCTTTAAATTTGGTGTAGATTACTTTTAAAGCAAAATTGTCAGGACGCACACAATGAGTGTGGACACAGCTAGTTTTTAATAAATTATAAGATATTTGTTTATGGAGTTTTTAGCTTTATGATGTTAAAGTTAAATTTTACAGTGGTACAAAATCCATAATGAGCGAGTCGAATTCGCATTTAGCCAATTTATTTAAAATGCTTTCTAAAAAAACAACTTTGCCTCCTTCGCCTCCTTCGCCTCTTTTAATTGTAGGGCATCATTAGACCCATCTTTGCCAATTTACATATATGAATATGATGAACAATTCTTTTGAACATTTTTATCAACCACCATGTCATTGATGATCGTCATCATACATTTATTTACATTTAATTTCTGATGCACATATTTTCCAAGGCGTTACCAGCATGTTAATTATTTCTTTTTATACATTTTATTTCACTTAATATTTCTTTAAGTTTTTCGTTTAAATTCTTTTTCTTTTGGTTTTTGTTCAGGCGCATCAATTTCATGGTAAAAATCGACGACTTGTGCATAATTGACAGGTGGTACGATGTCAATTTGATTTTTTTTCTTGTTGATTAAAAAAATTTATACACAATTTATGTAATTTTTTTAAGTTTTCCATGATTTCTTAATAAAATATTTAAGACAAGAATATTTAAATATTTTTATTAAGCATAAACACGTTTGCATGTGTGCGTGTGTAAATGTGGAAATCATTTAGAATTTAGCTAGAGAAATGAAGTGCAGCAATTATGGTCAAAGTATGTGACTAGAATAATTTATTTTATAATTACTTTCTGTAAATATTATTTTTTTAATATTTTATTACTCAATGAATGGGAAAACAGGGTGTTGTGTATGAGAAAACTATGGTCTAATAAAGAAAATGTGGTGGTGAATTAATATTTTATACACTTTAAATAAAGTTTTTTTGAATTGTTATTTTATTCGTTAGAATTAATTATTTAATTATTAAAATTAAAATTTGAGTACATACTTATTTGTTATGATAAAAATTTGTTACCTTTTGTACCTCATTTTTCTTGACTTTACAAACAGTTGCTGCACTGAACAATGAAAATCGTGTAAAATACGACTACAAGTCTAGTAAACAAATTGTCTTCAATTAAATGTTGTCATTGACCTTTAGCTGTTTATTTTAATATCAGTTTTTACTTTTATCTCTACAAAATTATTATTCATTAATAGATATTTATAAACCAATGGAACGCTAGTAGATGAATGAAAACATCTATTATTAATTGACTTGTGATAGCTAAAGGCAGTGAAGGTGGCACTGAAGTAATGTTTAAACAAATGAAACAACAACTACACTAAAAAAAAATCTGTTGGTTGACGGTAATTTAAACAAAGGTTCCAAAACTTTTCATTCGTAAATATAAAATGCAGGCAATGCCAGTTTATATTGCTAAAGTTACCATTTAATGCCCTGTACAGACATGTTTTCTTAAGGTGGTTTTACACGACGTGTGTTTGTCATATGACTTGTCAGTTTGATAACCCATATGTAATTTCATGTGTTTGTCAAAATAGGCATTTTACATATGGTTTACAATGTTTGCTTTCAAACGTACATGTGTAATTACAACTGACATAACCTATAATATATAATTTTTCCCCCACACAGTTTTTTATTGCCAACCACAGCTGATGCAAAGATGTAAACGTTGTCCTTTTGCCACGCTTTTAGTGCTTTTGGTATCACAAAAAACCTAAAATAGCAAAAACAATTTATCAAGTTGGCATTACAGGATATCAGATGCTTTGTCACATCAAAATAGAACACGTTCTAAATGAAAAATGTCATATGTATTGTACACATGGAACATACACATGTTATGTTTGAAAGGGTTCACACGACGTGTTTAGAGTTTACACATGGAAAAGTAACAAGAAAAATACACATCGTATAAAAACACTTTTAAGGTGTATTTAGACTGCGAGTATAAGTCATGTGGAATGTAAAAATTGCTATCAATATGGAATCCCATGTGTATGTGTATATATGTGTAGTTGGCTATAAACACAAATTTCAAAAGAGATACAAGAACAAAAGCCAATTAATTCCCAGAATTTTGTTTAGGTTTAAGAGCTACTACAGATTGTTCATGTTTTAAAGTAGTCAATGTAAAATAAATTCATTCACTTCTAAAATATAAGTCGAAATATGTATGAATTGCGATTTCATTTTTTTAAGAAATATTTTACAAAATAAGTCCAAAATTATACCCTGAACAAGATAAAATTAAAAATAGATAATTTTACTATCTTTAAGATAAAGACAAACATGTTCTGCATCTGTGTAGGTCAAAAGCCTAATAGGTCAAGTTTGGCAGTCAGCTGTGTTTCATATGACTCCAATGCTGGTCCCATAGTGTTACCGGCTGATTAGAAGAAAAACAAGATAGAAACAGGAGATAGAGAGAGAGAGAAGAGGAAACTCTTCCATAAATATTTCAGATGCTATCAGGATGAATAGCTTTACCCTACACCAACAAACTATTCCCTTAATTCATTTAATGGAGTTGCGAACTTAAATTGTGAGTATTTCCTAAAAAGATTATTTAGTAAATGATTTATGTGCTGTTTAAATAAAGCTAAAATAAAGCCTGGCACTAATCACCGCTTTTGATATCGAGTAAAATCTCGTAATTTTTCATTTTGGTATCATTGGCTCTCGATATCGAACAAAAAGTATCGTTTCATTCAAGAGGAAATGTTTTTAAAGCGTGTTTTTTTTTGTGTTTACTAACATATTATTAATCTATCACAATTTGACATAAATTACGATTGGATACATGTCGAATGGCTTAATTTGCCTACTCGACTCGTATGGAAATGTTATTCGATACGATATTTTACTCGATATCGAATGCGGTGATTAGGCCCCTGTAGTTTTTCTGTGTGAAAAGAGATAATACTTTTTTTATTTTTTGCGAAATATCTTTAGCTTTTTGTTTGATTAACACAACAAAAAAGTTTGGGAATCGCTTGTTTTTAATCTGCTTTTATATAGTCAATATGAATAATATTTATGTATAATAACAGTGTGAATGGAGGTAAAAGAGCGGCAACGGTTTTTTGTTGCGCTTTTTATTTTCTTTTAAACAAAACAAAGGAAACGCATTTTAAAATATATAATCACAATGTAAAACTCAAGAAATTGTTTAAGATCGTTGAAATCTATACGTATGTATAATAAAACTGTAACAGGACAGTGTTTGTACATTGATTTTTTGTTGTTGCTGGTGCAGATAGTAATCGATATGGAATTCAAAACTTTAATTTTGGAAAACAACTGGATGAATTGTGAGGAGTTACTTAGTACTTTGGTTGAAATATACGATACTTTTATTCCCGTAAAAATATCTCGATTCAAAGAGAAAAAAAAAACAATTAAACCGTCTAAAATTTTGTAGACGAGAAATTTTAGACACTATTTACCCAAGTCTGTAATAATAAATAAACTAATGTTGCGATATTCTGAGTATATATACAAAGTAAATATGTATATGAACCATATCGGCAGCACAATAAAATTAAAAGTCTTAAAGTTTGATATGGATTACTTTTAAAACAAAAGGCAAGTTTCAACAAAATATTGACAATGTCAATTTCAGTGCTAGTTAAGCCTGTATCACACTATAATACTGAGTATTAAGATTTTGTAAGATAGAAATCAAATGAGAATTGTGTGATTGTCAAAAAATCTAACGTAACATAACATTTCGTTTTCACACTATCACACTTCAAATAAAATGAAAAATATCAGCTAAGGAACAAGCCGAGATGAAACATTGATGTGGACGGCAGATGTGCCGGATATTCAGTTTATTTGACCGTTCAAGTTTTTGGTTAATAAAAAAAAAACCAAACAAAAAATAATACGTAGATTTAACAATTTCTAGACATGGCAGAAACAAAGTAAATATATGTATACGTAGGCGATAAGACTGATGGCAATTTAAGGCAGGTGCAGGACAAATAAAAAATATCATCGACGGCAACTTGATTTTTTGCTTTGATAAAATGAAACATGTTATCGTTTAGAAAATGTTCTAAAAATGGTTTGGTATTATGTGATGTCAAATTTATTTCCATATTATTTAAGATTTTGATAACATATTGCTTTCACACTATCACACTTTCTCATTGGATTTAAATTTTTGACTAGTCTTAATACTCAGTATAATAGTGTGAAAATAGCTTTAAGTGTTAATAGTTTTGAAGAAAATGAAACCCTGACATAAAATATTTCAAGATAAGTATGGTACAATACCACAAAAAATTATTAATATTTGTATTATAGTGTGAAACGGCCTTTAAAAATATTAAAGGTGAGATTTAAAAAAAAAATAAAAATATTTCATTTGGTTTGTGCACAACATACCTCCCCGACGGGGAATTGAACCCCGGTCTCCCGCGTGACAGGCGGGGATACTAACCACTATACTATCGAGGATGTTGGGGAGTAGGAAAATATTTTATTTTCCAAATAGCCGTTAAGAACAAGGGGTTTTAAAATAAAAGATTCTAAATGAAATACACGAAATATATATCCATTGAGAACAAAAATTTAATTATAATTTAAAAAAAAACTTCCCATACCGGGAATCGAACCCGGGCCTTCTGGGTGAAAGCCAGATATCCTAGCCACTAGACCATATGGGAGTATGCCAAATTAGTGGCAAATAATAAATAAAATATACTGCAAGAAAAAAGTAATATTTTATGAATAGTTTGTAACATTCATAGTGGATTTTTACGGTCAAGTTTAAACTCAAGATTATTTTTCATTTACCTAATCTTATACTTAATTTAATCCAATACTAATTGAAGTTTAACTTTATGTTTTTCAGTGGTAGCTTAAACTGTGTAGTATTACCATACTAAACAACAAAAACTGGCAAATTTCTTTGTAAATGTCATAATTTGATCAAAAGAACAGTGTTGTCTAGTGAAGAAGAAGAATAAGAAGAAATTTCTGATATTTAATATAATTTACAAATAGTTTATTTGAATGTTTAAAATTAATAAAAAAATATGCTTGGCCATTTTTTAAAATGCTTATATTTTGACATATAAGTATGTATGCATTTGTGTGTTTTGTATTTAATTTAAGTTTAAACCAGCATCGTTGGCCGCTTAAACTAGCAAATAAAATTAAATATTATCTTTAAAACTAAAAATAAAGATTAAGGATGAATATAAATCTATGATCTTCATCCGAAAAACTCGCTCTAAAACAGAAAATTCTTAAATGATTCGATTCTAAATTCGAAAAAAGAAATGTCGCTTCCTGTAGACTTTGTTACCAAAATAATTAAAAACAGTGAAATTTGGCAATCATCATCATTATTAAACGCAATTAAGTTAAGAAAATAAATTATTTAAACCATAGATTACATAGATGGTCAACTCTCCTAATGTCAAAAACGTCGCTATAAATGTCTTCACACTTACGGGTACCGTGTGACTTCAACACACATAGGGGAGTAAAATTTTTTACTTACATTTATACTCTATTAGGCTATATACGTTGCACTTTTTCAAATATGTAAATATTTTAAAATTTTTTAACTCAACATTTATTCACAATTTATTATTTTTCCAAGTTTTTAACAAAAAATTAATTTAATTTTGTTGACATTTGTTTGGTGAAATTTATTTCTTCACAGTATTGTATTTTTTTGTCATTTAGGGGATGAAAATTTTCAATACAGAATAATAAATAATTAAAATTAGTATTAAATCCAACGTTTTTTGCACATATATATTAGCAAAAAACTCAAAATTCTTATTATTTTGTATATTATTATTATATTATACAAAATTATTATTATCTAATATTGAAAAAGTGAAAAATTTCCCGAAAATTTTTAAATTCATTTCGGCTACCTAAGCGCTACGTAAACGGTGTTAAGAATCATTTCTAGGAAGTTCATATGTTCTAGAAAGTTGTTTATTGAGATCTTAGGTTCATTTTTGTAGTTGATTGTTTCCTTGAATTTTGAACGGTTTGCTACCTATGGACCTGAACATGGGAAAAAAGGTAAAAAAATTTAATTTTTTAAAGTTTTTTGCGATTTTGACCTTGAAGATAAAGTTTTTTTGATTTTATATGTTACGAATTTTTATTCTTTATGACAAGAGCTACAACTTTGCCTCAGAGAGTATGTTAAAATTTCAAACGGTTTGCAAAATATGAGCTTGAGTAAATGATCATTTTTTTGCAAAAATGAAATCGAGGCCCCACATCTTTGAGGGCCCATAAAAAAAACCTGGAGGACTTTGGGCAAAACTGGGAGACAGGGGTCTTTTTTTTTGGTCTTTTATGACGTAGTGGTCTCCGTATATGGTTATTTTGCCATGACTTAAAAAATTACACAGTGTGTTATCGCTCATGTTTCAGAGATTTTCTTCCGAGAACTTTTCACTAACATAATTTTTCATTTTGTTTCATTCTCAGGTCTGTATACTAAAAAACACTTTGAACTGTACAACCTTTAATATAATGTTCTCATACACTTTTATACCAATTAAATACTATTATTCTCGAACAACATAAATTAACTTTTCATGTTATATCTTTTTTATTTCAACTAACCGTCTGAAAAAGTTTTTTTTTTAATGTTTTTTGAATAATGAAAATTTTATATTAAAGAACCTGCTTTCGTTTGTCTATATGGTTTACATGTATTTTCAAGTCAAATGTTCCAGTATCATTGTATCTTTACGTTTTAGTGCTTTTAAGTATAATTTCCTTTTCATGTAGGTGCATTTTCCTGAGAATCTAACAAGAAACACGATGTCGATCGTCATAAAACTGTTTAAAAGGGTGTTGGAAAAGGTAGTGTTTTTATATAATAAATCCATAAAACTGTAAACCATAATATGCATATCATCTAAGCAAATCTGTTGAAAAATTATTAATAGATTCTACATATATCGCACTTGATCAACAAGAGGGTATTAACTCAAAATTTTTAAATTTTCAGTAGAGTTTAAAAACTGTTTGTGATTACATTTTAAGATAATTTATAAATCCGAACATATTATAGTAAGAAAATTCCATTTAATAATATATTTACACTGTTTTTCTTTTAAATTTTTTACATATATTGCCAAAAAAATAATACCTTTTTGGTGATGTAAAGGTACTCAACACACTATCAGGAAAATTGTCTCATATGCAGGTTTCGAAATTAAAGAGTAATCAGAATACGTTGAAAATTTTACAGTAGATGGATATTGATGGTGTTGGTTGATTTCTTGCAAAAAGTGAAAATTTATAAATTTTGAGTTAATACCCTCTTGTTGATCAAGTGCGATATGTATGTATCTAAAATAAACGACTATACATATAATAAAGCAGTAACTCATTTCCTGTCTGTCTACCTTTCTGACGGTATTCGCATCACGTAAAAACTGCTGGATGAATTTTACCAAAATTTTGTAAGGAGATACCTTAGTACCCTGATTCCCTGAAAGTGGAGAAAACGCAGTGAAAGTACGCCGATTTGTTTTACCGATTTAAAGGTAGTATATACTTTAAAGCATCTTTTATTTTTGAAAGCAAAATTCCTCCTTCTTAGGCAAATGTAACCAGATTCACATAGTATGTTACTCTTCAAAGGATTTGGACCAGGCAGCAACTGTGATCATTCTTAAATTGAAATAATTAAGCTGACTGCTCGGTCATTACCAACTTGATCCTGGTGGCTGGGAACGCAACAAACGGTTAAAATGTTGTGAAAACCGAGTTCATTTAGAGATGTCGCACAATCCACGACTCACCTAGACCTTAGCTTAAATGAGGTTAATGACTTTAGCCCAGCATGGCTGTTCGACATCAGATATATTTTTATACCCTTTCTCTTTCCCTTCAACATACCCTAGCTGATTATTTGCTCATAAGAATGGCCCGTTTAAAGTTTGGTTACCAAGAATACGGTAGCCCCATGTCACCATTTTTGTGTTTGAAGCCTTCAGTAAACTAAACCTGGTCTGCTATATTATGTTATCAAGTCTGGTTGTCCCTATTGGGAATACCTGCTCCCGTGCCACCATTTTTCTGTTTAGAGCCTTCAGTAAACCAAACATGGTCAGCTATATTATGTCATCAAGTCTGTTTGCCCCCACGTAGCCTATTGAGAACAAGGACATTAAGGTTCCTATGCAACAAGAGGGTCTGTTGAATGCACCTTCATTTAAGGGTCGTTCATAAAGAGCCGAAGTGTGCGCCGATGTCCCACTACGTTTCCGGATAATTTAACAAAATATGTCAGTTTATTCTCAACTCATATATGAAGATGGCGGAAACTGATAATAAAATAAATGGCATAATAATATTATACCCTGTTCAGACATACAACTTAATTGCGCAATTAGAGAATTTAAGCAATTAAGAGCTTAATTGAGCTCAACTTACCATACGAGAACTGAATTAGTAAATTAAACAATTATTACATAATTGTGTTACTAAAGAGCATGTTACACTATAATACAAGTATTAATACTTTTGAATAAAATGCAACTCTGATCTAATCGCCGTTTGAAATTTTTCAAAAAATCAATAACAAATCATCATGACAGGGTTGCATTTTCCTCAAAAGTATTAATACTTTTATTATAGTGTGAAAATCCCTTAATTGAATAAAATAATAAATACAACCCTGTTGTATATTTACTGAAAAGTATGTTCAGTGAGAAAAACAGAGTTTACTGAATGGCGAAATAACATTAGGTAGCCGCATTATTACAAAAACAAAAACTACATATATTTTGTTGATAACAATTTAAATTTCCGATGTCAAAAAGAGCCGACTAAATTTCAAAGCAAAATGTACGTTTTTGTCTTTAAGTGCTTTTACTTGTGTCCAATAAAATAATTAAATTTTTTAAAGGAAAATTTTTACCCATTTTTTTTAAACAAAAAATTTTTACGATGTTAGCTTAATTGAGCAGTTGTACACACTGAATTAAATTGCTCAATTAAGATTAAATTGTCTCTATTAAGAAGACATGTCTGAACAGGGTATTAAGCAACTTTTTCATATAACACCTTTATTTAAACACCCTGTATCATTACACTAATAAAGCGGACAAGAAAATAATTTTTCATCATTATGTAAACTACTCGTGAACGAACCTGTTGCCTGGGTTTAAGCTGAGACAATAATAGCACAATAAGTCTTGACTATGACTATTCATGGCCAGTAACGATTTCCTTAAGTACTGGTCACGCTATAAAATGTTCTGGAGGAAAATACTTTCATAAATTATTCCAAAGTGAAAGAAGTAAAGACAACAGGAAGTTCTCAAGCTAAAAAGGAAAAAAATTAAATGCAGTTCAGTTTAATTGAATAAAATTTTCCCAGGCAAAACGTTGCTTTTAAATAAATTTTTCTAAACTCTTTTAAACTCTTCAAAATGTTTATATATTTTTAATTTTTTTTTTATGCTTTTAAAAATATTAAAATACATAATGTAAATTTATTCTGTACAGCGTTTAGTTGATAAAAAAAAGTGTGAATATTTCTTTTATTTTCTTCTCTTGCTGCAGAAAACAAAGGAATTTAGTACTTGTACTAAATAATTCGTTTTGTTTTCTGCATCGCATCTTCTAAGTTTTTGTCTTCCCATCATTCCAAGTGTATCTAACTGGTATTAACTGTAGCGACAATATTATTTGTGCTATGTCTTCAGTTGGCTGTTGTGTTTGTTGTTGCCATTAAAAATGACAAATGACTTTTGACAGCCATTGTCGCATGACAGATAAGTGACATTTTGCCAATGTTTTTTTTCTTTTCTTGTTTTTATTTTACATTTTGTCGTCTATTGTTGTTTTTATTGTTGCCTGTATTTATCTTCATTAGAAATTAGTGGTAGATAAGTTAAATGTTAGACTATTTTCATGGCATAAATTTTCTTCTTGCTGCTGCCTCTTAAAGCTGATTTTACAGTTAGATAAAACAATTAAGAAAGTCTTTTGTGTGTTAATTTTTTATATTTTGATAAAACAAAGTGTTAATTTCTTAAAACTTTTATAAATTTTTAACATTTTTATAGTTTTCAAAGGGGGAGAGCAACAAATGTTAGTTAATGAGGTACTAGGAAAATTTTCAAAAATCTAATCATAAACAGTATCTGTGCAATGAAGGCATTTTCCACTATTTTCTGAAAACTAGAGAGCGAAATTAAATTTAATTAACTTCGTTAGCCATTTCTCCTCCACCTTATCTGCTCTACTTTGCTGATTTAAATTTTAATTGTAAATAAGTAAATTTTACAATCTAAACCTATAAAAACTTTACTGACTTAAAGATGCGATATAATTTCTTTGGAATAAATGTACTATGAGCCCAAAGATCCCTTTGATGATTTAATATTAAAAATCCAAGTCAAAAAAAAAAAAAAAAACGTGTAAATAACTCCTTCACCAGCACCCCAAACTTCAGATTATTTTTCCTTAAAAAATAAATTAGATTCTGACGAAAAACCAATAAAATCTGGGTTTACGCTAGTGCCTGCTGTATCTCGCCTTTACTTGCAGTTTTAAGTATTTTCTAAAATTCATCACTTCATTAGCAGCTTCTGTTGCTGTGTGAAAGCCGATATCGTAAGGCCCGGTCCCACTGGATTTGGTTCTTACCCCAGTCACCGAGTATTGCTCTTCTTGAAAATCTGACATCAAAAACTCAGCATTTCGAAAAACAAAACGATTTTTTATAAACCCCCTTATCGGAAAACAATGACTTTAAACATTTCCAACGGTTAAATACGACTTGCCACTTTTCTATGAGTAAATTCTATACATGTCGTGTGAACCCTTTGTTCGTATATATATTTATATCTATTTTGTACACAAGCATATATATGTTTATTTGTCTTAATTAAATTGATTATAACTTAACTGATTCTAATACTGTAAATTAAAAGATGTTGCATCTTGTTGTATTAGAAAATCACTCAATAAAAAATACAAATACAAATACCCTTTCAAACATAACATGTGTATTTTCTATGTGTAAAATACGTATGACATTTGACAGGTGTGAGCAGTAGAGCAACAACTACAACAAAACAGCAACTTTGAAACATGGTATTCTTAAAATGACATTATCAAAAATAATCAGCTGGGCTATCGACTCCAACTGTAATGAATTCGCCTTGTAATTAACAAAGCATATGACATCCTGTAATGCCAACTTGATACTTTGTTATTTTCAGCTTTTTATAGTACCAAAAGCGCTGAAAATGTGGCAAAAGGACAACATTTGCATCAGCTGTGTGTGGCGGCAAAATTATATATTGTAGGTTATGTCAGATGTAATTACACATGTACGTTTGAAAGCAAAAATTATAAACCGTATGTAAAGCGGCTATTTTGACAAACACATGAAATTACATATGGGTTATGGACAAGTCAAATGACAAACACACGTCGTGTAAAACCACTTTTAGGGATAAATTCATTAATTGAAATTAAAATTTAAAAATTAAAAATTAATTTAAAATTTTAGCATTATTTTTTTTACCATTTTCAGAAATGGTTTAAGAGTCTTGAAAATTTGTGTTTTCTTTGAATAATAATATCCTAAAAATCAATTGAAAAGTACAAACTCAAAACTGTAATATTTATTTAATTAAGGACCAAAATTTTTCTGCATTACTGTCTTGACTAAATTGTAAATACGATTGACCACCAAGAGCGAAATCTTTTTTAGCTTTTATTTTAAAATTTTATTATCTCAAGGTCTTTGCAACTTATAAATCTTCCTGTCTGGTCATAATCCCTATTAGACCTAAAAATATTCTAAGTGATTAAATAAAGAATGAATAATACATACAAACATACGGACAACTGTATGATATGGTTGATATATACATATGTATGTATGTATGTATATAATTTTTTTTTTCATTTTAAACACGAGCCTTTTTTATATTCCAAGTTACGGTTGGTTTATTTTTTCACAAGAATTGAATTTATAATAAAAAAAAATAACATGTAGTCTGGATAAAAGAGAACATTTTATGCAGAAACTTAACTGACAGCTAACAACATGTCAAAAATCACTGAAGTTTAAAAAACAAATGCAAGTAAATAAAATAATAATAATGAATATTGTTAAGTATAGAGAAGACAAAAAAAAAAATAATAAGAATACAAATTCTAAATAAATACAGGGGGGTTGTCTTGTAAAACATTTCTTTTATTTCAACAGTCATGCTTAAAAGAGATTTTTTTTTTATTTTAAACAAAAATATATAAAAAATGATCCCAAGAAGTGCCTCAAATAAACAGACAGAAGAAAATATACGCTTGTACTAGCATTTGACGTTTGAGCCGATATCAATGACAACCGAATGAAAGCTGTTCATTACAAATGTGTCGCTTTCAGCAAAAAACAATAGAATTAGTTCCATAAAAATGCATTTACATGAGTTTTACATGTTTTCTATAATTTTGTATTTGTCTTTTTTTTTAAACCAACCGCAACCAGCCAAAGTGTCTTTTTAAGGTGAAAAAAGCAACAAAAAAAAAAAATATTTTTTTAGATTCTTTAGGAATCCTAGAGCTCTTCTTTACCCATCATAACAATAGAATTATCATCACCTACAGAAAATTCTGCGGTAAGTGTTAGAATTTTACTTCCTCTGTTTTTTGTTAAATTGTATAAAAATTAGTATGTATGTATATGTACCTATTACGAATAATAATTTTCTTTGTAACCGGTTTTAATTTCACAGCCATTTTTTACAAGTGGGCGTTACTTTTGATATTCTATATTTTGCAAACAAATATTAATGTCTAACTATGAGTGTTTTTTAATACATATGTTATATCTGCAATAGTTAACATATGCAAATTTGCTCGTTAAAATGTTAAATGGTTTTGTGTTCTTTTAATTTAATAATAAAAAAAAGTGATACATTTTTATTACATCTGAAAGCAGGTGAAGAGATTTGTAAGAATAATTAAAATTTATGATTAAATAAAAACTTTTTTGTTTCGCAATAATGAATTTATAAATTTATTCAACTGCAACAAAAATATTGATAATTATTAATCATAATGACGTCACACAGTGGACCATTTCACGAGAAGGCAGTCAAAAATCTACAACTTTTGATTGGATTAGAATTTTTATACGCGGTTATACCTGTTTTGTAGGTGAGACTTTGGTCTTTAATTTTTAATTATAAAATTTAAAAATCGACCGATAAGAAAGAAAGAAAGTGAAGTGATAAAACGTGCTACAAAAGGTTTTTTAGTTCTTAAATACTCAGTTACACTTTTAACTAATACTTATTACATCATAAGTTTTTAACTTAAATTTTGCCAGAAAACAAACTTTGGCCCTCGCACTATGGTACATATTTTGAGAAGGGGGCCAAAAATCATTATTTTATGGTTAGCGATTTCAAAGTTATGTATATTACTCATTTGAAAGTAAATGCCCGAGTATCTCGGGCGCCAAAATATTAATGCTCTATTTCAACATTATCACAGAGAACAAGGTGGTCCAAAACGGACTTTTGGATCACCTTTAACTTTTTTGTTTTATAAGATTTTGTTTTTTTTGTCCCTCGGGCGCCAAAATATTAATGCTCTATCTCAACATTATCACAGAGAACAAGGTGGTCCAAAACGGACTTTTGGACCACCTTTAACTTTTTTGTTTTAAAAGATTTTGTTTTTTTTGTCCCTCTGCACATAAAAACTTAAAAATTTTATTTCTATGGTGTTAATAGCCCATTCAGGCTGCCACGAAACTAAGTAATTTCGAGCTGAAATTACGAACGAAATCTAAAGTTTCATACTGGGCTTTTTGACATTTGAGTTAATTTCGCAAACAGCTGATCACGCTTAGTTGCATTTGTATAATTTAATTCTTTTGCAAAAATCTTTCGCACTATACTTTCGCATTGATTTAAAATATACACGAATATTAAAAACAACACTACAACAAAATTAATGTACAATTATATAAATTTCCATTATTTCATTTGGGTTTTAAATTTTTTTCAAACAAAACGGACTTTCTACGTTGTAAATATGGTCATGGTTGCAAAAAAAGTAGCTTTTGCTCTAAAACCAGCGTTGTCTGTCGTAATTTCAAGTTAATTTCCACGAAATCAAGGCGAATTCATACCAGGTGTGAGCAGTAGAGCAACAACTACAACAAAACAACAACTTTGACATTAGATTAGCAGATATGAAACAATGTATTTTTGACAAGCCATTAGCAAAAAAACGAGAGCAAAAAACAATCAGCTGGGCTAGCAACACCACCTGGTATGAATTCGCCTTGGACGAAATTAAGTAGAATGAGTTAATTTGGGCAATGGTAAAATGTATGCGAAATTACGTAATTTCAACTTGATTTCGGTCGAAATCACAAAATGACTTAATTTCGTGGCAGCCTGAACGGGCTATAATGGTATAAAAACAACTGGTACGAACGACGAATTTCGCTCAGTACGACGAACTTGTCGACAAAAATTCGTTGCGTAAATTCGTCTACTTTAACACAATTAGGAAGTAAAAATAGTTGTTTGTGTCATTTGAAATTATTGATAATTTATATTAAAAAATATTTAAAAAATATGAACCTAAATATTTTGCGTTTTGTAAAAATTGTTGAAATCATAAACATCATGTTCATGATTGTAGAGGCATTTGTTTTAGTACGGCAGCGCTTAAGAAGGAGATGGTGTTTGCGGCATGTGAATACTGTTAGGAAAGACCTTGGTTTTCATACAATCGTAATCTTTGTAATTATCCAAAAAAAAATCAAAAACTCGATATACTTCCATTTTCTTGCTGGATTAGGTGCGCCACTGCCGGAGGCAAGCTGAGCAGCTCGTTTATGGCGTTTATAGGTGTCCCGAAGTCCACGCCAACATTTTTTTTTGCACGAATCACCTAAATATTGCATTGGACGAAAATTCCTATATAAATATTAAAAATGCTAGCATAGCACTTTTCTTATAATTACCTGATAACTTTAAAGAAGCACCAATACTTTGCCATATTTCTGTGTTTCTCTGGATATTTTTATATTCTTTACATCCCAAATTATACAAGCATTCATTTTTTTAGCTCCTCGATAATTGTATTACTATATTTATTTTTTTTTAAATTAGAATTTATCAATATGCATAAATTAATTATTTTAAAAATAAATTTTTGTTTACATTTACCAGCAGAAGATGTGACCATATTTCAAAAAAAAAAAAAAAAAAAAAAAAAAAAAACACGAAGTAAAAGGGAAAAAATATTAACAAATAAAGTAAAATTATATAATTACGATTAGTTTTCAATTTAATTATGTGCGGTAAATAAAGAAAATTTCAATTATTATAGTAAAAATTAACATTATTAAAAAACAAAACATTAAAAAATAAAAAAAAAAATGGGCACCCTGCACCAATTTAGTCATCGTTCGTCGAGGTAAGAAATAAAAATAAACCTATCGCAGACTTCGTTACGCACGACGAATTTCGTCGACGCATTGATTGTGCGCATTTTCATATACACAAGTGTATTTTATTTTTTTCGACGAATATTCGGAACGATAAATTCGTCGTTCGTCCCAGTTGTGTTTATAGCATAAGGCTATAAATAATTTTTTAATAATTACAATATTTTTGCAAATAATATATTATGTCGCCGCCCACAAAAAATGGTATTTTAAATTCTTCAGGATACAAGTTTAGGTTTTTGAACATTTGCTGACTTTAAAAGTTGCATTTGCTAAACAAAAGTATGGGAAAAATAAAAAAAATTGAATTTTTCAGAGGTAGGATTAGTTCTTCTAAGGGGAACTTTTGTCTCCTTGGTCCGATTTTTCTTATTTTATAGCTTTAGCTGTCTATGACCATAAGAGATTTTTCTGCCAAGTTTCATTAATCTAGGGACACTCAGTAAATTTAGATTTTAAATATGTACCTACAAATTTAGTTTTTTAAATATCAAAAAAAAAATTTTACTTTTTATTAGTAATTTTAACAATATGTATTTATAAAAAAATAAGTTTTATTTAAAAATAATATAAAATATAGTTAAAAATAATTTTAAAATTATTCTATGTGAATAATATCCTATAATTGCATTTATTTGTATAGAACAAAACTACAAATCCAATTATAATTTTATATTCTGGTGTTTCACTGTGTAGATTATGTCTAAATTGACTTATAAGTGCTTTGTCTTAAGTAACTTATGTGCCCGGCTAGCTCAGTCGGTAGAGCATGAGACTCTTAATCTCAGGGTCGTGGGTTCGAGCCCCACGTTGGGCGAAGATTTTTTTAAACTTTTTTTTACATTAAATTTAAACATTATTATTTATTGACACTGATCAATATATATTATTATTATTATATATAATAATATTATTATTATTAGTGTAAAATTTTTATTATTAATGTAACAATGCATATATATTATTGACTAGAAATAAAGTTTTTTTTGGGAAAAACTATGTAAATTTTTTGGCTACGGAGATTTTTTGCCTTTCTTCATTGTTTAAAAAAGAATAAAGGGGAATAATTTATTAGAAAATTAACGATAATATTAGGAGAGAAAACAGAGTAATCAACGATCAATCACTACTACATGAAACTAAATAGGTTCATTTTTAATTTACATAATAATTTATTTTTTTAACTTTAGATCCTTAATTATTTTTATTAATTGTCACGCTTCTCGATCCATGTATGATTAATAAAAAATAAAAAAATATTAAAAATGATCGCAATAGTTCTTTTAGACCTAGATAAATCAGGCGTGGAAAATAAAAATTTTAAATGATACTTCTATACCAAAAAAATGTACTTTTTATTTTTTTTTTCTTCTAAATTTTAAAACTGTCGAAATTTCTAGGTTAAAACAAAATTATTCGAAATATTTTCCATCTCTGTATCGGAAAATATAAATCAATCTGCCTTAGTTTTTGCAATTTCTTTATTGTTTAAATTGGTCTGCAAAAAAAATTGGTCTCTGACCATAAATATGTGGAATATAGTGATCTCAACTCGTTAAATTCAAATCCGCTTTCAGTTTTGGCGTAACACGTACAGATTTTTTATGGGAATTGCATAAAAAAAACACGGTAACTTATTTCAATATAACTCTTTAACGGCTGGTTCGATTTGTATAATACTTTAGTTGTATTCATTATCAGTATTTTATTTAGAGAATATCTTAAAAACTAGACGTGGTAGAAAAAATCTGTGAACAAATTTGGATTCAGCACACAAAAGTCAATTAAAATCATATAACAAAGTTTTTGCTCCCGACTTTGTTATTTTTTTGCCGACCATTGTTATCACAATAACTACTTATCTAATATTTTAATCTTTTTATTTTATTTAAAAAAGAATATCTCCAAACCAGACGTGATAGAAAAAATCTGTGAACAAATTTGGATTCAGTACACAAAAGTCAACTAAAATCACACAACAAAGTTCTTGCTCCCGACTTTGTTATTTTTTTGCTGACCATTGTTATCACAATAACTACTTATCTAATATTTTAATCTTTTTATTTTATTTAAATAAGAATATCTCCAAACCAGACGTGATAGAAAAAATCTGTGAACAAATTTGGATTCAGTAAACAAAAGTCAATTAAAATTACACAACAAAGTTCTTGCTCCCGACATTGTTATTTTTTTGCCGACCATTGTTATCATAATAAATACGTATTTCATGTTCCAATATCAGTATTTTATTAAAACAAGACTATCTCGAAAACTAGACGTGATAGAAAAAATCTGTGAAGAGATTTGGATTCAGCACATAAAAGTCATATAAAATGTTCAAGCTCCTGACTTGTTTTTTTGACGACCAGTGTTATCAGATAAATATTGGAAGCAGAGGCCATTAATTTCTTTAAAATTTTTTATCTATTATCTTTCAAGTTTATATATTTTTTATAAACCAAATATTCAAAACAATTTCTATTTAAATTTATTTTATTTATTTAATGGATTAACCTGGGCTAGTTTAAATAGTCATGACCACTTGTGACGATTATCATATCCAGATTTATGTTATTGATGGAATAATGGATTTAGTAAAATACGTTTAACCATACAAGACCAAGTGTTGAGAGAAATTAACATTTTTTACAATTTTATTATCAACTAGTAAATTAAAATAGTTTTTTTTTTTTCTTATATAAACTATTAATATAAATAATGTCTATCATATCATGCTGAACTTTATTTGTTTATGCAATTGAATTTTTCCAAGGCAAAAATCTTTACATTATTTCAAAAATTTTTTTGCATGAAATTTTTCACTCACTACTCCAAACCAAAAAAGGGGAAATAGTTTTGTTGCTTGTAATTATTTTGAAATTTTTCTCATAAAAATTAAAATATTTTATTGGCATTTGTAAAGAAACAGATGTACAAAATGTAAATATACATACATACGAGTACATACATTAATAAGTAACATGTATGAGTTGCAAGCTTGGCGGTGGTGGTTGGTGTTTTGCCTAAAAACCCTGTAGCACATACGTTTGAACATTTGTATGGTCTATTTATTGTCGCCTCATAACAATTGTTGGTGGTTGATTGTAAATTGCAACATCATTTATGTTTATATGTAGCACGAGCACATTTATGTATGTACATATATTTCAACACAAATTTACAATATATTTCGACATAAATTCATACAAGACATCACCAATTCGGTATTAAAAGTGAAATTTATTATTTGACGGCTGTTGTTGAAAACACACACAGATCATCAGTAATCAAATGACGAAGAAAAATAAAAAAAAAACCAAAGAGATTTTGTCATTGGAAAAGCGAAAAAAGGCGTTTGTATGCGTTTATATAAAAAAAAAAATATTGCAACATGTCAAACGACATCGTTTACTTTATTACATTATTACATTTTACTGTAAACAACTTTATGAATTAATATATCACTCTGTGCAACAGTTAATTGCATACTGCCTCTACTGGTCATACAGTAAAACGTCATACTAAACTGGTCCTCTTCTTGCAACACTATGTCTGTAGGTGAATTTAAAAACAAAAAACTACTGCTGTCATGCTTTGATCCAGAGCCAACGCAGCTAAACGTTGTGGTATAGTGTTGTACTTGTCTCTGCGAGTAATTAGTGGAAAGTGTTATTTTTGTTGTCACAAATTAAAATTATTTTAGCCAGTCGGTTTTTTGTTTGTTTGGTATTTAAATAAAATAAAATAAAATTTAATTGATTATGAAATGTAAGACACAAATAAAACCGGGCGCAATTGAAGCAATGAACTCCATAAATGGTTTACATAGACCCATTAAAATAAAAAAACAAGATGGCAAACGCAACGAATAATTGTGGCAAATTAAGAAAATTGAGATTGGATAACGACAAAAGCTAAAATAGAGAAAAAAGGATTGTTCAGAAATAAATTGAATTTCATTAAGGCCGCTGTGATAATGCACTGCAGATTTTAAACTATTACTTTGGCTCCAATTTTAAAATTTAGTTTGAAGCTTATTTAAAAGCTTACCGATAAGAAAAGTAAAATGAGAATTTATATTATTTAAATGTAGTTATTTCAATATATCTCTGTTTAAACTTGAGGTTCCAATCGTTAATTGTATGATATCATATTTCGCGGTTAATTCAAGGCGTAATAAAATAAAGTTTCGAATAACATGTGTAAAAATATTTTAGAAATTAAAAAAAAAAAAATTACGACTGAGAAAAAAAGGTTTATAGGAATGGTTAATCGTTTTAGCAAAAAGTATTACAAAATATCGGCAAAGTATTACAAAATCGGCTAAAAGATAAAAATCTCATCTATTTGAGAATCAAGTGAAAATATGTTACTCTATATACAAATATTCTTACTATTAAAAATTTTTTGTAAAAATATTTTTTTGAAAAATTTTTGTAAAATTTTATTCGAAAATATTTTGGAAAATTTAAAAAATTTTTGTTTGATCATTTTGCTGTAAAAATGTCTTTTTGAAAATGTTTTGTAAAGATTTTTAAATTTTATTGTTTTTTTTTTTTTAATTTGGGACCTTCCTGCAATCTACCATTATAACTTAATGTGACCATTAAGTTCTAATGGTCACACTAAAGCAAAAAAAATCCTTAAACAAATTTCTCTATTTTGACCCCCACTATGTGTCCTTTAGCTGCTGCTGGTTACTAGTGGGCACCCTGTGGGTCCATTACCCACCTCTATGTGTATTGCTTTCTATAAAAGCCTTTATTACAAATCAAAGCAAAAAACCTTACGAACCTAAAAATAAACACAAAATCGGTCCTCCTAGGGGGTTACAGATCCCCCGAGATCTGTATGCGCTCCTTGCGATCCACCTGTCGCGGTCTAACATTTATTTAACAAAACAAAAAAAAGGCAAAAGGGAATCATTAAAACCGAAAAAAATGAAAACAACGTGAAAATATATAGGTGTGAGTGGTTATATATATATATATATATATATATATATATATATATATATATATATATATATATATGTATATACTCTATGGGGTCGGAAATTAATATTGTAGAAATTACACACGGAATGACTAACCTTTATACTCGTATACCCTTTCCACCTATGGTGAAGGGTATAATGATGGACTAAATAAAATTTTTATTGTTTTTTTCCATAATGGCTTAAGTTATGTTGACCTCCAATTGCTCAAGAGTTGTTGGGTTGTCAGTATAATACATTGACTTAATAATAATCAAGAGGCGATTTTGGAGGCCAATAACAGTATTTTTAAAATATCGCTTTATTCGACGGTTTCGTGAGATATACATAAGTCAAATAACACACCATATTTGCCAACTTAGCTTGTTGACATTTAACCAAAAAATGAGCCTCAGCATTAAGTAAGATTTTCAGGGCAAATATGGCAAATTTCAATGTGGATGGATGGACCAAAATTATTTCGGTGTTAGTACATAGGTACTTGCTTAAAACTTAAAAAAATGTATTATATTTTTAATTATTAAAACAAGTCCAGAATATATTCATCAACTTTGTTCTCATCCATACAACAGTAGTTAATACATCTTAAAAATTATTTTCTTAAATAATCTTGTTAAAAGATATTCGTTCAAACATCGCAATTTTCGCCCATGACAAGCAGTTTATCAATTTATGGTAATAAAAAGATAAGAATAAGAATTTCTAGCCAATATGTACATACCTATGTATGTATGTATGTATATTAACCAATGACACGTTGTTGTTTTTATTTAAAATGTGTTCATAATTGGCGCCTTTTTTTTAAACAGTTGGCATTATTATCTTGAAATGTTGGTGGTGTTTTTTTTTCAAACATTGAATTGAAATATCTCACTACACAGTTTAAAACTAGTATTTGTCTCATTTTATTCAATATCCTCGATAGTATAGTGGTCAGTATCCCCGCCTGTCACGCGGGAGACCGGGGTTCAATTCCCCGTCGGGGAGATCGAAATTTTTTTTTAATTTATTTTTGTACATAAATACATGCATGTGTATGCATATGTGTGTAGAAAGAAAACCCAATAGTTTCAAATAAGCTTTTCTATACCAATATTAATAAAATATTGTTTCTATAAGCTTATTCTACATTTATTAATCAAGTATACATATATTATATATATTTTCATAAGGGTTCCGTTTTGATTTTTCTACAATTGTTACGATATCATTTTTCAATAAATTCTAAAAACTTTCGCAAGCTTAAGGATTATAATTATAAGCTTTTTAAAATATTTTTCACAAGCCATTTGGTATGTTGGGGTTTCTTGCGGTAATCTGTGGAGATGTCAATTTTGATTTGTTTTTCAATACATATCGATACCTTAATATAGAAAGGCTCTAACTAATGTTTTTCCTACTTTACAGGAGAAGGAAAAAACTTAATAAAAATTAAAAATGTAGTCGCGAATTATTTTTTAATGCAATTTTTTTTTTCTAAATTCTCTTAGCGTTTTAATGATTAACAATTAATTTTATTTATACATATGTATGTATTAGAAGATCATCTATACAAATATGCAAAACAAAAAACTCGATTTAAAAAAAAAAAAACAAAACGTGTTAGGGTCTTTCTATATTAAGGTAACGATATATACATACATACATATATAATAAAACAGTGCACAGCTAGTACATATATTAATATTACAGTACAACCATGGAAGATTTATTACAATAAACATTTTATACTCAAAATTTTATAATTAACATTTTATACCAAGAATTTTATATTTACAATTTTTACAGTATTAATTTATTGTTATACATAGCTTTCATTATAGGAAATATACAGTATTACCGCACAAGAGATACAGCTCTGTGACAGATGGACAGATTAACAGGCATATTGCCATTTAGACTCTTATCAGATAATGATTTGAAGAAATTAACACAATGTTAAACAATATGAACTCTAATTGTACTCTATTATAAAATCCACAACCTCGACTACCCTTCATCATGTTAATTGTTTAACTTTAACGCATTTGTTTTGTAGTTAAAATTTTTCAAAAAACCTTTTTTTTAATTGTGGGAATTTTGTTGATAATTTCCTTAAAAACAAAAGAAATTTTTGAGCAAATTTTCAAAATAACCACTCCAACACGCAATTTTATGCTTAATTACATAAAAATAAGAAAAAGTACACAACAAATTATTCAGTTCATTTATATAAAAAATAATAATTTTCTATTATTGTTTTGTTGTAAAGAAAGCCATATTCAATTTAGGCATTGAACCTTAAGTATTGCATAAAATATTTAATGCGATTTGTGGATAAATAAAAGTTTGGAATATTTTTCATTATTTATTACATAAATAGTTTAGTTTGGTTTGAGTAAAACTGTGCAACCAACTTGCAGTCATGTTATTCAAACTTAACAGTTGCATTGAAAAATGAAAGTAGACCATGAAGACCGAAAAGACCTAAAAAGGTTTCCATTGATTAATGCAAGTTTTTTTTGCTGTTGTATGTTTTTTTGTCAGTTTCTTGGAGATTCGCTATGTGTGTCAATGTCAAAAAGCTGTTCCACAGAAAAGAAGGCGACAGAACAGAAGACGACAGAATAGAAGACGACAGAACAGAAGACGACATAGACATAACAGACGACGACACAAAAATTTTAGATTTTATGAAATTAAAACTGTTGCGATGATCGAATTTTAGTTGTTTTTTTTAACAGTATGATGGTGTGGTCACGATAAATAAGTTTTGGTTAAAATTTTATATATACATATTATGTAAATGGTTACAAAAAAATAAAAAATGATTGGTATTAACTATACAATTTTTGCTAAACTTACAACCGCAACTAAATTTTTATAAACATTCCAAAATAATATATTACTTTTAATCACAATATGTCTATACATATAATAAACAGGACCATTACTCTACATGAAATATTTTTTGAAAATTTTGTTGCTTTTTGTTGAATGAATTTTAATAAAATTTTGTGTGGAGCTACCTTCAAATATAGGATAGTTTTTTCCCGTAAAAATATCTGATTTCCAAGAGAAAAACAATGAAAGTATGCAATCCACCGATTCATGGGTAATGAAAATTTGGCAGCACCTTTTATTTTTGTCAATTAAAATTTTAGAATTTAATATAAATTTTAGAATTTTATTTAAAGCCTATATTGCCAGGGATGAGTACCTTTATATAAAGTAAAAACACGAACCATGTCTGAAGCACTGTAAAAGAAAAAATCTTAAAATTTGATGTGGATTAGTTCCAAAGCAAATTCGAAATTTGTCAGGCAGCCTACGAAGTGGCGGGCACAGCTAAAATCCTTAATAAATAAAATAATAAAAATGTGTTTTATTATTAAAAATGTTAAAACAAACGAGTCTATCCCATATGACATTTCAAAATTTACCCCCGGGGGTTCCAATTGTCACTGCAGGAATATGGCAAATGATTTGACGCGGTCCACGCGGGGAAAATAGGGGCACCAGACGCTAGGATTCCTAGAGCCTAAATCTGGAAGAAAAGGTCTGTGAGTAAAATCACGGGTTCTCTTCGAGGCCCGACCACTGCCCAAATGACTGGTACCACGGGAATCGGTGGCCCCACAGAGAGCCTATCCTCTCTGTGAGCGGTTATTGGTGAGGTCCCCTTCGGGGGTACACGTGGTGGTTGTGGTTTAAGATCGATTAAGTAGGTAAGGTGCAAGGTCGATCAAGTGTGCTGTTGCACTCTCAACAGACGGAGTTTAGATAGTCTCCAAACCCCTAAGCAAGAGGTTATAATGTGGATCTAGGCTTGCCTTGGAAAGGCTTGCCATATTATATAAATTGCTACTCATTGTGACTGTATCACACACAAAAAGCGATTGGTGGCAATCGTAAAGTGTTGTTATACTACACAATGGAGGCGCTAGTCTATGCCTAAGTTTCACTCGGTGGTAAGACCACCGTGAGGTTAGGCCGAGTAGGCAGGTACTCACGTTAATCTTGTTCCACACATGACATTTCAAAATTTTTCAAAATATTATACAATAATTTTTTAATTTAACCATATAATGATTATATTTGTTCATAATATAAAAAAATTTTTTTATACTATGGTCATATTTTATTAAAATATGTTTATATATTTTTTTTTATCAGAATCGACAATAATATGCTTTTAATATAATAATGTTATTATTTTTAATAGTATGACTAAAACCATAAAATTTAATCATAATATGAAGTGTTTTTTTTTAAATTGGTATAAGTCTATTTTTTCATATATTGAGATATTTAAGGGATTGCGTTTTAGTCAATTAAAAGATATTGGTCAAGTTTAGTCAATTCGAGTGATTTTATATTATATTTTAGTGACTATACACCTTTTAAGTTTTATTATGAAATAATAATAACTAAAATTGTTTTAAAAAATACACGTTTTTTGTAGCTCCACATAGACTTATACCACTTTCAAAAATAACATATAACAAGAGCAAATTTAAGTCCATATTTTTATAGACATAGTGGATTTTTATGTAAAAAATAATACTTAAAATGAAGACATTTAAATACTCTAATAACCAAGTTTATTAAGAGTTAATTTCAGTTATTTGTATTAAAAATGTTTACAGTTAACACATTGAAGTATTTATGATGAATAGGTGGTATATAAAGTAATAAACTGATCATATTGTTATATTTCTCTCTTGTTATGCTTCTTGGAGTTTATAAAGTGACAACATATTAGGCTGAGGTTTTTGTGTCTTCCCTTTTTTACAAACAAAATAATAAATTAATAAAAAAAAAATAAATGTTTCGACTCGGCTTGTTCCTTTGCCTGATTTTAAATTTTATTTGAAATGTTATAATGTGAAAATGAAATTATTATGTTACCTTAGATTTTTTAACTGTCACAACAAATCTTATTTGATTTATTTATTAAAAAATCCAATGCAAATCTTAATATGCACTCAGTATTATAGTGTGCAATGGTAATAATTGCAATAAAAAAATTGTTTTAATTATAATTGTTAGAAATGGACTTATTTCACTTTCAAAAGAAATATTTGTGCGATAGCATTGTACAGCAAATTTGTTTTTGTTTATTTTATGTTAAAATAGAACACTATTGAAATTGTTTTTATAACAATGGAAAGAAGGAGTCTATAACTCATTAAAATTACCGTTAACTCAGTTTTTTTTTAAAGTGGACTTATACCACTTTCAAAAGAAACAGGTCATATGTTGATCTTAGACTATGGTTACCTCAACCATGTTTTTTCTTTGTGTTTAAGTTTGGCTACACAATCGAAAATAAAATTTTTTACATATTTACGAATATACACTATGGAGCAAAACTGAACAATAAAGAATCAGGTTTCTTCGTTTATCGTGTTTATTAGTTAAGTCTTCTATTTGCTAAGAAATCAGTGAGATAACAAGCTTTGCCACAGTTTTTGGAAAGCAATTTAGTTAATAAAAAACAACAATAAAATCTATACTAAAAATTTTTTGAGATTTTTTGAGATCAGCTATAGTGTTCACTTTTGCTCTCATTGCAATTTAAAATTATGATAAATTATAATGGAAAAAGTGTAACTGTATATTCCAGTATAATTTTTGATTGAGGCTATGTAAGTTATCAAAAAGTTACTTAATTCGTTTCATTCGCCGTGGTGAGTACTTAATTTTTAAATTGTCTAAAGCATGAAGCCGAGCAACAACAAAATTATTGCAGAGGTTGAAAGATTGCTTCAAGTAGGAAAAACTACACGGGAAGTTGCAAAAGAATTCAAAATTTCGCAATCTCAAGTAATGAGAATTAAGAAAAATAAAAATTTACCCAGTCAACATGGCAAAAATGGTCGCCCGAAGATGATAAGTAGAGTTGATGCCAGGTATATGACACGATCCCTAATGTCTGGAAAAGATAAAACACCAAAGGAGGCAAGCAAAAGTATTGATTGTGAAGCTAGTATATGGACTGTGCGGCGTGCACTAAGAGGCGTCGGTTGCTTCCCTGAAAAAAAGCCAAAGAAGCCTAAGCTGTCAGCGAAAAACAGAAAAGCTCGTCAAGCGTTTGCATTACGTCATCAACACTGCACCATCGACGATTGAAAATGCGTCTTATGGTCAGATGAATGTAAAATAAATCGTTTCAACTCAGATTGCATTCATTATTTTTGGTCCAACACTGGAAAAGCAACACATCAGCATCAGGTGATAGAAACGGTGAAACATGGTGGAGGGTCTTTAATGGTTTGGGGGTGTTTCTCGAAATTTGGTGTTGGTCCTTTGATTTTGGTGGAAGGAATAATGAATAAAGAATTGTACTTAAATATGCTTTATGAAAATTTACCAGTTGCGATGGGTCAAATGGATAATGACCCAAAGCATTCATCAAAATTAGTTCAAAATTGGCTTGCAAACGCAAAATTTACCACAATGATATGGCCAGCCCAAAGCCCAGATCTCAATCCAATCGAAAATGTATGGTCGATTGTGAAAAGAAGACTGGTAAGCTATGAAACATCCCCAACTAGCATCAATGAACTTTGGAGTAGAGTGGAGGACATTTCGGCCGATATACCTGCAGGGTAATGTCAAAGCCTAGTCAGAAGCCTAAGCGTGTTGCGGCAGTATTAAAAAGTCGAGGTGGCTTCACCAAATACTAACTTTTAACCCCATTTAAAAAACAAAAGCGTAGAGTGCAAAACTGAACACTCTCAACACATAAAATTAAGTACACCGTTAAGACTGAAGTTCATGTTTTTGTTTTTCTTTCTGTTGATATATTTGTAACCTTAAGTAGGTGTTATTCAATGAAGTATATATATATAGTTTTTAATACTTAATAAAAGTACAAAATTTTTATTAAATCTACAGTTGTGATTTTTTAGTGTTCACTTTTACTCCATAGTGTATGTATATAGGATTCCTTTAAAGCAATTAATTGTTTGTCTCACGGTGTCACATGAATTCGTTTCTTCGCCCTATTATATGTATTTAAAACAATAATAAAATTTTTGAATGTGTTTTGCTTTCATATGTAAATTTTGTGAGGAGGTACCTTGGGATACTTTTTTCTGCAAAAATATCTTCTTTCAAAGAAAGAGTGAAGAAAAATCAGTGAAACTAAGCCGATTTTTTATCGATTTAAAGGTAATGCATACTTTAAGGCATCCTTTACTTTTGAAAGCGGTCTATTTTTTAAACACGGTTGCGCAACAGATGGCGCTGTTCTAAAAAAATGATAAAATATAAATTGAAGGCGGGATATTTCAAACACGTTTGCGCAACAGATAGCGCTGTTTTAAAATAATGAGAATATATTATTTACTTACTGCCAAATAGCCAATTGAATAAAATTTGTATTTGATTTGTATTTTTACTTTGTGGAACTGCACTGTTATTAAAATATTTTAAACCCCTTTTAGCTTTACAATCATTTTTAGAATTCTATATAAATTTTAGAATTTCATCCAGAGACGGGTACCTTTATATAAAGTAAATGCGTAAGAATCTTAAAATTTGGTGTGGATTACTTTCAAAGCAAAATCTAACAAAATATTATCCGCACACAACGTGTGTGGGCACAACTAGTACCTGAATATTCTCTAATACTCATATAATGATGGTAATAAACGCACAAAACTATTTATATAATTTAATTTATTAGTGTTACGTATTACCTAATACAGTGTAACGACAAAAACGAACTACTCGTGCTTGTTAAAATAACATTAAAAAAAAAAAAAACTGTTTAACAATCAGCAATTATGTAAAACATGTAAGTTTTAACAACCTGGAACAAGAAGTCAACAAGAAAAACAAATGCTGAACAAATGTTAATGTGAACTTTAATGTACCGTCTTCAAATAAGTCAATGCATCGTCACACTTGTGGTATACAAGTTACGATTTTAAACAATAAAAAAACCCATAAAAACTATAACAAAATAGAAATTGATGAGTAAAGTCACAAGTGGCAACAACGGGGTTATCAACATGAATGGTTAATTAAATTTTTATTTAATGTTAACAAAAAAAAAAAAAAACTACAAAAATAAACAAACATTGTTGACTATAACTTAAAATAAGTATCTGCACACCAGACCAGACCAGACTTCTCACTGCCTTTAACTTCAATAAAAAAAGACTTTAAATATTTAATTGTCAGCTCATACTTACAACCTAAACATTGGTTTATTTATTATTAAAGTGTTGTGTATTTTGTGTTTAACAAACTAAAGAGTTCACCAATTGGGATTTTGAAAATTCAAGGCGGTTGGTTGTGCTGTTCTATTGTTTCAAAGATTTTCGGTTTTTACAGCGTTGGAGCTGACGTTGAATTGACAAAAATTTATTTTTAAAATGGATGACCCCTTGCAAAAAGCAGGGAACAAAGAAGTGTAGGTTCCATTTTACATAGTCTTCCTTCCAAGAACTTTGACGGCCAAATTAAAGTCAACTGGTGGAGCGAATAGATGTGATACCCATTTTCGATCTAATTTGGCGGTTGTCTTACGACCAGCTAAATATTACTTTAATAAAAGTACTTTTGCAACCTACTTGTATATCGTTGAAGACTATCCTCTCTGTTGGGTTTTATCGGCCACCACGTTAGTATCACCCTCTTCCCCATGAAGTTTCGCGCTTATATCCAAGCAGGTACTTTTCGTTTTGGGGCTAATGGCTCGCTGGGAACAACTGTGTTAAGTCACTACTCGAACCGCCAGACAAACTTCTGAGACAGATTTCGCTTTATCCCTCAAAAACAAATTCGTGAAGGAAACTGGAATCATTCAACACCGGTACACAGGTTGCTTCGGTAGGCTAGTTTGTAGTGGTCTATCAGTCCAGGGTTGTGGGTTCGATTCCCACCAAAGACTCTGGAATTTTTTACAAGTTGGCAGAAAGACCAAGAAGTAGCTTGGGTATAATCTGGCTGCCTACAAATGGTTAACTGCATTAGTACAGGTCACGGACTCTCAAGTGTTATTTGAGCAAGTTAAAAATCAGACTTTGTCTGGAAAAAGGCTAACATAAGAAGGCTTTGGACCACGGGAAGGCACATATTAAATAGAGATGCTCTGAAGTCCTAGCCTTAAACAAATGTTTGCAATTAGCATAGATTCTGTAATGAGGAAGAATGTCAACATGTATTAGTAGCCAGTGTGAAATCACTACACTCGAGAGTAAAAGGCTAGTGACAGCACGAGATTCAATCAATCGTAAATTTCCAGTCGAATACCAGAAATAATTAAGGAACGAAGAGGGACGAAAAGGAACCCATAAAGTTAGTGGTCTGCTTCGGTAACCCCCTACAAAAATAATAAACACCGGTACACAGAAAAAAACTGTCGCACCAATTAAATTTTTAATTAATTTCATATTCAAATTTAATTAATTTTTAATAACTCAATCATTTATTTAATTAAGAATGAATAATATAATATTTCAATTAAGTAAATAATTGAGTTAATTAAAAATTTAAATTAACTAGTAAAACTAATTAATTGGTGCAAACATTTTTTTCTAGGTACGTCAATTAGGTCTGTAGGTTAACGAAAGGCTGTCAAAAAGCAATCCTGCAGAAATCTGAAATGGATGGTTTAAATGTTGCCTAACCGATGCCATAACAGACATAATGAACATTTACAGGTCCCTAACGGCGAACCCATTATTATAGTAACAACAATATAAAGGTGTTAACCTTGTGGTTGATTTGTGATCACACACTTGATTTATAGCTAACATGTATATATTACAGCGACAATGCTAGCGCTAAGAGCAATTTCATATGTGAACTTCATCCAGTATTAGTATTTCAAGTTCAGTCTTGTTGTGCGATAATAACAGCGTTTACACTAAACAAAAAAATGGATAAATAGTAATTTTGGGTGACATTTAATAAAGGTATAGTTTGATTTTGTAGAAACAAAAGTAGAATGAAATACGCTCCGCTCCGTAGCTAAAAAAAATGGCAATGGAAATCGGATGTAAACCTTTTTTTTCTTTTACACTATTACTGCTAAACCTAAACAAGAGAGTAAGACAAAATGTATGAAGCAAACCTAAATAGCGGCGTCAACCCAATTGGCTATTGGAAAGTCCAATTTTGACAGAGCTTTAGATAGTGAAGTTGGGTGCAAACAAAAAGTTATTGTTTTTTTTGTGTAAGAGTGGTGCCATTTTAGCTATTTTATGCTTTATCTAGGGTTTTTATTTCTATTTTGGGCCTTAATTTATTTTATTTTACTAAAAAAAACATGTTAACATTACTGTATATTACAAAACGTTGCGCTCTTATCAAGGCGAATTCATACCAGGTGTGAGCAGTAGAGCAACAACTATAACAAAAAAACAACTTTGACATTAGATTAGCAGATCTAAAATAATGTATTTTTGACAAGACATTAGCAAAAAAACGAGAGCAAAAACAACCACCAGGGCTATCAACTCCACCTGGTATGAATTCGCCTTGGCTCTTATTTAGGTTTGTTCAAAGCCAGGCGCTAGACCTCGTTACGCCTTACGCCCTTGTTAAGGTAAGTCTGTTAGTGTGCACTAGAAACAAAGTAGAAAGAAATGAAACGGTGTTACCATAACTAAAAACATGACAGACGTTTTAGCATGCAAGAATATTGTTTTTTCTTTTTACAAAAAAAATTATTTTTAAATAAAAATAATTTAATTTATTAATATTAAATTCGGTTCTAATAGATCTTGTTTGGATTTATATTTATTTAAAAAATACAAATATATGACAAAATTTCAAATCGGTAACACTGTTTACACCACTAATGAAAAATCTTTATTTTTTCAAATGGTTTCAAAAATAAAAGTTACCATCCCCTTGTTAAATTTATATCGGTATTTTCTCTTCTACTCAGTACAATTTGCTTTTACACTATTCTATTCTCCTCATTCGATCAAAATTTATGACAGATCTAATTACATGTGGGTTAAGGGAAAGTAGCCTTAAAATAGTTGTAGTTGCTTACTTTTGATTTTATCTGAAAAACGGATTTCTGAGATATTTTCGACGAGATATATTATATATACCCGATTTATCGAAACTGGAGGAATAGGAAAACACTTTGACGTCTTCAGTTTCTTGGATAAAAGAAAGCAAAAAATGCTATGTAGAAATCCCATGTCAAATAAAATCAGTCTTTGAAACAAGTCAAGACTGCTTGATCCAACTGATTTATTTTAATTTCGACTTCATGATAATTCCGTTTGTAGAAATCTTAATTCAAAAACTTAAAAAAATTGACTAGCTTTCTTTTGGGTGTAATCGACATTTTCGATTGTCTTCAGTCTTTTGCAAAGTTTATTAAATTCTGTTTTCTTTGTCAGTGTAAACTCATTACTAAGGCAATAGCTACAATTATAATGCGCGATAAAAATAATTAAATTCACGTGTGGCTGTGTGTTTAAGTGTCTGCTTTATAAAACCGACCCACGTTATATGTCTGGAAATGAGTAAACGAGAAATATTACACATCACATCACATCATAAGCTAAAGCTGTCAACGTTGACAGTAAAACATCTCAAAAATAACTTGCACAAGTCGAAAATAATAAGATTACAAAAAAAAAAAAAATGAAAATTATAACAAACACAATCGTTTTATGATTTATAAGCCAGACTTAAAGTTGCCTCTGCAAGGCATACATACTAACATCCGTTGTTGCTACAAGCTAACAACACAAATACAGGTGTTTTTGGTAAATAATGACGAAGTTAATAACGTTTTATTTTTATTTTTCTATCTTTTTCTTAAGCACGCGCTCTTAAGCTCACTTTAGTTGGTTTATAGAATAGTTAACAGAATGTAGCTTCATTCTCCATTTTTTTTATATTGCCGCGTTATAAAAAATTTTACAAGTTAGACTATTATTATACACTTTCCTTGTGGGAAGGATGATATACTTAATTATTGTTGGGTATAATTGTTGGGTAGAAATAAATGAAGTGGAATTTTTTAATATTATAAATTAAAAAAACATAAATTTCGTATTATACACTGCATGAGCACAAAAAACCAAGCTCATAAGACTTTCATTATAATAATTCACTGAATTCATATCTGTTTATTGCACACGAGTAACGATGAGTGGACAATAATAAACAGCGAACACCACCGAGCTAAAGGCGATGAGCTTGCAGAATTTCCATAAGTAAGTTTGAATAAGTATGAGTAAATGACACTGAACTTGGACTAGTTTAAGCAGTTTTCTGCTTTAAGTGAATTACGAACACGGTTCGCGTGTACAAACAAAAACGCGGAATGGTAAACATATACTTACATATGTATAAGGTGATCCATTTCGAGGTACTTTTTTCAATAGCCTTTTTTTGACAGATCACTTGTGAGTCGTGTCATGCTGTCATGTTATTTTTGCTTAGTATTTTTTTTTTTTGCATTTCACAACGGAAAGAGTTACGCCTGAATCGCCTCGATCTATGGGCTTTTGAAAAGTTCCAAGAAGATCCAACGTTTTCTGGCTCAATGGATATGTAATCAAACAAAATTGCCGCATTTGGGACAAAGAGTAAACTGAAGAAATTCAAGAGCTGCCACTACAACCAGAAAAAACAACGGTTTGGTTTGTGGTCGGTCCATATTTCTTCAAAAATGTTGCCAGTGAGAACGTAACCATCCATGGCGACCATTATCGTGCCATATTAACCGACTATTTGATGGCTGAAATTGAAGCTCGGAGGCATTTGGTTTCAGCAAGGCGGCGCCACTTCCCACACATCGCATCAATCAATAGATTTATTGAGAGAATATTTCGGTGAGCACATAATTTCACGTTTTGGCCCGGTCAATTGGCCACCAAGATCGTGTGATATCACACCGTTAGACTTTTTCCTGTAGGGGTATGTAAAGTCTAAAGTTTATGCGGACAAACTCGCTTCGATTCAGGCCTTGGAGGAAAACATCACGCGTGTCATTCACCAGTTACCAGTCGAAATGCTCGAACGAGTCATCGAAAATTGGACTCAACGGATGGACCATCTGCAACGTAGCAGCGGCCAACATTTGTGTTGTATTTTCTGTGTTTTTTTTTTTCTTTAAAAACGTAGGGAACCTCGAAATGGATCACCCCTTATAACTTCAGTTTAACTAGAGTTATATTTCAGAATTTTTTTTTACAGATAAAAAAGTTATAAAGGTACACTTTTTTCTCAATAAGTTCAAGATTTTAATTTTTGGAGATATGACTATGTTGCGATATTTTCGAAAATTCCATTCTATTCTTTGCAAAGTTTTAAGCTGTTCCATCAACAAGGAGTTTCTTAAACATCAGTGCGAGTTTATTCAATACAAGGTTGTAGAAAGGTTATTTATGATTGGCTGAATTTCCAAGATTTCATAAATTCTTTGTTAAAAAGGAAACTAACATTACGAGAATTATTAAAATTAAAAAATTCGTTACAGTCAAACAGAAGTAGTATCTTTCCTAGAGACGCTAATAAATTGTCATGCATTTTCGCACAACGTTGTGTGCAAAACGAATAGTTTTTAACTCACTGAATGATTGACTGCCATTAAATTTTATTTTGTCTTACAACACATTTAATAATGAAGTAATTGTTTTTTTTTAATTATTTTCCATTTTCTTTTCTTACTAATTTCACAGCAAATTATGAATAGTTCAAGCTTGTTTCCAATTTTATTTATTTTAACGCCTTTTAAAATTTTTGTCAAACTTTACTATTTGTTAATTAAAAAAAAAAATATTTATAAATAAGTTATATACAAAAACCTTAAAGTAATTATTTGTAAAACATTGCACAGTGGGGTATGGAGAAAATAATTAAATTAAACAGCTGGTTAATATAGCCGGCTTTGCTTGAGTCCACTTTTCAGGGTGAAATGAATAACCCTTTATCGTTTATGTTTACCCTGGCAATAAGTAGTTTCGAAGATAAGTGCCATGTATCAGGTCCACTTTAACCTGTCTATGGCCAATGGTACTCAAAAATATGTAAAATACATATAAAATTTGTAATGAAAAGAAATGCATTTTTGAAAAAGACTGTTTCGGTTTTGATTAAAAAACCGGTTTAGGTGTTAATTAAAAAACCGATTAAACAATTTTGTTTATACTTTTATCTAAATAACTAGCTGTGCCCACACACGTTGTGTGCGTTCTGACAATATTTCGTTCGATTTAGCTTTGAAAGTAATCCACACCAAATTTTAAGACTCTTAAGTATTTTTTTATATGAAGGTACCCGTCCCTGGATAAAATTCTAAAATTTATATAAAATACTAGAAATTATTGTAAACCTCTGTAAAAGGTGTTTAAAATATTATAATAACAATGTAATTCCACAAAGTAAAAATACAAATCAAATACAAATTTTCTTCAATTGGCTATTTGGCAGTAAGTAATTCATGTTTTATAATTATTTTAAAACAGCGCCATCTGTTGCGCAACAGTGTTTAAAATATACCGCTTTCAAAAATAAAAGACGCCCTATGCAGTACTTTTTTGATACCAAAAAATAAACAAACAAAAGACATGTGGCGCCTACCGGTTTAAGACTAAAACTTGAATATACTTAGCTCTATTATAGCCGCATATTTCATCAATTCCCGCACAGTGTTGTTAATAAAAATTTATGTCATTAAGTTCTTGTGAATTATTATTAATTAATTTTTAACAACATTTTCTTTTACAGATTTTAACTATTACGTGAATCTTCATTTATATTGCTAAAATATTTCTTTGGATTAGGAAACGTATAAATTAAAAATTATGTGAATATTAATTATGCATTTTTATTTTGGAAAGTTATAGGTAAACTTACATATTTAGATTGTTTGTTGTGGATATTTTGTTGGTTACAAACTCTATTCTCTTAACTTAAAGAATCTCTTCATAATTATTAATAAATTCAAATAAAACTCACCTGCAAAGAAATAGCGAAAGTAAAAAAATATATTAAAATAAAAAATAAAAAAAATTGAAAAACAAAATCAATATTATTAAAATTAATAAATTTTTAATATTAATTAATTAAAGAATTTTTTTTAAGCTAAGGCCTAGTACTCTGTTCGAATTTGTGAAAAATGTTGGGCAACATATATTATCTCACAAGAAGAATTTGACATTTTAAATGTGGTGTCTATCTCGCGATTTGAAAGAATTTTACGATTTTATTGTTTTTAAGTAGACCACACTGTTTTAGAAATGTTAACAAAAGCCAAGCGATCAGCTGTTGTTTGAAAAATTCCACATGAAATAATGAGCCTTTGATTTATTTCACAGCTTTGATAAAATGTTGCCAGCAACATTTCAATGTTTTTCAACACCAAAAACAGAGTACTACTTCTGCAACATTTTTTCATGACTTTAGCCTAGTACTCTGTTCGAATTTGTGAAAAATGTTGTGCAACATTTATTATTTCACAAGGAAAATTTGACATTTAAAATGTGGTGTCTATCTCGCGATTTGGAAGAATTTTACGATTTTGTTGCTTTTAAGTATACCACATTGTTTTACAAAAGCCAGGTGATCAGCTGTTGTTTGAAAAATTCCGCATGAAATAATGCCTATTTGCTTTATTTCACAGCTTTGATAAAATGTTGCCAAAAACATTTAAATGTTTTTCAACAGCAAAAACACAGTACTACTTCAGCAACATTTTTTCATGACTTTTTCATACAAATTTTTTATGTATGTAGTTTGACAGCATTCCGCATGAAAAACTGATCACATTACCAGGCTTTAACCATAATATAATTTTAAATATGTATCTAGCAGCACAGTAGTTCGCCAGGTCTAATTTCGTTCTATGCGCACAGTGTGTAATACACTAACCAATTTATAAGTTTCTTTTGCTTGAAAATTTTACATTGAAGGCTTCCCCAGGTATGAATGTGTAAGAATTGAAATAAGCATTATTTTTTTAGACATTGGCAGAATGTAATGCATTTTCTGGATCGCTACATCCGTCTTCAGCATTCTTCGCATCTATCTACTTAACTCATTAACGCCCTCTGTACCCGCTTGGGTATATCTAATGAAGGTGCAATTTGATGTATTTTAATGTTTATTATTAAGTATGTGACGATAGACGACTCTACTAATTTATCTAGAAGCCAATTTTAGTGGTGAAGTGAAAACTAGTATCAAATTTTATACATTGTCAGTCGGAGCCAAAACAATATTACTGAGATAAGCTATTTGAATTTATTATTTGTACAAATAATACATGGACTTCTTTTTATTAAAAAAGTATGACTATATTGTATTCGTATGTTCTACACACCAAATGTGTTAATTTATGTGATAGATCATATACTAGGCCCCATTTTCTTGTATTGTACACATGCAGGTACAATGGGCGTTTTTATATCACACTTTTATTTTTCCTACAGGTGTCACGAAGTTTTCATAATGGCGAATAGGCTTATTTTTACATGTCAAAATAATTATTCACGGATAGAGGAAGTCCGTGAATCGGTATTCACTAATAAAAATGACGTTGTGAAATACGCGTGTATCAAAATAATATACACAGCTTAGAACTCAGTAGGCCCGATTTAAGGAGATAGTAAGTACTGTCTGGTTACTTCGAATTACCAACCGAACGTGCTTACTGGGGTTTAGACGAAGATTTTGATGCACCATTGGTGGTCAATTTTATGTCACGAACTATATATTTTTGTACATTTGTCATAGTAGAGTTGACTAGTATTGTGAGCTTTGTCAGGAAATACGTGCGTTAAGCGATCTTGCTTCAGAGAATTTTATTCCTGAATTAGCCCATTGTACACATCTGAGTACAGGTTATATACACATTTGTTTTCTAATATTTTATAAAAAATATTTAATTAAGTCTATATTGAAATAATAAATATCAATAAATTAAAGAAAATAGCATTAGTTTAATTTTGGGCTTTAATGGGTTAAAGGTGGTGTTAAGCTATTAACATCGTCTATTTAAAGGCTACGATTCACTATCATACTCAGTCGTACGATCTGTCAAAAATAGCATGTGTGCTAAAAAAGTATGATAGTGTGGATTAGAAATGTATGTGTGTGACAGACTTTTTGACAGGTCTGTACCATTCTATAGCACAAGGAAACAAAATTAATCTTTTGTTTTGTTGCATGGAGTTTTATGCCTATTGTTTGTTAATTTCAGGGCGCTGATTTTAAATCTGCCTTGGTTTTATCTATAGCAGCTTTAGTTTTTGAAATACAGCTATTAGACATATCGTCTAAACTTTTAAACTTCCTGTGATTAACGAACCACTTGCGCCAAGGGATTGGGCATAATACTACCACCTTTACACATCAAACCAGGGCTAATGAAACAATTTGCCACAGCTCGGAACAAGGATGGTGATTGTTTTAATTACATCTCAAAATTTTCTAGGAAACAAAAAGGATGAAAACTATGCGAAGCATATTGAACTGATGCACAGTGGTTTGAAAACGATTTATTTTGAACATAATTCGATATCTCATGAGCCAGTGAAGATATCTTAATGAAATTTCACAGAGGCAAAAAAGGGGTGTTTCTGATTCGTGTTGGTCTGCCAACCAGGGTAAAGCGGGTTTCAGGGTAAGCTCCCAAAGTTGGGTACCTCGGGTATATAATTTTTTGGAAATGTCATATTATATCTCAAAAACTAAAGCTAATATAAACAATCTGAAAGCAGCACCCCGAGGAAGTGTAATATTAGTTATTAGTATTTTATGCATCAAAAATGCTATTCACTTGTGTAATCTTTTGAAAAAATTCCTAAAATATTATTTTTCCATCCCATCAGAGTTGCAAAATCCTTTTTTTGTATGATAGTGTGGCATCTACAACGTCACTTTCAAACGATTTTTTAAGTATGACAGAATTCTGTCAGATTTTTTTGTGATTGAATTGTACGATTGTGTAGGATAGCCTTTACAAAAGTTATTCTGTTGATTTTGGAGATACTTAGGTAACTGCTTACTAAAATTGTTTGCAATCGATTTACTATTCATCGCCTTAAATATGAAATGCTAAAGGTAAAAAATGTTTTAACTACATTAGACAATTTATAATTTTTTTTTCAATATGCGTAAAAATTTATAATATTTTCAATTAAGATTTGTTATGGGAATTAGTTTAAATATCTACAAGCATTTCGAACTAATGCTTGAACATTCGAACTTACTTAAACATGATTGTTGCAAGTTACACACTGTATAATTTACGTTTACCGCTTCATTGATCATTAAATATCAACAGTAAGTTGTGTGAAATGCAAACAGAGTAAATGAAAACAAAAACAAAACTTATTGATTTTACAGCAGCTTAAAATGTGAAAAAATATTTATTCAACATTAAAGAAATAAAAATGCAAAACAATCCAAACTAACTGGGTCGAAATTATAAATATTAATTTAACTAAGGAAACATCAATGAATGGCAATAAAAGAGAAACAAAAAGAAAGGCCACAGATGGACTGACGAATTGACTAAGATTGACTTTAAAAAAATACAAGACAAAAAAAAAAAACAACAAGTCAAATAAAAAGCTAAACAAAAACATTTTAAATTTTATGCCTCAAGAATATTTTCTGAAACTCAAAAGAAAACAATAAAAAAATAATAAAAATAAAAATATAAAAAAATTAAAGGTGAAAGTAACGTTATGTTTAGTAAAAGATATAAAAAGTATCTTTTTATATAAAATATTTTTATATTATATTTTTTTTTTCTTTAATTCTAGTTATCCTCACATGCTTTACTTTGTCTCAAATGCAATAGATTTTATTTTGTTAAACATGTTTTTTTTTAAATTTAAACTTTTTTTCTTATAATTTTATTTAATAGAAAAAACACTATTTTAAGTTTCTTTATATTTTTCGCAAAGTACTGTGTTTTTAGGTTTCGGAATAAAAATTATTTTCACGTTAACCAAAATGGGCTAAATCTAGCTGTGTAGTGTCTAAGTTGGCATCACTAGCAAAAATAAAAATAATATAAAACAGTAACTCATTTCCTGTCTGTCTGGCAATCTTTTTTTGTGTTCGCATCACGTAAAAACTACTAGATGGTTGTTAACAAAATTTTGTAAGAAGGTACCTTAGTATCCTTATTCCAATATGGGATACTTTTTTTCCGCAAAAATATCTTATTTCCAAGAGAAAGTAGAGAAGAAGCAGTGAAAGTGCGCCGAATTTTTTTTACCAATATAAAGGTACTGCATACTTTAAGGCATCTTTTATTTTTGGAGTCAGAGACAAATAACAACAAAAAACATCATCATACACAAAATCAACAAACTTAAAAATACTCGAGGAAACACTAAAGAGGGAGAACAAGATAATGATGTTCCCCACTTGCCCACCTGACCTAGGACACCTGCTCCATCTGAGTGTTTCTTGGACGCCCTAATACTCTTCCTTTTATTGTGCTGCACAATATAGTTTATATATTTCCATCTCTGGGTAATTAGAATGTTGTTTTATGTAAAATTATATTACTGTAAAATTCTTTAAATATTGACTTAAATTTCTTGCTTACAAAAATAAAAGGTGCTGCCAAGTTTTCAAAATTATTGTATCGGTAATATTGCGTAATTACGCTGTTGTATCTCTACTTTCTCTTGAAGTTCTGTAAATTCTGTCTAATACTTCATGTTTACAAAAATAAAAGGTGCCGCCAAGTTTACAGTACCACTAAATCGGTAAAATTGCGTACTTTTAATATTTAATATCTATTTTCTTTGGAAATGAGATATTTGTACAGCTATATTTGAACCGAAGTACTAAGGTAGCTCCTTACAAAATTTACTTAATTTTATTAAAATTTAACCAGCAGTTTTTTTGTGATGCGACCATATTGTTGACTCTACATAAATTAAAATAAGTCGTATGAGAAAAAACTCATTATTCATGGTTTAAAGAAATAGAAGACAGCGGCTACGCAACTTAATGAAAACAAATTCCGTTGGCGACAATTGTCGCCGTGTAGTCAGCTACTTAATGATATTGAAGACGACAGCTACATCGTAAATTCTGACATTGTTGTAGAAATACCTATTGTGCTTTTATAAAATTAAATAACTTTTTCAAAAAATAATAAATATTTCCTCCAAAGCTTTTTGTTTGTACGTATACATACATATGTATGAATTTGTAATTTATTTCATTTTTGGAAAATTAAAAAAAATCTTGATTTTCAAAAATTTTTCAGTGAAAATATTTTTTTTGAAAATGTTTTGCAAATTTTTTGTTAAAGATTTTTAATTTTTTTTTAATTTTTCTTAAAAATTTAATTGTTTTTTTTTTAATTTAGGTCCTTCCTGCAATCTATATTGATTTAGAATCGTCAGACTAAGGCAAAAAAAATCCTTAAAAACAATTTCCTCATATTGACCCCTGATATTGCCCCTTTTAATTGCTCCTGTTTACCAGTGGGCACCCTGTCGGCCCATTGGCTATCTCTATGTATATTGCAGGGGTTATTGCTTCCCCGAGATCTGTATGCACTACTTGCGATCTATCTGTCATGGTCTAACATTTCCTTGACAAAAAAAGCGAAAGAGAATCTTTAAAGCCGAAAAAAAACGTGAAAAAAGGTAGGTGGGCGTGTTTTTGGCCCGCAGCCTTCAAAGCAATGATCCGATAGTGCTGAATTGCAATTCCAAAATTTTTGAAACTATGCCTGACAGATTGGTTTGCTTAAATTTTTTATATCTCTTCTGGTGCCTTGGCAAATGACATTACTATCCGAACACGGTCAGATGGACATCGCTTAATCAACTTCTCTATGTTCTATAAGGATTTAGAATATAAAAGGTGTTTTTTATAGAGGTATAGAACTTTAAGTTGCAATAAAATAACGATGGATTATTCGATTGACATGAATTTTATTTATCCGAAAGATAATCTTGTGGCATTACATTTTAAATATGATTTCTGGCATATGACCGGCACGGCTGGCGCGGATATATTCCAATCTGGACGTCCAATTTTTGATGACTTTTTCCAACATTTGTGGCCGTATATCGGCAATAACACGGAGAATGTTGTCTTCCAAATGGTTAAGCGTTTGTGGCTTATCCGCATAGACCAATGACTTTACATTGCCCCACAGAAAGTAGTCTAGCGGTGTTAAATCACAAGATCTTGGCGGCCAATTCACAGGTACAAAACGTGAAATTAGGCGTTCACCAAACGTGTCTTTCAATAAATCTATTGTGGTCGAGCTCTGTGATATTTTGCGCCGTCTTGTTGAAACCACATCCCCTGGACATCATGGTTATTCAATTCAGGAATGAAAAACTTGGTAATCATGGCTCTATACCGATTACCCTTGACTGTAACGTTCTGGCCACCATCGTTTTTGAAAAAGTACGGACCAATGATTTCACCAGCCCATAAAGCGCACCAAACAGTCAGTTTTTCTGGATGTAACGGTGTTTCGACATACACTTGAGGATTACCTTCACTCCAAATGCGGCAGTTTTTTTTGTTGACGTAGCCATTCAACCAGAAGTGCGCTTCATCGCTAAAAAAATGCGCTTATAAAAATCGGGAACAACGATAATCTCGTAATTGCTCTATTTGCAAGCGTTGTTCAGGCGTGATTCTATTCATGATAAATTGCCAAACTGAGAATAAATCACTTGCCAGCTGTTAAATTGGTCGCCATCTTGAAAAGTAATGCCAACTTAAAGTTCTATACCTCTATAAAAAATACCCTTTACTTATATATACTTATATACTTTATGGGGTCGAAAGTGAATATTGCAGAAATTACACACGGAATGACAAACCCTTTCCACCTGTGGTGAAGGGACAATTTTTTCTTCAGGTAGACTTTATTTATTTTAAATAAATTCCTTATGTAATATATCCATAAAAATATATGTTTGCTAAGTTTGCGGTATGGTATTGCTAATGACGACATAAATCCCAAGATTTTCATCATGTTTTCATCTTTCTGTTGTTTTAAGTTTTTATTCCCCTATGAAGGTCTCCATAAATGTAATTTTTAAATTACAGCCTTTTAAGAACCCCCTTTATGGTCTCAAGAACAAATAAATTAAAATTTGTATTTGAATTTGGTATATTTTGTGTGTTAATATTGTGGATACGTGACCATGTGTATAAAACTGGTAAGTCATTGAGCCAGGATATTAGATGGATTTTACGAAACCATTTTAAAAACATTTGCATATTTTCGAATTATTCAAACGTCGGGAAGTAGATGCAAATTAACTTAAGGGGCTCCATTACCTACAAACAAAACATGAAGCAAAAACAAAAACCGTTATAAAAAAAAACAGCTTAAGCTATTAAAATTGCTGAAGTGTTGACAACAACTAAATATTTTTTTCAAATTCTTTAAAATCTTTTGCCAGATTTATCTAGGAACTTACTCCAAAAAAGCTAATGTTTAAATTTCATGCTTAGAAAATATTTTTACTTTCCTAAATGGATTTCTTTTTAATTATTTAAAAAACATCCAATTTTTTTTTTTTTTGAATTTAAAGTTTCTTTCCGCCTGAAAGATTCAAATTTCTCTTTCTAACAAAATATCATTAAGCAGTATTTAAATCATTCATTATTAAGCTGACAAACAAAAAAACAAATCAATTAATTAATTAATTTTAAGGCATTGCCGACTTTCCAATAGAAGACGCCCAAAAACTTACACAACATCATAAATACAATGACCTTCTATAATCAATAGTTGAAGATCATTAATTCTCCATTCATTAAGAAGAGATGGAAGAAGATTTGTTGCTCACACTCACGCAAAATATGTCAAAAGATAAAAAATATTTGAATATTTTTTTTCATTTTTTTAGCCACTTTAAACAACATTCAACATGCTGTTAGATTTGACATGACTATTTGTGTAATGAAGTTTTACAAATTTTCATCAAATATATTTTTAACATTAAGAACCGGTCATAGCTATCAGTTGCCTGGCAAATTTCCACCAAACAAAAAAAAAAAAAAAACGTTACATGGCATGGACCATGTATGAAGTTTGTAGTAGCCAAATGTCATTTTAACATGTATTGGAATTAAGACAACATGCTTTAACCTTACAAGCTTTTCAAGACAACAACAACAGCAACAACAGCAGCATTGAATGATAATGGAAAACACCATCACCTTAAGCTGTTGAAGAGAATGACAGGTTAAAGAAAAAGTTTTCACAATTTTGTTGCACAAAAAAAAACACATCAAAGATAATCTTTTTCTTAATTTGTGTTTGCAAGGCGACACTATAAAAAACATTTTAATTATTTGAAACTTCTTTTTTTTTGAGTATATAATATATAGGTTTCATATTAAGGTTATTGGTTTTTATTTAAATTGTATCTAATTATACTTAAATGAGAACGAAATAAGCTTTTAAATTTATTTTATAACAAAAAAAGAACATTAACACAGTTTTTTTATGTGGTCTTTTTTACTAAGACAATAAATTGTTATAAACACTGCAAGAAAAATAATTTCAATAACTGAAACGAAAAAAAATAATTATAGATTTCATGCTACAAACCTGTCCTTTTTTTGAGAAATTATTTGTTAAAATTTTTTTGAAACTTTTTTGTAAAAATTTTTTGTAAGATTTTTTTTTTTAAATTTTTTGTATTTTTTTTTCAAATTTTGTTTGAAAATTTAAAAATAAATTTTTTTTAATTTTTTGTATAAATTATGTACGTCCTGCAATCTATATTGCGTTACAGTAGTCAGAGGAAGCGGTTGAACACCTTCTCTGTCGTTACCCTGCACTAGAACACTGTCGCCTACAATACTTGGCACGACGATGTTTTAAAAGCCTTTCATGTGTTTCATCTCTGGAACCAATCAGGAGATTAACTCCTTTTAAAAAACTGTGGTTGGTTTTCTAACCCTCTTCCAACTGGAGTGACATAGTTGCTCATCAATGTATGTCACGTCCAATAGAGGCTTCACACCTAACATAGCTAACACTTTCTACCCCCAGTCTATGACCGTCTACCCACTTCTGTTTCTTAGTTTCTTCCTCAGTCTATAATGACCCTAATCTTTCTTCTTTATCTTTTCGCTCTATCCCTTATCTGCAGGTATCACAAAGGGACCAACATAATGGACCCAAGTGAGCTATTTTTCCTCTCCTTTTCTAATTGATTTCTTTTCTTATTTTATAAGCTGCCTGCTTAACCTAATCTAACCTACAATGGTCAGACTAAAGTAAAAAAAAAAAAATCCTTAAAAAAATTTTTCTCATATTGACCTCCCCTACTACTACTCCTGGTTACTAGAGGGCACCCTGTGGGTATATTGGCTACCTCTATATGTATTGCTTTCTATAAAGGCTTTTAATACAAACCTTACCAACCTAAAAATAAAAACAAAATCGCAGAGGGTTATTGATCCACCGAGATTTGTATGCACTCCTTGTGATGTACTTGTCGCGGTCTAATATTTACTTAACAAAAAACATTATAAAAAAGGAAAAAAACGTGACTAATATAAGAGGGCGTGTTTTTTGCCCGCAACCTTCAAAGGAATGATCTGATGTTGCTGAATTGAAATCCCAAAATTTTCCAAACTATGCCTGGCAGATTGCTGGGCCTAAAACTTCTGTATCACGTCTGGTGCCTTGACAAATGAACACGGACACACTGACATCTCTTAATCAACTTTTCTTGGTATAAGGATCCAGAATATATATATACATTATTGGAAATTAAAATTGTAGAAATTACACTCGGATTGACAAACTTATATGTGTATAGCCTTTCCAATTTTGACAGATCGTTAGGTAGTGAGGTTGGGCGCAAACAAACAGTTATTATTTTTTTTGTGTGTGTAAGAGTGGTGCCATATTAGCTCCTTTCTGCTTTATCTAGCGATTTTATCTAGCGATTTTATCTCTATTTTACGTTTAAATTTATTAGATGTTACTAAAACATATGTTATCATTACTGTTTATTACATTAGCGTTGCGCTCTTATTTAGGTTTGTTCAAAGCTAGGCGCTAGACGTCATTACGTCTTACGCGCTTGTTTGGGTTTAGCTGTAAGATGTGAAATATACTTAAAATGAACTTGTTTTAAAACTGAGAAATATTAAAACGGTTATTGAGAGTAAGTTAAAGAGCATATGCAATAATAATCACCGATATACAAACAAAGGAAATAGGGTAAATTTGAAGTCATAAGTTTTTATGCATTTTATTTTATTTTGAAAATATTTGAGTAGCTCTTGTACGACTTTAGATATTTTATTGAAATTTTATACAGACATACGAGTATAAGAGATATTTTTTAGTTGGTTTGCACCAGTATGCTTTATATTTGGTAGAGAGAATCATAGGCAAGACCCATCATTAGAGTACCTTGGTCATAACCTCTTTTCTTAAAGCTTAAAATTCTTTAAGTAATTTTTTTTTGTATTAAACACTTAAATGTCAACATAGCAACTATCGGGCAAATATCGGATTTTTGTAGGATGTGCGAGGACGAAGTGGAATTGGAAACTGTAGAGAATATCGTGTGTCACTGCCCGGTACTATAAGGACACAAACTTAGAAGGCAAAATGAAAGGATTCTCGAGGGTATCATCGCACAGTTTAAACTCGAACATGTCGTCGGCTTCATCAAGGAAATCGGGTCACTCAATCCACCGATTTCCTAGGTAGCAGGACGTACATATTTCTCTTTTTTTGTTGTACCTTTTTTAGTTTAGCTGAAGAGAATCACAATGGACCATCCTAGGTGGACGTGCTTAAATTGGCACAACCCTTCTTAACCGAACCTAATGGCAAGTAGAAATCAAGCGTTAGATAAAACAGATAGTGACTGTTTCTAGAAAAAGTAAAAAAACCACAGGAATCTATACATATAATAAAATAGTAACTCATTTCCTGTCTGTCTGTATGTCTTTCTTTTTTTGGGTTCGCATCACGTAAAACCTACTGGTTGGATTTTAAAAAAAATGAATATCTTATTTCTAAGAGAAAGTGAAGTAGAAGCAGTGAAAGTACACCGTTTTTTTTCGACATAAAGGTACTGCATACTTTTAGGTATCTTTTATTTTTGAAAGCTGTATATTTTAAACACGATTGCGCAACAGATGGCGCTGTTTTAAAATAATGAAAAATATGTACTTACTGCCAAATAGCCAATTGAATAAAATTTTTATTTGATTAGTATTTTTTCTCTGTGGAACTACATTGTTATTAAAATATTTTAAATACCTTTTACAGAGCTTTACTATAATTTTTAGAATTTTGTAAAAGTTTTAGAATTTTTTCTAGGGATGGAAACTTTTATATAAAGTAAATACGTAAGAGTCTTAAAATTTCGTGCAGATTACTTTCAAAGCAAAATCGAAATAGAATTTCAGACTTTTATATACATTTTAGAAATTTATCCAGGTATGGGTACCTTTGAGTCCCTCGATAGATCGATGGATAGTGCGCTAGTCTGTCAGTCTGGAGGTTATGGGTTCGATTCCCATAAAAGACTCTGGGTGTTTTCTGCAGACAAGCAAATAGCTTGGCAGAGGTAGTGTTGTTAAAAAAAATATATATAAAGTAAATACGTAAGAGTTGTACGGTGGGGATTACTTTCAAAGCAAAATCGAACAAAATATTGTCAGGACGCCCACAACTTGCGTGGGCACAGCTAGTTAATAATAAATAATACACTACAAATTATTACTCTAACCAACTTTTGTAAATTTTTCATTTTTCTGAAAACAGTAACTACCTGACCTATCATCCGATTTTGTACAGACGTATCCTATGTATATCATTAACAATATTTTTTTTTTTTTCTTAATAGAAAATAAAATTGAAATATTAATTTTAGCTTATTTTTTTTAATAATTATTAAACATTAGTGCCACAAAAATATCATAAATAAATATATTACTTTGCAAAATTTTAGTTTTTTTTTCAGAAATGTTTGCTTAAAGTGGTTAACAAGGTTAAAAATTTTTGATTTATTACAACAATAGGTTGTGAATTAAATAAATAATTTCGGCTTTTTCTTGTAACTTTTATTATTGATTTTAATTTAAAAAAATATACTTTTCATTTACACCTTCTACTTTAAAAATAAAATCAAATCTTTTAAATCTTCTCAAAATAGAAATTGTTTTCAACCAAAATTGGCTTAGAAAATTAGAAAGCGAAAATTTTTGTTCGTATCTTTAAGATGCCTAACATTTCAACACTGCTGAACTTTAAATTTCTAACAAACTTCCAAACAAACAAATACACATTCCTGTGGTGTATCTAAAAATTAAATTTGCTTAAGCCGACACATTTTCTAATTACTTCTTAAGCAAACCGCAACGTAAGTAACATATATACACATGAATAGTACGTAAAGCCATAAGTCAGTTAAATGTCAGTCAGTTAGACAAGCAGAAAGTAGCCAGTAATGAAATTGCAGGTCATATAAGCATTAGACTTTAAAATATTACGCTCATATGACCATAACAAATACGAATTCATTAACAAATATCTCCACTCTTACTCTCACATACTCATTAAACTTTTGCTTCAAAATTTTAATTATATTCATCAAACAGTAATGAGTATTTGACACCCTGTAATTGCAAAATAAGCACTTAAAATACTGTATAAAAGAAGACTAGAAAAACTATTGTTGTTAAATTTTTTTGTTTAAAATCTGAAATTTTGGTGAAAAACAAAATTGTATGACCAACCAAGCGTTTAGTTTAGTTAAACAATTTCTTCTTTTGCTTGAACATTAAATCTACAACCGCCTTCTAGGCACAAGTTGATAAAAAGTTTCCACAAAAAAATGTTCCGGTCTAATTTTACAATTGTTAATAATATTTATTAAAACGCCAAGTAACGTAAAAGCAAAATTGTTAAGTTTTCAAAAAAAAAAAAAAAAAAATAAAAGTAAATGACCAGCTTTTTGGTTATCAGACAATATTTTAAAATAAATTTTTTCATACACCCTACGCACATTGGGCCAAAAAACTTATATATTCTTTACTTTTTAAATAATATTTTTTTGAAAACAAATTATAAACGACTAAAATTACACCATTTCGAATGAGAAAAATAATTGATTTGGAAAAATTTTCTTTAAATAGCGGTACCCATCCCTGGGTAATTACTCATTAAAATAGGTTTAACATAAAATACTAAAATATACATAAAATTTTAAAAATATTACAGAGTTCTGTAAATGGTGTTTAAAATATCCCGGTGATAAAAATTAAGATGCTGTCAAGTTTGCACTACCTTTAAATTGAAAAAATTGCGTACTTTCACTACTTTTGCACTATTTTTTTGGAAATGAGATATTTTTTGAAAAAGTATCCTATATTTGAACCGAGATACTAGGGTACCTCCTCAAAAATTTTTCCATTAAAGTTATCCAGTAGTTTTTACGTGATGCGAACACAGACAGACAATAATTCTAAAAATTGCTATTTTGTATTCCATTTCGATTACATTTTTCCAAAAATATTAAATTAAATTTTCAACAAATATTTCATGGAAAGAAATGGTGCAGTTTTTTGCATGTATGGACTGGCTGTGCCCACACACGTTGTATGCGTTCTGACAATATTTTGTTCGATTTTGCTTTGAAAGTTATCCACACCAAATTTTAAGACTCTTACGTATTTAATTTATATAAAGGTACCCATCCCTGGAAAAGATTCTAGAATTTATATGAAATTCTAAAACTTATTGTTAAGCTACGTAAAAGACAGACAGGAAATGCATTACTCATTATTTTAAAGCGGCGCCATCTGGTGGGTGACATTGCTTAAAATATATTGCTTTGAAAAATAAAAAATGCCTTAAAGTATACAGTAGCTTTCAATCGGTGAAAAATCGACGTACTCTCCCAGATTTCTTTCCACTTTCACTTTCTACTTTCTTTTGGAAAGAAGATATTTTTTGCGAAAAAAAGTATCGTATATTGGAATCAGCATTCTAAGGTACCTCCTCACAAAATTTTGCTAAAATCCATTTAGTAGTTTTTATGTGATGCGAACACAAAGAAAAAGACAGACGGGAAATGAGTTACTGTTTTACTATATGTATGAATAAGAATTTTATTGTTTTTGCTTTCTTTGGAATGAAAAAGCCATCAAACAATGTTTCTTTAACATGTTTCAGCTACTATGTTTCGGCTACATAATTAAAACAAAAGCTCACAAGCAACTGCTGCATTATTCGAGTATGTTCTGTAATCCGAAACCGAGTGAAATTGAATCCGAAGGAAATTTTAAATTGTCATAAATTTTAAATCTTACAACATTTTGATATTATTTTTTATATATTTGATTAAAGACCATTCACATAAATTCCTTGATTGCTAATGTTTTAAAATAATAGGCGCAACTAAGTTATATTATTGTTTAAAAATTTATTCGATTTCAATTTCACTCGGTTTCGGATTACGGAACATATCCGATTAATTGCGTTTGTTCACGATTGTAAGCAAACGTGGTACCCATCGCTGTTTCATACCCAATCTCTGTATTCAAAATAAAATATAGGTTTTTAACTTCACATTAAATTTTATAAACTTTAAATTAAATTTTAATTCATATTTATAGAAAATTAAATTTTTACAAAAAATTGCTATAAAATTTTTAGAAAAAAATTTAAAAAAAAATTTTACAAAAAATTGCAATATTATTTTTAAAAATATTTTCTATAAAATTAAAAAAAATCAATAAAATTTTACCAAAAAATTCAATAAAATTTTTACAAAAAAATCTAATAAAATTTTTAAAATAAATTTTCAATAATATTTAAAAAACAAGTCTTTTATAAATTTTTTACAAAAAATTGCTATAAAATTTTACAAAAAAAATCTATAAAATCAAAAAATTATATTTGGAATCGGTTATATACATTATTTATTTTTATTCACGCATGATTCCTTTTGAAAATTTAATTAAATAAATATTTTTGATGATAAAATATTTATTTTCAAGAAATATGATAATCGAAATTGATTACTATGGGGAAAGCATATCCAGATAGCTATTTCGCTACTGCTCAACTAGCTCATCAGAAGAATAAAATAAACTTTTTGAAATCGAAATGGTTACTATGGTTTTTTATTTTGCTTAGAAATTTAGATTTGGCTTTCTTTCTAGACTGATTGAACTTCTCATTTAGTCTATTAAGTTTTAAGCATAATAAGTTTTTATTCAGAAAAATTGGGAAAAATCCACTGATGAGCTAGTTGAGCACTAGCGAAATAGCTTTCTGGATATGCTTTCCCCATAGTAATCAATTTTCGATTATTATATTTTTTGAAAATAAATATTTTATACTTATAAAATATTTATTTAAATAAATTTTCAAAAGGAATCATGCGTGAATAAAAATAAATAAATCTATAAAATCTTTACAAAAAAATGCAATAATATCTGTACAAACGATTTTCAATATAATTTGTTGGTAAAATTTTATTAAAAATTTTTTGGTAAATTTTCGAATGGTGTAAAATTAAAAAAAAACAATATTTTTTTTATAGAACATTTTTTGTAAAAATATTACTATTTTTGTAAAAATGTTTTAATTTTTTTTTTGTAAAAATTTTAAAGTAATTTTTTGTATTTTTTTTTTAATTTTCTATAAAATTGAATTTGATGTTTATAAAATTGAATTTAAATTTTATAAAATTGAATTTAAATTTTATAAAATTGAATTTAAATTTTATAAAATTGAATTTAAATTTTATAAAATTGAATTTAAATTTTATAAAATTGAATTTAAAATTTACACAATTGAATTTGAAGTTTATGAAATTGAATTTGAGGCTAAAAACCTATATAATTGAACCATATAGATATATGTCAAGCACCTGCTCTACCTGACTTTGATTTCTTTAGGGTTCTGTCTTTTAAGTGGAAGTGTGTGATGACTGCAAATCTCTCTACCGATCGATTGTTAAAAAAAAAACCAATTGGGGAATTCTCTTAAAATTTGCCAGTCACATTTCATAGCTTTATATTCTTAGTAGTTTTTAAATGATTTGATTAACTTACCCTCGTATATAAATAAAACTTTCGTTTTATATTAGCTGTAGGGCGTTCACCACTTTGAACTTAAATGTCATTAATTTATTTTACTTTTGTGATATTAATTTCACTCTAGTGGGTTAAAGTGTTGATGGTTTTTTTTTGTGTTATTTTTTTTTCTACGAATTAAAAATATTTTTTTTTTATATTTTTTTTTAATATGTATTTCTTTATAAATTTCATTTTAAAATGTAAAATTAAATGGCTTAAAAAAGCTTGGTTATCATATTTTCTTTTGCTATTTGATGCTTTTTTTTTAATAATTTTTTCTTTTTCTTTTAGTTTCGTTTGGGGTCTGGGTGTAAATTACGGTTCATCAGGTGTATTTACGTGTTTGCTCCATTTAATGTTTAACGTGACTTTTTTGGTCAATAAAAGCAAGTTTATATTAATTCTTTGTATAAATTTTAAATTTTTTCTAACACTATCTCTAAAGCATAAGTTTAGCTTAGTTTTGGAAAATTTATCACACAGACTTTATGTCTGCTGAGGGGAGTTAATAAAAAATAATTAAAGATTTTTTTTTTATTTTATTTTTTTTCTATAAAAACATTTTAATTAAATAATTGATGTTTTTATTTAAAGTGTCTAAGGTCAATTCACTTGATTTGACATAAATTAGTATTAATTATAATGAAGAAAAAAAAATCTAAAATACTACAAATGGTTCTGACAAGTTTTACAATTACAACTATTTTAAGACTGAAATTATCAATTAAGTCTTTTAAGCCATAAACAAAATAACTAAAAAAAATATTTGCTTGAAACAAATTAAAAAAATATGATTGTCAAATATTTACCAATAGCAAACGGCTAATAAATCTATAAAATTCTTGAGAAATAGGTATATATTAGAGGAAGCAAGTGATAACTTTTTTTTTTATTCAAGCAAATCATGCTTGAAACATAAATTATTTTATTACAACATTTAGCATTCAAATGAAAAAAAAAATAACAGAAAAATCAATGACAACCACAACAAAAAAAAACCGCAAAATTATTTTGAAATTTAAACAAGATCAAGTATCAATACCAACTCATACATGTATGATGTTATTACAACAGTAAGTACATGTTGATATAAGGTGTGCTGCAAAGTAATAAGGTCACTTGTGCTTGCACTACCTAAAATGTTTGCTATTTAAATTTTAATTATAAATACTGTTCGCCTAAATAATATGTGCTTACATTTTTCACCGTGACATATGAAAAAAGTTCATAAGCCCTCAGTTATATTTATTAAGCGGCTTAATTTATTTTTTAACAGTCTCTTTTAAGCTTGATGTACTTTATTTTTAAGTTTTTTTTTCAACTTCTGTGAAGTTATATATCGGAGTTTGCAGCCAGTGTTGTCTTAAAAAAACCTATTTTCATAAAGTCATTTATTGAAAAATGGTAAAAGGATAAAGTCGCTGAACGCCAAATCCACACACTCAAATAGGGGCGTTTTTTATATATTTGCTTGGTTGGTCCAATATTTATGAACAAATACAAATCAAAGTTATGTTTAGACTATAATACTTTTGATTATTTAATATCTGTGGCAATAAGGAAAAAGTGCTTAAGTCTGATTTTTAAGTTTTGTAGGAGAGCAATTTTAAACTTTAAAATAAATTTTTTAAAAAAATAACTTATCTTTAAACTTTACCTATGGGAGTCAAACGTATGATTTGGAAAAATATCTTATATCTACCAAAAGTACTCAGGCGTTGCAATTAATAAGTTGTGTAAAAAGTTTTTATGATTTCCAAAAATAGCTTGTAGTTTCTTAAGCTTTTTTCCAAATGCGATTCGACATTGAAAAAAGATAAGCAAAAAGTTTTTTTGCTATAATTTCCTGAAAAATTTTACAAAATAATTGAAAATTTGCACATGGGTACTTTGAAATACGGAGATTTCAAAGGTGCCAGTAACTTAATTTTGGCTTAAGTCGACTTAAGCACTTATTCCTTATTGCCACAGATATTATGCTAATTACCCATAACATTTTATAACAACAATTCAATTTATTTGTTGGAACAATAGCTAGTCGCTATGTATAAGTTTTTCACTGGTTGCTTAGGCCAGATCTTCAGGAATCCTTTTTTCTTGTGATTTTGGTTTGATTATATAGAGGCAAAAGTATAATGAAACCCCCTCCATACTTAAAAATTGTCAACAAATATCGAATGCAAATCTTTTTTACTTTTTCACTCTTACCTAGGGCTTACACATGCAAGTAAAAGTTCGAAAAACACAATATACATATGTAGGTACATTCTAAGTTTTTTACTACAACACTCACATTTTTCCAAATTGTAGCTAAATTAGCAAGACATTTTTCCTTAACCCCAGTCTACATTTGACATAAACTGATAAACATTAACACTAACATCATGTTAGTAATAAATGTAGACTGTTCATGTTAATGTTATTTCCAAGTTTTAACATGGTTGTTAAAACATTTGTTATAAAAACTCGTTTATAACATGACAATGTTGTATTTTAGGTTGACAGTAGGCACTGTTCGGCCTTCTGTTGCTTAATAGTACTATTACTATCTGCTGTGCAATAAGCATTCAAACAACAGTGTTGGAAAACAGAAAATTATTTTTAAACAGAAAATGACATAAACAGATATTCGTCATCTACATATAACAACAGGCACAAATTAATTCCGTTGCTCTGCCGGCGTCATGTTTATGACTAGTGAAGACGGCCTCTTATTGTAGTAAAACTTCTACCACATAAAATGCAACTCTGTACCACAAAGAAATTGAAAGGTAAATAAAATCGGTATTGTATATGGATTTTAATGAAACATGACTCGTTTTATTTGATCGATATCTAGCTTTAATTTTATAGAGTAAGAGCGAAATGCTTATACGAAACTATTGAGCAGACTTAAAGACAATGTGACTGCACTTTATCGAATTTTTTAATTAACCAAATCAAAAAAACCGGTTTCGAGTAATTTTTTTTTTTTTTGGTAAGATGTTAGTGTTAATGTTTATCATTTTGTGTCTAATGTAGACTGGGGCTAACAACAACAGATGCCTAAACATCGCCGAGTTCTTAATTCTTTGGATTTGAATTTTTAAAACTTTCATTTAGTCTTCTTTCCCACATACCTGAGTTTTTAAACGCCTAACATGGAAAATACTCGTATGTCTTGAGTTCTTCTGCTTGCTTAAACGCATAGCGAAGATGTTTTCTACAAATCTTGTTCATATTGCTTCGTTGACTCGATTTTTAACACCAGGTACGACTTTGAATATTTATTCTTTTATTATTTGTAACTGTAACATTTGGGGTATTCAAACGGTGTCTTATCGAGTCATATTGTCATAATGTCATAATATTTTAAAATAGTTTTAAAAAATTGTTGTTGGTTTGTGTGTAAAAAAGTCATAAAAAATTAAGACTTTTCTACATATGTTTATTGTTTTGTCATAAATTGGCAAAAGAATTCGGAATTAAGTGGTTAAAGCTATTAAGTTAAGCCGACGATGGTAAAAACAAGCTGCCGCCAAAAAAACCGAAAAGCAGAAATTATTATTAAAAATAAATAAATAAATTAAAAATAACGCACTAAATTACAACGGCGTTCACAGCAGTCATATTTTTTCGTTTTATTTTTTTATGACATATGACTTTAGAACGACCGTTTGAATACCCCAATAGTAACATTGTAACTGTCATGCTGATTTTTATCTCAAATTTCAAATTTTCACAATAGATGTTAATGAAGTACTTGCATTGAATGTTTAAACACGACAACTATTTATTACTCATTGCATTTCTGAATAATTTTTGCAAAAAAAAACCGACTTCAAAACAGATAGAAGGGCACAAGTTATAAACTAAAAATGTAAGAAGTAATCTGTAAGAATTAGGTTTAATAGATGCGCCAAAATTAGCGGAAAAAAGACCTGTTTTTATAGAGGACTTGGCCACAAATATTCTGTTTAAATTTCAACTATCTGTCTATAACGGTTAAAAAGTTTAACCATATATATCAAATTACATGAACTATTGGGACACCCTTTACTTTATAACAAGTATAAATATTTGGAATAAATATTTATACTTGTTATTATACCAGAGAAAGTAGTGGAAATTCTGCCTATTTTTTAATTGTTTGTGTTTAACGGTTCAAAAGATAGGGCCATATAGATCAAATTACATAATTTATGGGGACACCCTTTAGTATCTAAATTCAAATTGTATACTTGCTATATTGGACTTTGCAATACAGGTTCCTTGTAAATTTCAGCTGTCTGTCTCTAACAGTTCAAAAGTTTGGCCACATACATAGAATTACATTAACTATTGGGACACCCTTTTATTTCCAAATTCAAATTTTATACTTTTTGTTATAGTGGACTTAGCAATACAGGTTCTTGTAAATTTCAGCGGTCTGTGTACAACTGTTCAAAAGTATGGCCATATACATCAAATTAAATGAACTATTGGAGCACCCTTTAAAATTTTGAATATTTATACATTTTATTATAACGGTCATAGTAGTCGATATTCTGTAAAATTTTCAACGTTTTGCCTATAACGGTTCAAGAGATAGGCTCAAATAGGTCAAATTACGTCACCTATGGGGACACCCTTTAAATTTTAAATTTATTTTTTTATTAATTTCTGCTGTTGGGAGCTATAACGACGCGCAATTTTTTAAAATTTTAATTTGGTGCCCTTTGCGGTTCTTAATACACGAAAAAAACATGTATGTTGTATGGGGACACCCTTTAATTTTTAATATAATGAACTGTTTTTAAAATGGGACCAACCTGAAAGCATAACCTTTCAAATAAAGAAAAAAATTTTAAAATCGGTTCAGAAATGGCTGAGTTCTGCGGTTACATACATAAAAAAAGCAACATTCAGACGAATAGATCCTCCTTCTTTTTTGAAGTCGGTTAAAAAATAGAACAACACAATAACAAGTGACCTTATCACTCAGACGCGTATCTGATTTATGTAAAAAAAAGTATGAATGTAACTTCTTGTGAATATGAATATATTTGGCTGCTTAGATACAAATCAAATAAAAACTGGTCAGTTGTTATGACTGAATAGCTGACTTATTGAGAGAGCAAATGCCTGACTGACCAACAGACTGACAAACATATTGGCAAAATTAGATTTTAGTTTTGATTTTTTGTTTGTTTTTTCTTTCTAAAAACAACAAGCTGCACTCGTAAAACATCTTAAACTCCATAAAAACAATTATGGGTTTTAAGATCAATATACAAGAACGCTTAGATATAAAAGTAATACATCGACCAAAAAACGTTTATTTTGGGTGTAACTTGGAATTTAATGTATGGATTTTTGTAGCTTGTTGTTATTTTGTTATCAACAACAACAACAATATAAATTACAAATTGAACAGGAATTTGTCTCTAAATTGGAAGGAAAATTTGTGCTAGAAATTTGTTTCAAGGTAACCAGAGTTTACAACAAATTTGGGTGTTAGAAATGTTCTAAGTTAATGAAAATATTTTACAGTTAAAAAAAAAAATAATTAAAAGAGTGTAATTTTATTTTGTTAAACCATACATGTATATACCATTTAAAAAAATTTGAAACTTATAGAAATTCACTGATGGGGTGCCCCGGTAGGTAGCAATCTATCAGTGCGGGCTTTGTTTTTTCGATTAACACCAAAGGCTCATGATCTTTTCACAACAAGTTAGCAGGAAGCCCAAAAAGATGCTTAAACTACTTAACTGCTTAAGCGACAAGTGACGATGGTAAAAATCGAAGATGACAATACTTGCAAATTCTGTACGGCACACTGGCACTATTTTAAATGTGGCAAAAATATATTAAATGTACATAGATGCTAATTGCTAACAAATGTTAAAAATAACAAGAGATTCTGTAGTCAGCAGGAAAAAGTTTGACAGTCATCAGCCGTCAGTCAATAGTAGAGCCCCATTGACATTACAAGACTCAATGAAAGTAAGGTAGTCATAAATTAGCAAGCGGGTGTTAGAAGAACGAACCATAAAATTAGTAATCTTCTCGGTATTCTTTTACAAAATAATGAATACAATTAAATTGTTCCTTAACTGTGGCGTAAGAGCAGTGAAAGCGATTGCAAATTTCAGGGGAGAGTGCGGGGTTAATTTTTAAAATAATATTATTGACATGCTTTTTGCCTTGCAGTTTTAAATAAAAAAATATTATCTATAAAGGGTGTTTTTATAGAGGTATAGAACTTTAAGATGGCGACCGATTTAACAGCTGTCAAGCGATTTATTCTCAGTTTGGTTTTGCAATTCATCATGAATAGACTCACGCCTGAACAACGCTTGCAAATAGTGCAATTTTATTTCGAAAATAATTTCCGATTTTCATAAGCGAATTTTGTTTAGCGATGAATCGCACTTCTGGTTGAATGGCTATGTCAACAAACAAAACTGCCGCATTTGGAGTGAAGGTAATCCTCAAGTGTATGTCGAAACACCGTTACATCCAGTAAAACTAACTGTTTGGTGCGCTTTATGGGCTGGTGGAATCATTGGTCCGTACTTTTTCAAAAACGATGGTGACCAGAACGTTACAGTCAATGGTGATCGGTATAGAGCCATGATTACTAACTTTTTCATTCCCGAATTGAATAACCATGATGTCCAGGAGATGTGGTTTCAACAAGACGGCGCAACATGTCACACAGCTCGTGCCACAATAGATTTATTGAAAGACACGTTTGGCGACCGCCTAATTTCACGTTTTGGACCTGTGAATTGGCCGCCAAGATCTTGTGATTTAACACCGCTAGACTACTTTCTGTGGGGCTATATAAAGTCATTGGTCTATGCGGATAAGCCACAAACGCTTGACCATTTGGAAGACAACATTCGCCGTGTTATTGCCGATATACGGCCACAAATGTTGGAAAAGGTCATCGAAAATTGGACGTCCAGATTGGACTACATCCGCGCCAGCCGTGGCGGTCATATGCCAGAAATCATATTTAATATGTAATGCCATAAGATTATCTTTCGGATAAGTAAAATTCATATCAATAGAATAATACATCGTTGTTTTATTGCAACTTAAAGTTCTATACCTCTATAAAAAACACCCTTTATATATAACTAGCTGCGCCCGCCACGTCTCGTTGTGGGCTTCTTGGCAATATTTTGTTATTATTTTAAAACACGCCATCTGTTGCGCAACCGTGTTTAAAATATACAGCTTTCAAAAATAAAAGATGCCTTAAAGTATGCAGTACCTTTATTGCTTTTTCTCTTTATTATCTCTTGGAAATAATAATAATAGATATTTTTGCGGAAAAAAGGTATCCTATATTGGAATCAAGATGGTAAGGTACCTCCTCACAAAATTTTGTTAAAATCCATCCAGTAGTTTTTACGTGATGCGAACACAAATGAAAAGCAGACAGACAGACGCAAATTGGTTACTATTTTATTATATGTAAGTATATATAAATTCATTTGTATATAAAAAATTACAGTCACCAGCGTTGGATATTTTTAGTATTTTGAATTTTTTTTTTTTTCAATGTAATCATTAAAACTGTTTAAGTCCTTAAAAAAGGAAACACAAATTCAAAGTCAGTAAAAAGATTTTTATTGTATGTAATAGTTTGAGATGTGTGTGTATGTACACATCTGTTCAATTTATTTGACGCCTCTGTAATTTTGGTGAATTAATGACCTGCAACATTAAATTAAAAATTTTATGGTGATAACAAATATTTAACTGCCAGCGGATACAATAATTTTTGCGATAAAGGCATATCATAAAAAAAAAATATAAATAACTAATTGAAAGTAACGGTTCTTAAATTCATTTTATAGAAATTTCAAGAAAATTGTGCCTCTTAAAGAAATTTCTTAATTAAAACGTTAATACCTCGTTTTTAGCAATAAATATTTGGGCAACTCACAAGGTGTCATAATCTTCTATATATATAAAAATAAGGTACATTGTGTTAGTAATTGATGTGTTCTGGAATGCGTAAACCGATTTTGTTTCTGCAAAGTTTATATGAAAGGTGATATCAATACCAAGGTTTTTATGTATAAACGGTCTCTGTATGTGTATTGGTTCATGAGTTATAGCCGGAATAGTTGGCGTGGTACCGCCCATACAAAGAGAAAAATTACACACTGTGTAATTTTTTAAGTCATGGCAAAATAAACATATACGGACACCACTACGTCATAAAAGACCAAAAAAAAGACCCCTGTCTCCCAGTTTTGCCCAAAGTCCTCCAGGTTTTTTTTATGGGCCCTCAAATATGTGGGGCCTCGATGTCATTTTTGCAAAAAATGTTGAAGTAAAGAAAAAACAAATGAAATTAAAAAATTTTCGGGAAATTTTTCACTTTTGCGGCTACATAAGCGCTACCTAAAAGGTATTAAGAATCCTTCCTAGGAAGTTCATATGTTCTAGAAAGTTGTTTATTCAGATCTTAGGTTCATTTTTGTAGTTGATTGTTTCCTTGAATTTTGAACGGTTTGCTACCTATGGACCTGAACAGGGGAAAAAAGGTAAAAAATTTAATTTTTTAAAGTTTTTTGCGATTTTGACCTTGAGGAAGAAGTTTTTTTGATTTTATATGTTAACAATTTTTGTTCTTTATGACAAGAGCTACAACTTTGCCTCAGAGAGTATATTAAAATTTCAAACGGTTTGCAAAATATGAGCTTGAGTAAATTATCATTTTTTTGCAAAAATGACATCGAGGCCCCACATCTTTGAGGGCCCATAAAAAAAACCTGGAGGACTTTGGGCAAAACTGGGAGACAGGGGTCTTTTTTTTTGGTCTTTTATCACGTAGTGGTGTCCCTATATGGTTATTTTTTTCCGTGTTGCACTGTGTTATTATCGTGTTCCTGGCGAACTGCAATAGATAGCGCCTTGAAACTTTGCAAAAGTAGCCTTTGAGTAAAACGCACAGTCTTCCAAAATACAGAATGAATTGGGACAGTGGGCATGGTACCTCCCAAACAAAGTGAATAATTATTATTGTGTATATAGAAAATTATAATAGGTATGGTCTTCAAAGTGGGTACAAGTAAACCCCATACTCATGCGTATACTCTAGAAAAACATAGGCTAAATTGGGGGCAGTGAGTGTGGTATCCCTCATACAAAGTAAAAATAATATTATCCTGTACCTAGAGAACTGCAATAGGTAGCGCCATAGAATTTTGCATTAGTAACCCCCATATTAAGATACATAGTGTAGAGAAACACAGACTGAATTTGAATGGAGGGCGTGCTGCCACCTAAACAAAGTGAAAAATTATTATCGCGTACCTAGGGAACTACATTAGGTATAGTCTCGAAACTTGGCACAAGTAACCCTCATACTAATGTGCATAGTCTAGCAAAATACAGACTGGATAAAAATATTGGGATTGGTACATCGTGTTAACACGTATAGTCTAGCAAAAAACAGGTTAAATGGCAACATTTTTGACTTGAGAATAGCGTGCGTTTTCGCGTTAAAGGTTGGTCATACTTTTCAAGTGTTTATTGGATTTTATGTAGATGGGTGAAGCGAAGTGTCGCCGGGGATAGCTAGTGTCTGTTAATAAAACTTAATAGCTTTTCGTAAGAACAACGCGTTTTCCTTCTAAAACAGTTATCTGCCAGTTTAGTGAACATTTATTTACGCAAGAGTCTATGCATAAGAATTTATGCTGGATCTGTAGTTTTTTTTTCGTCCAAACCTTGAATTTAACTTATACCAGTTTTTCATTTCTAAAATTTTATCTTAACTTTAGGTTCCCAGATATGCTATCGTCTCAAATAAAATGATAATTTAAACTTTGAGAGACTCTTTGAAATTCTCATGGGTTCATTAATATAACCAGTGTAGCATTTGCCTTTAAATATAATTAAACTGCAGCTTTAAAGTTTAAACGTTACACGTAAGAGTTGCAAATCAATAAACAATTTTCCCTTTAAGCCAATCAACCTTTTGAACCCTTTTTTCTGGAATTAAAGTTAACGATTTTTCGTTTAGAAAAAAATGCAAAAGTAAACAACAATAATTTTGCTGTTAAAATTTAGACATAAATGGATGAAATGAAACATTTGGTTGATGGCCACATTGAAGTTAAGAAGAGTTTATTTGTTGGCTAAATTAAACCACAGACACCACCAAAACTAATATTGCCATATAATTGGTTTAAACGTTTTATCTTTTGCTTTGAATTCCTAAAGACTGGCAAGAGGAAAGCAGTTTTCTTGTAATAAAAGTATAAGAAAAGTTCATTCAAGTTGTTTGTTGTTTGGTTTGAACTGAACTGAACTGAACAGAACAGAACAACACTTGAGTGTCATTAGTTTTTCTTTAAATGGCTTAAGATTATGATGAATACTATGTATTTATTGTTATTGTTGTGTTTGCAGCTTTAGAACGAACGACACATTTGACAGCAAAATTTAGGACATTCTTAAACTTTAAAGCTTTAAACAAAATCGGTTTGGCACAATTTCGAAATGGGGCTACCTCAGCTGAGATTGAGTTTTTAAAAAAAGCTGCATGTGTGTGTGTGTGTGTGTGTGTGCTTATTTTGCGATTTAAGAAAATGAATGTTTTTTCCACTATTTTATTGTTCTGGTTGTAAACAATTCCAGGTTTTTCTTCTTTCTTCTCGTTTTTTACTTTTCCATTTCTTCACTATCTACCATCTGCAAAGTTTATGAAAATTTTCCTAAACTTTTTGTTTGTATGTGACATCAAATACATAGGAAAGTTAAGACATAAAAGCATGGTCGTTTTACAAGTTACAACGTTTACAAGTACACGTTTGTAAATTTATATTAAACAAAATCGAATCTTTACTATGTTTGAAGATTTACATATACAATGGGAATTGATTGTTTTTCTTAATTTTGATTGTTGTAAACTTATCATTATAGAATTTAGACGAAATATATATTAATTACAAAATTATTCGTTGTGTATATATATATATATATATATACTGATATATTTCTATCTTTGTATATCTACATATATCTATATACATATAATAAAATAGTAACTCATTTCTGTCTGCCTGCTTTTCATTTGTGTTTGCATCACGTAAAAACTACTGGATGGATTGTAACAAAATTTTATGAGGAGGTACCTTAGTATCCTGATCCCAATATAGGATACTTTTTTTTGGCAAAAAATATATTATTTCCATGAGAAACTGGCGAAAAAGCAGTAAAAAACACAATTTCCGGTTTAAAGGCAGTGAAATTCTCGGTTTAAAAGTGAATTATTTTCAACAGGATTATATTTTCAACACACCTTTTTATTTTTGAAATTTTCGGTTTAAAACTAGGATATTTTCCTTTCGGTTATTTTTCAACTATTGCGCAACAGATGGCGCCAATTGAATAAAATTTGTATCTGATATTTACTTTGTGGAATTGCATTGTTATTAAAATATTTTAAAACCCTCGTACAGAGGTTAACAATAATTCTTAGAATTTTAGAATTTTTTAGAAATTTTAGAATTTTATCCAGGGAAACTGAAACATTTTAAAAGTAAAAGTTATATAATTGCAAAGCAAAGATTGGTGTGGAATACTTTCAAAGCAAAATCGACAAAATATAAATATAGATATATATATATATATATATTTGTATACTAGCCCTGGGCCCTGACAATATTTTGCTCGATTTTGGTTTGAAAGTATTCTACACCAATTGAAACACTCTTACTTTAATAGTACTTCAGTTATGGTTTATGTACTTACTTTATCCCTGGATAAAATTCTAAAATTTATAACAAATTCTAAAATTTATTGTAAAGCTCTCTAAAAGGTGTTTTTAAATATATAAATAACAATGTAGTTCCACAAAGTAAAAATACAAATCAAATACAAATCTTATTCACTTGGCGCCTAATGTAGCGCAATAGTTTTTAAAATATCCCACTTTCAAAAAAAAAAAAGGTGCGCAAACTAGTCCAGTTTTAAAGCGAAAATGTCAGTACCTTTAAACCGGAAATTGCTTCACTGCTTTTTCTCCACTTTCTCTTGGAAATGAGATATTTGAGTCCTATATTGGAATCAGGATGCTAAGGACCTCCTAAAAAATTAAAATCCTTCCAGTAGTTTTTAAGTGATGCGAACACAAATGAGAGACAGACAAACAGACGGAAATAAGTTACTATTTTATTATATGTATAAATATAAAGAAAACCATTACTATTATACTTGCTGTACTCGCCATTTCGTCAGCGTCCTTAATTTTATAGTGCTTCAGATATGGTTTATGTATTTACTTTATATATAGATACCCATCCCTGGGTAATTACGTAGGAACATAGGCTTTATAACTATAATATTCTAAAATTTTAAAAAAAAAAACTAAAATTATCGTAGAGTTCTGTAAGAAGTTTTTAAACTTTCTCGGCTGACAAAAATAAAAGGTGCTGCCAAGTTTGATGAATCAATGAATCGGTAAAATTTCGTACTTTCATTACTTTTTCTCTATTTTCCTTAAAATGAAAATATTTTTACTCGAAAAAAATATTGGATACATTTGAAACGAAATACTAAGCTAACTTCTCTTCACGTAAAAACTACTGGCTGCAGTTTAACAAAATTTTGTTAAGAGGTTCCTTAGTATCCTGATTCCAATATATTATACTATTTTCCGCAAAAAATTATCTTATTTCCAAGAGATAGTGGAAAAAAGCAGTGAAAGTTCGCCAATTTTTTTTACCGATTTAAAGGAACTGCATACATCTTTTATTTTTAAAAGCGGCATATTTTCAGGAATGTTGCGCAACAGATGGCGCTGTTTTAAAATAATGAGTAACACATTTTCTGTCTGTCTTTTATAGAGCTTTACAATAATTTTTAGAATTTTATATAAATTTGAGAATTTTATCCAGGTAAGGGTACCTTTATATAAAATAAATACACACTTTTAAGTATTTAATTAAATTTGGTGTGGATTACTTTCAAAGCAAATTCAAACAAAATATTGTCAGGACGCACACGACGTGTGTGGGCACAGCTAGTTCTCCAATAAAAATGTTTTTGCAACTATAGCCTCCCTAGAAAATATTTCCATCTACGCTAATGGTAATATACCTACGAGGTTTAGTTAAGGAAAAGTACATAAAAATGGTTTGATAATTTCGGTCATCTAGATTCAACCCACAGGAGCTGCGCGTTAAAATTGTTTTTAGACTTCAAAAGGCAATCAAAATTATAGCATCTCTTAACTTTCTTATAGTGTGTATTTAAAAATAACAAATAATAGAAGATGAATAGTTTTTCCGCATGGCTTTCGACATAAAATTGATTCTACTTCAATACAAAAAATAAGAAAACTATTTTAAGATACTTTTCTTTCAACATCAATAATAAATAAAATAATATTCTTAGGAAAAAGTCCATGATGCTATGCTGTCCATCTTACATTGAAAGAAGTGTAAAAGTGTTAAGGGGACGACAGCAAAAAGAGAAAGATTAAAAGAACGAAAGAAAGAAATGGAAGAAAGAGCAGTGTTATTTGGTTATTTGTACAAATGTATTTCCTATATAACTAAGAAATGTTGTTGTTGTTGTTGTTTTGTTGATCTTTTGTGGCCGATGATGTAGAGGAAGACTTCAATAAAAATAGTGTAATAATACTCGTTTTACCGTTAGAATGTATGCAACATTCGCTGCAAGCAGCACGTTTTTTTCTTCTCCAGATTTGAATGTTTATTTGTTGCAGCATTCGCTTTTGGCTTAACATATGAATGCGCACATAGTGCAAGTCGGTAATTTTCAGGCCGGTTTATTGGAGTAGTTTGTTTTCGTTTCGTTACCAATTCAACGTTATGGTTGACTTTTTTTCCTTTCCTTCGATCAATAGTGTTTTATTTTATTTTCTTTTTTTTTCTTGCTCTACAACATCGTCACTATGTGGCAACACATGTGTGTATGTATGAATATATGTACCTATGAGTATCCATTGCTTGTTTTGTATATTTGAATTTGTTGCAAGTATCCGTACTGGTAATTCTATGATGCATAAAAGAACAGAAATGCTGATTATATTGATGCTAGGTAGGTAGGTAGGTTGTTGCTTCTGCTACTTGTTATAGTTATAGTTGTTGTTGTCGCTTTTGTTGTTCCAATGCATGACTGCTTGAATTTCATAGTTTGCATTATAGAGTTCAAATAGCTGACGGTTACAAAATCGCGTAATCGATAATAATGATGATGATGTATTGTATTGTTCTTTTTTTATGTTTTGTATTGTATTTCAAGAAGAAAAAAAAAACGTATTTGAAATTTAACATACATTCTTATATTTGAGCCGGTTGAATGATCTTTTTTTCTGAAAGATGTGTAACAAAGTAAATCTGTAGTTTAATCTCTTGAGGTAGCTATCAATAGCTTTCCGAAGCTTACAAAATTCTAATAAATATTTTTTAATAATCTAAAAAAACTGAATCTACAAACACCTCATGTTTTTAAGCGAATTACATATATCACATTAAAGGCAGCAAACCTTCGAACTGTTTGTCTGAAGTACATATGCTTTAATCTCTTGTTAAGTACAGGAAACTACATACATAAACTTTTAGATTGACAACATCTGTTGCAATACAACTGCACATCGGAGGCGTAACACCTATTTCCTGATAATTCGGTTTAAGCCACAGAATACAGGTAAATCCCCCGAAGGTACCTCACCAATAGTCGACAAGGAAATCCGTCGTGCCTGGGTTACTAATCAGAACTCGCAAATACTCTTCTTGCATTTTCCAAGTTTTGGTTACATATTTATGGTAAAAACTGCAATATTTGTTTCCCCAACTTTAGAATTTTTTTCTATAAAGTCGAGTGTGTTGGCTCTTTTCATGCCTTACATCTTGACTGACCACCGGGACAGTATGACTAGTAGGGTATGACGTTTAATATCAGCATCTTAAAGTACGTCTTATGCAACATGACGTCATTTTATTGTGACTGTTTGTATTTTAATGCGTGTCCCCAAAATATACCGCCTGATATAAATAATATAAAAAACCTAGAATTTTTTTTATTATTTATTTTGCTAGCTGTGCCCGCCTCTTCGTCAGCGTCCTTACAATATTTTGTTCGATTTTACTTTGAACGGAATTCACACTAAAAACCTTTAGCTTTTAAATGATTTGGTTATGGTTTATGTATTTACTTTATATAAAGGGTCTCATCCCTACTAAAATATGCCGCCTTAATGTATGCATATCATGAAAATTGCTTACTTACACTGCTTTTTCTCAACTTTTTCCGGGAAATAAGATATTTTTGCGGAAAAAAGTATCCTATATATTTGAATGTGGATACTAAGGTACCTCCTCACAAAATCCCATCCAGATACACATTTTTTTATATAAAGATACCCAGCCTTAAATAAAATTCTAATATTTATATTAAATTCTAAAAATTATTGTAAACCTCTGCAAGAGGTGTTTAAAATATTTTAATAACGTTGTATTCCACAAAGTAAATACAAATTTTATTCAACTGGCGCCATCGGTTGCGCAGCAGTGTTTAAATTATCCCACCTTCAAAAATAAAAGGTGCGCAACCGTGTCTTAAATATCCCAGTTTTAAACCGGAAATTGCATACTTTCATTGCTTTTTCTCCACTTTGTCTTGGAAATGAAATATTTTTGCGAAAAAAAAAATATCCTATATTGAAATCAGGATGCCATAAATGCCTCATAAAATTTTGTTAAAACCCATTCAGTAGTTTTTACGTGCAGCGAACACAAATGAAAAGCAGACAGACAGATAGACAGAAATAAATTACTATTTTATTATATTTCGAGATTTAAGACTAGCTATTCCTACACACGTTGTGTGCGTCCTGACAATATTTTTTTTCGATTTTGCTTTGAAAGTAATTCACACTGAATTTTAAGATTCTTACGTAATTACTTTATATAAAGATACCCATCCCTGGATAAAGTTGTTAAATTTATATAAAATTCTTAAAATTACTGTAAAGCTCTGTAAAAGGTGTTTAAAATATCTTCCCTTAAAGTATGTATATCGGCGAAATTGCGTACTTTCACAGCTTTTTCTCCACTTTCTCTTGGAAATAAGTATTCTATATTGGAATCAGGATGCTAAGATACCTCCTCACAATATTTTATTAAAATCCATCCAGTAGTTTTCACGTGATGCGAACACAAATGAAAAGCGGTATTTCACAACAGGTTAATATTATACAGTGGTGTGAATAATAATAGAGCCACCCCAAACATCAATTTCAATATTAAAAAAATTACACAAATAATAATTTTCTTTAAACAATGGGTCCGGTTTCACAAATGGGTCCGGTTTCACAAATGGGTCCGGTTTCACATGACGCAGTATTTTTCGTTTTAAAGCCCCCGATATTTTGGGTTTCGGGATGGCCTTCACAGTCACCACACCTAAATCTCATCGAAAACTAGTGGGGCGAGGTTAAAAGATGTCTTAGAGAAAAGAATCCATCAAATAAAGATGAGCTGTAGACAATGGTTGATACAGCATGGAAGAACATTCCAGTTACCACTTGTTAAAAGCTTGTTGACTCTATGCCGAAGCGGTGCTTCACAGTATTAAAAAATAAAGGTAATTCTAGAAAGTACTGAGTTAGTATTAGCAATTATTTTATTAAACATATTATTTACTTTACTTTTTTAAATAATTTAAAAACTTTTGGTTAGATGGCTGTATTATTTTTTACAGGGCAAATTAATGTATATAACGATTTTTTTTTAATTTAATCTTTGAGACAAAGAATTCAAATATTTCATTTATGTTTTCTTTTTTATTATAATATTAGCTAATAAAAGACAGCAAAAAAGTTTAAAGAAAATTATTATTCGTGTAATTTTTTTAGTATTGAATTTGATGTTTGGGGGTGGCTCTATTATTATTCACTCCACTGTAGTTTTAATATCTTCTTTCTCCGTTTTTTTTTATAGAAATATGTATAAGTATATTTAGTTATTATGCATGGTGATTATTGGGTTCGGTTCTGACTTGCATTTGTTAAAGGGGGCAGAGACAGCAACAGTTTATTCTACACAACAACAAAAATTAAAAAAAAAAAAAAAATTGATTTTATTATGGTTTAAATTATTGAAACCGTTATTTTGGTAAAACGATTAATTTTGTTAGAAAAATATTGAAATTTTCAAAATTAATGAGTTTTTCATATGTAAATTTACGTCGCAGTTAAATATTCACATAAAAGTGGGATGTTGTTTTTAGAGAATGCATTTGTCGAGAATGCAGTATCTTATAAATAATTAAAATATTTAATCATTCTCAGTTGGTTAGTTTTTAGGAGTTTCTTTTAAAGAGCTGGCTGAAATTTTCGATAATAAAATAAAACACAAATAATATTAACTTGGTTAAAACGCTCTGAATTATGTACATATATAGTAAAGATTTTAAACCCAAAAGATATACATTTTTTTGATTACATAAATACAGTTAAAATGTAATATTAGTCATAAGAATTTTTTTCAATTCTGTTCAGTTACATATCCTACTTCGAAAATGCTGTTTAGAATATGCTAGAACAGCCAAATGCATCATAATGAGTATGTACTGTGTTTTATTTTGACTTAATAATAGAGATATCACACAACTGCTATAGTGCTATATTCGCCCGTGCCGAATATTCTATACCCTTCTCCACGGTGATTTTATTTATACAGACATGTACAGCATTATCCATATTGTTGACTCTTTACATAAATTAAAACAGGTCGTATGAAAAAAAAACTCATCATTCATGCTTTAAAGAAATAGAAGACAGCGGCGACGCAGCTAAATGAAAAGAAATTTCGTTGACTACAATTTTCGAGGTGTAATCAGGTACTTAATGATATTGAAGTCGACAGCTAAATCGTAAACTCTGACATTACTGTAGAAATACTTATTTCTAAATACCGATTTCAAAAAATAATAAATATTTCCTCCAAAACTTTTTGTTCGTATATGAATTTGTAATTTATAATTTTGTAACATTTTCTTTTGTTGAATAAAATAAAATTGTCGCATACAAAAATAGAAATTAGCCTAAGTTGACTACAGCCACAACCAACGGTGGTCGTGTAACCATGTAGCTTTGCTGCCTGCAAAATAATCGTTTAGCTATAAACGTGTGTATTTTATTTTTGACAGTTTGTAGTCGGTATCCTGATGTTGTCTATGTATTTAATGGATCTAGGTTTTAAAATAGAGATCCCATCTATTTAATAATCAAATGCATTTAAAAAAAATATGTTACCCTATATACATACATATGTATATTTGTAATATTAAAAATATGCTATGTTACACTCATGATTTTCATTTCCATATAATTTTGAAAATATTGATTTTTTTTAATGTTTCAAAAATTGTTTGTAAAAATTTTTGCAAAAATTTTTTGGAAAATTTTTTAATAAATTTGTTCTCGAAAATTTTTCTGTAAAAATATCTTTTTGAAAATGTTTTGTAAATATTTTTTAAATTTTTTTTTTGAAATTTGTTTTTAAAATTTTTTGATTTTTTTTTTAATTTTAGACCTTCCTGCAATCTATATTGATTTAGAATGGTCGGACTAAAGCAAGAAAAAAAATTTCCTTGAAAAAACTGTCCTCATATTGATCACCCCCATGTGCCTTTTAACTGCTCCTGTTTACCAATGGGCACCCTGTGCGTTTATTGGCTATCTCTATGTGTATTGATTTCTATAAAGGTCTTTAATACAAATCAAAGGAGAAAACCCGTACCAACCTAAAAACAAACAAAAATCGCCCCAGGGGGGCTATTGAACCCCCGAGATCTGTATGCACTCCTTATTTCAAAAAAAAAGTAAAAGATAATCATTAAAGGCGAAAAAAAATTAAAAAAGTGAAAAAATATAGGTGGACATGATTTTTGGCCCACAGTCTCCAAAGAAATAATCCGATGTTGCTAAATTGCAATTCCAAAATTTTCGAAACTATGCCTGATAGAATGGTGGGCTTAAATTTTTCGTATCTCTTCTGGTGGTGCCTTGGCAAATGACATTTCAACGTCAACACGGGCAGACGGACATCGCTCTATCATCTTCTTTCTATTTATAAGAATCCAGAATATATATACCTTATGGGCTCGGAAATGAAATTGTAGAAATTCCACCTGTGGTGAAGGGTATAAAAACGGTGCTGAAAGCCTAATTTGGTATTAATCCTTCTCTATATTTAGTTTCAATAATTCTATTTTCTAATTATAACTTTAATAAATAATAAAAAAAATAAATAAATAATAAAAATTTAAACACCTTAATCTTTGAATTTGCAGCTTATCAATGTTGTTGTTGTTTTTTTTAAATTTTATTTATTTAACAGCAATTTTTGAATTTCATTTTCTTCTATTGATTGGTTTTATATTTATGTATTTATGATTATTTTTTTTAATATTCTTATAAGCTTCTTTAAGACAAATTCACTTTTAATACCTTTTCCTTGGATTTAAGATCAAGATCTTCTAATTGTAGAAGTAAAAACACTTTTGTTTAGTTTTTTTTATTTTTTTTATTTATTTATTTTATTTATTCTGAATATTTTAAATTCATCGAGTTTGAAGTTTAATTCCGTTATTTAGTTACCATACGTCTGGTTTAAATGGCCTAAACATTTTAACTGATTGTAAAGCAGCTTTACAAGTATCGCTTAACTGGTGGTTGGTTGTTTAAGCCGCTACTTCTAATGAATTTTTGTTTTCATTGTTTTGTAATTTGTTTTCTTAGTTTTAATACCTACTCTTTGCTGGCATTATTCTCTTTATATACCTTTCTTTAGTTGCTGTAGTTATTGGCCAACTCTCTTAGTGTTTAAGACCTCAACACAGCGTTGCCACAATGATGATTCTATTCTAATATTAACGATTTATATCATGTTATGCTTTCAATGTAATTGAATGAAAGTTTAATTTCAAAATTTTTATTTTCAAACTATTTACATAATTTTTAATATTGCGTTTCTGTTTCTCTGCCAAACTATTATTATGAATTCTTATTCAACATATATATTTCATATCGCTAAATCAAACTCTGCCGCTTTATAACTGATCGAAAATCAAATTTTTGGATTTTTTAGGCACATGTCACGTCAAACTGAATTAACAGATAAAGAAAGTGGTTTAATCAAGCAAATGAGTCAATCCGGAATGAAAGTTGGCCAAACTACTGTTTCAGTAAAGAGAAATCGTAACACGAAAACAAATTTCTTGAAAAATCCAGATGATTACGTTATTAATAAACATAGCGGCCGGATATGCCCTAGTGATGACAGGAGCAAACGGTGCATACAGCAGTTAGCAACTAATATCTACACGAGTTGTAATTAAATAAAAGTTCAACTTTATCTAAAGGCCGGAGCACATAGAATCCGTCATACGTTATACTTTAACGTACTCAACTGAAAACAAAATAACAATAGCAGAGTTTGACACAATGAGTACTTTGTTGTCGGATATTAACTCAGAAAAGAAAACACTTATAAAGCTTTTTTTTACCATTTTACTTTATTTAAATTATTTATTTTGTTGTGTTTAAATTTTTTTTTTGCTGCCACTCAACACAAAAATTTAATTTTGAGAGAGAGAAACAAAGAGAAACTATGTTTTAGCTCTCAACTATTCTCAACGTACGTCAAAAGTTAAAAGTTGCCAAACTTTTGGATTTTGCGTTGACGGAGACGTACTGATTGTGACATTGTACGTTGAAAAAGCCGACGTATAACGTATGACAGATTATATGTATGTGCCCCGGTCTTAAATGTGACTAAACAAATAAGAGAGTAAAAATAATATGAGTACCGAGTGTCTAAACCATGTCGAAAACAACGTCATAAAAATGCACATATGGTATTTTATGAAAAGTATTTGAAGAGGAATTTGAATCTGTGATATTCTGTGACAAAAAAGTTTAATTTAGGCAGACCAAATGGTCTCCAAAAATATTGGATGGACGTAAGACGACCACGGGTAGCATGCCACAAACGAGTTCATGGTGCAGGATCACTTATGCTGTAGACGGTATTTTTATTATCAAGAGGGTAGTCCAAAAAAGGCTTTGTGCTAGGAATATTGAATGCCGAAATCTACATAGATTTGATACAAAGTGAACACTTTGATTTTTCTGGTGATTAGCAAGGCGTTAGATGGACCCTCCAGCCGGATAATGCACCGATGCACGTGAATAAGAATATAAAAGGGGGTTTTTTTTTTTAATTTTCGATAAATTGATTTGCTCGAGTGGTCTGCCTTAGGCCCAGACCTCAATACCATTGAGGATCTATGGTGAATACCTTCTGCCAAAATATATGCATCTTTCAAGCTATATGACAGCTGGAAACAGCTAAAAAACATATTGATTGAATGGGTCAATATTGATTTGTCTGTCCTGCAAAAACTGGTGGAGTCAATGCCCAGTGTTGTCAAATGGGTCAGGATATACAAGAGTAACACAACCTATTATTTACATATATAAAACATTTATTTTTTAACTAAAACTTTTTTTTTTACCTATTTTCATAATTTATTTATTGTATCTTCAATATTTTTGAACTAACAATAATTACTCGTATCTTAAGTCTAAAATAATATATTCTTTTTAAGTCCAGCCAGTGCTAGACAAAAATAATGTTTGTTTCACGGATTTTGAAATCATTTTCGGGTCATCCCTCTAATGTACGGCCAAGAAAAACAGTATCTCTTCTTTTTAGTCGAATGTAACCAGGTTCATTCAGTATGTTACGCGCCAAAGGGTTTGGATGAGATTCAAGCCTCTTTAACTGATGGCATGTTTAGGTCTTTGTGGATGTTCGAATTTTTTACATGCCAGGAAGCAGATGTAATAATACGTAAAATCTTATTTTGGCGCCTTTGAATTTTTTCTACATTGCTAGCTGAGGCAGTGTCCCATAACTGAATCCCATAACACCAAATTGGTTTGAGGACCGACTTGTACAGTAGAAGTTAACAATCTAAGCTCAGGGTGGAGTTTTTGCCAATAAGCCAATTTAGTTGTACTGCTTTTAGTTTCATTTGTGTTAACTTGAAGTCCAAGTAAGGCGACGGCCAAGAAGTATACCCAGGTATTTAACGTCTGAAAGCTGTGGTATCATTTGGTTATTTATGCGAATAGGAGGGCATGAGTCCCTGCGCAGTGTGAAAGTTATGTGAGTACATTTTTGTTCATTCCCTTTTATTCTCCATTTTTCTAGCCATTTTTCCAAATTGAGTATGTGGTCTTGTAAAATTTGTGATGCTTCTTGGGCACTTTCATGAATACTTAAGAAAGCTGTGTCATCTGCAAAAGTTGATGTGTGGACTAGGGTGCTAATTGGCATATCCGATGTATACAGTAAATATAAAATTGGTCCCAAAATACTACCTTGGGGAACTCCGGCTTCAATGAGCTGTGGCGAGCTTAAAAAGTCACCTTCATTTAATAAAAACTTACGATTCGTTAAATAATGTTTTAAGAGCTTATACAAGTTTTCGGGCAAGTTCAGCTTTAGCTTAAATATTAGGCCTTCGTGCCAAACCTTATCGAATGTTTGAGAAACGTCGATAAAGAGCGCAGAACAGTATTTTTTTTTCTTCAAAGGTCGTTTTAATTACATTTACTATCGTACTATGTTGTTTTCTGAAGCCGAATTGATGGTTCGAATGCATCCTTTCGCACTAAGAATTGGATTCAGCTTAGTTATTAATATTCTCTCAAATAACTTTGACATGTTTGAAAGGCTTATAGGTCTGTATAATTCTAGTTTTGTGTGGTCTTTTCCTGGCTTAGGAATCATAGTTATCAAAGAGACCTTCCACTCTGTGGGAAAGTACCCAAGACGTAAGATGGCATTAACAACAAAACAGAATAATTCTGCGACGTATACGGGGCAACTCAACTAACATCTTGTTACTTGTTTTATCAACGCCAGGGACTTTTTTGGTGTTTAAATCTGCTATTGCCCTTTCAATAAATACTAAAACTAAAATAATATCTTTAAATAAAATGTTTGCACATACATATAAATATTTTCTATGGAAATTTAAAACTTTAATTTTTTTCCAAGTTAAGAAAAATATATTAATTTAATTTTGTTATTTCATTTTTATTTCTTTTAACTATAAATTCGAAACAAAAAATATTTTTTCCCAATTACCATTGTTTCCTTTAATTCAAATTAAAAGCTGAAGCATTACCCATATAATTATTTGTCTAAGGTATGCATATACATATATCATTCACCCTAGAGATGTAGGATATTACCTTATAAATAATATTATTTTCCCTCTTTGACAACAGCATATTCTCGGTTTTTACTCTTATAGTTTTCACCATTAAAACTCAACAACAATACCACTATAGTCGATTTTTTCCTAAAAAAATACAACTACAAATTAAAAAAAGCTAATATAAAACATACATCCTAAAATCGTCAGGATTTGAACTAGGAATAAAATAAAAAAATCTTAGTAAAATAAAATTTTTTGTAGAAACATGCAATTTTTCGGCGCATTCATAGTTTTAAATTAAAAGAAGTGTGAAATTTTTTAGATAAAATTTTTTTTTGGTGAAATTTGCTATGATATTTTGGTAAAATTTCCATTGTTTAGTGAAATTCCGATATTTTGATAATCTACACTTTAATTTCTGAACTTTCGGTGCACAAGTGAAGCATCTCCTCTTTTTCAACCATATCTCCGCCTTTCAATATAAACATTCTGGAAACTTTATCTGATGTTTGGAAAATATATTTCCTCCCCAACACGGACAGATGGAGATTAAATCGTTAAATTGTGGTCGGAGATAAGTACGGCAGAAATATTCAAATTCGCGACATCTAGCTAATACGATTTTATTTTTATACAATTTATTTTCGTTACTTGTTGTTACAGTAGATATTGTAAAATATAATCTGTGTAAATTTTATGTGTCAGCCTATTACTGTTCAAATATAAGCATTTTCTATGAAAATATCACAAGCCTTCCTATTACGGTTCAAAAAATAAGGCAACATAAGTGAAAAACATGTTATGTATTGCGCAACGCCCTTTAACTGTTATAGCGGCACATTATCTGCAAAAATTTCAAGAGTCTACCTATTACGGTTCAAAAAATAGGGCAATATACGTGAAAAACATATCACTGTCGGAACATCCTTTTATTTTAAGTAGTTATCATAGCGGCCGTGGCAACATATCTTCTGTACAAATTTCAAGAGTCTACCTATTACGGTTCAAAAAGAAGGCTATATACGTGCAAATTACGACATTGTCGGAATACCCTTCAATTTTTGCTATTTGTTATAAAATCCGTATTAATACACCTTCTGTAAATATTTCAAGAGTCTACCTATTATCGTTCAAAACTTTGGCCATATGTATGCAAATCAAGTCACTATCGGAACACCCTTTAATTTTTAGGTTTAATTTTGCATACTTTTTCATAAAGAAAACATAGTTTTAATAACTCTCTGCAAATTCTGAGTGTTTGCCTCCTGCAGCTCAAGAAATAAAGACATAAAAGCATATAACACGTCACTTTCGGAACACCCTTTTTTTGTTGCTATAGCTGCTACAGTTATACAACTTCTGAGAAAATTTCAAGAGTCTATCTATTATGGTTAAAAATTAAAGCCATATACATTGTATTCCCGTCACTATCGGAACACCCTATAATTTGTAGGTTTGTTTTTTTAAACTTGTTTATATAACGAACTAGTTTTAATTACTGTTTGTAAATTTTAAGTGTATGCCTCCTACAATTCAAGAAATAAACACATATATGTGAAAAACACGTCTCTATCGGAACACCCTATACGTTTTAGTATTTTTTGCTATAGCGGCAACAGTTATACATCTTCAAGAGTCTAGCTATTACGGTTCCAGAGATAAAAGGCGGTGACAGACGGAAGGACGGACAGACATTGTAGCGAAAACAATAGGGTTACGTTTATACCCTTTGGATACGGAACCCTAAAAATTAATCAACATATTTTACTTCTTCTATGAAAAAATATGATTTATCTTTTAAACAAAAATTACAAGTTTTCGTTGAGCATTTGTGGCAACACTGGCACAGTAAGTTAACTGTTTAATTTGAGTTAGTAAATATGTATTTCTCTTTTAAACTAATGCCTTTCGCTTAAAATTTCACGTTTAAAGAGAACTGAAGTTATAATTCTAAAACCAGATTTTTCTCACAATTGAACACTTTATCTGTGGCCGCTTGCTACGTGTCTTATATTCTTCCGGAAAATGTTGAGTTTGTTAACAATCATTCGTTCATTTATTTTTCATTCTCGATACATCTGGGACGAACGACGACTTTTCGGCAGCGAAAATTCGTCGCCAAAAATAAAACACATATGTATATTTAAAAACGCCACAATTATGACGAAGGTCGAAATTCGTCATACGCGCCGAAATCCCAATTAAATTTATTTCTATTTCTTACGTCGCACCGAGGGGTATTTTACCAATCTAGCCGGACATTAGGCCAAAAATTAATTTTGAGAAATGTAAAAATTTAAGTAAGCAACTCGACAGACAACAAAATTCTGCATCGTATATTGAATTTTCAATGCTTTTGGTTGAGATTTGTCGTTTTGGGACACTGTTAAAATCAGGAAAGTTAAGTAAATCGCATACGTTTTTATTGACTTTAAACGATTTTGAGAGGTTTGCAATATATTTTTTGGTGGCTAAACGAATAAAAAATATGTATTGATTTTTTTTTCTGTGAAAGGGTTTATTAGTAGCTACTTATGTTAATTTTTAGAATTTTTTTTTAATTTTTAATGATAAGAAATTTTGTTCAAAATTAAAAAAAAAGTTTTTTTTATAAAATTTTTTGTCAAAAAAAAAAGTGAAAAACTTTTTAAGAGTAATCTCCATAGCGATCCTAAAAATGTTATATATCACTATAAAATTCTCGATCTCTACTTTTATACTATAAAAAAAACCTTGCGCATATTTGCGCCATTTTTTTGGCGAATTTTTAAAAATTACACATTTTTCTGTTTTTTCTTATCTTACGAGTAAGAAACCCTTGCATATTCATAAAATGTTTTGGTTTTTAATAACTGAAGGTATATATTTTTTATTTAAATCATTACATCTAACACTGTTATTACCTGTACTAAAAACAATTTAAATATCAAAAGATATATAGACGTAGATGCCCTTTCTTTCGGACTATCTACTTTACACGCCAGTATTCGCCTATTTGAGAGCATAATACACCTGTCATATAAACTTACAGTGAAAAAATGGCAAATAAAATCTGATGCGGACAAAGCCATTGTTAACGCGAGGAAAAAAAATATCCAAGAAAAATTTAGAAGTGAATTAGTTCTAATAGTGGGTGTATCGAAAGCTGGATTTGGAAACACCAACGTTGGTCACTAGCAGAAGATTTTTTTCCAATCCTAAATTAGCTGCAGAAATAACTGGAATTGAATTTGATTTCATATACCGAATCAAGGTTATTATTGAAGTAATATAAAGTGGTCACAAAATCCAAATGCACGAGTTTGTCGATTATTGCTAAGATACTGCAAAACTTTACTTTTCTCCTCTTTAAATCAGTGGCATCCTATGACACCTACAATGCACAAGATTTTAATAGATGGTGCAACTGTTATGAACGAGGCATTGTTGCCTATTGGGCTGTTATCAGAAGAAGCGGCTGAGGCACGAAACAAACATTTTCGGCTTTACAGGCAGAATTTTGCTACAGAGTTTTCAAGGGTTCAGTGTAACATAGATATTATTCATAGGCTATTGCTAAGTTCTGACGCACTCTTTACTAGACCCACTTCATTACCTTTTACGAAAGAAGCAATTTCTTATATGCTTCCACCTGTACTTAATGCTGAAAAGGATTCAGATTCGGAAGAGGTCTTTGAAGAATCAGACGAAGAAGAACCCTGGTACTCATCATCATCTTAGTGCAAAGGAGAAGTTGTTTTAAATAAATTAATTGTTATAATTTTAAATAAAATTTATCGTTACAATCATCAATAATTTATTACTATGAATAAATTAATTATTTTCGAATAATTAAAATACTATTAAGTAACAAATTACAAAAATATTTCTTTAATAATATTCTTGGGAGGCGGGGATTGGTTAGGCATTAAATATTTTATTTCACCGCCCACAAAAGGGGAGGGGCTAAAAATGGCATTTAATAATCCCTTGAGTCCAACTTTAAGTTTTTGAACATTCTTTGACCTTAAAAGTTGTAATTGCTACGAAAATGACGGGAAAATCAAAAAAAAAACTTGCATTTTTCAAAGGTAGGATTAGTTCTTCCAAGGGGAACTTTTTTCTCCTTGATCCCATTTTTCCTATTTTGTTGCTTTTACAGCCTATGACCACAACAGATTTTTCTGCATAGTTTCATTAATCTAGGGGCACTCAGTACATTTTTAGAGCCAATATAAGCTAAAAAAAAGTAAAGTCCGGCTAGATTGGCAAAATATCCCTATGTGCGTCGTTACCTTGATCTCAATTATATACGTCAGATGTTAGACGGATTCTATATGCCGCGGCCTTAAAGTTTTTTTTTACTTTAATAATTAATTTATTTTTATTTTATAACTTTTAAAATAAGTGTATGAAACTAGTTGTGTTTTCGTTAATGTTTCTCTTTCTATAAATTATTTTATATGGTCACTCCATCACATAATTTTTTATTACATTTACGTACAAGCAGAACAGCTTTTATTATAAGTACAATAAGCTTTCTATTTATTACAATAAAAAAATCATTAATAAAAATTTTTAAAATTCTTCGTTTCAATTATTGTAATTTTTGACCTTTTGAATAATTTTATAATTAAGTTTTAACGCTCTAGGTCTTTTTTATAAAAATATTGTAATTAATTTTATTTTTATAATCGATAATTAATTCCTCAGGAATTAATTAATTCCTGACGATGCTACCCAATGGTGTAGCGAAATATCGATTATAAAAATAAAATTAATTACAATATTTTTATAAAAAAGACCTAGAGCGTTAAAACTTAATTATAAAATTCTTCGTTTCATTTTTTGTATTTTATCTTTCTTTGCACAAACAGTAAGTAACTTTACGAATTATAACAGCTGTTATTTTTTCGTCGTTATTGTACCTCTTCCGACGAATTTTCGCAGCGAATTTTTACCGACGAATTCGTCGTTCGCAACAGTTGTGTTCCGCGCATTTTGTTGCATTCAAGTAAGCAGCTGTGTTTGTGCACGATTAAAGGTCCAGATATAATCTAAATCACTACAATTTAGGGCATACACCAAAAAATATTATCTACATATACATATAATAAAATAGTAACTCATTTCCGTCTGTCTGTCTGTCTGTCTGCATTTCTTTTACGTTCGCATCACGTAAAAACTACTAGATGGATTTTAACAAAATTTAGTGAGGAGGTACCTAAGTATCCCAATATAGGATACTTCTTTTCTGTAAAAATATCTTATTTCCAAAGCAGTGAAAGTACGCAGTTGAACTAACCGGATATGCCTACTTTTTTATAAAGTAAAAAATACATAAACTGCCGGCGAAGTAAAATAATTATAAATTGGCTATGCTAGCTTCAAACTAATTCGCCTGCAATTGCAGTCTTGCCATAAGCGAAGCCCCGGGGTCACCCCCGGGAGTTCCAATTGTCACTGCAGGAATATGGCAAATGCTTTGACGCGGTTCACTCGGGGAAAATAGGGGCACCAGACGCTAGGGTTCCTACAGCCTAAATCTGGAAGAAAAGGTCTGTTGTTTTAACAAGGGTCCTCTTCGAGGCCTGACCAGTGCCCAAAGGACTGGTACCACGGGAATCGGTGGCCCCACACAGAGCCTATCCTCTCTGTGACCGGTTATTGGTGAGGTCCCCTTCGGGGGTACACGTGGTGGTTGTGGTTTAAGATCGATTAAGTAGGTAAGGTGCAAGGTCGATCAAGTGTGCTGTTGCACTGTCAACAGACGGAGTTTGGATAGTCTCCAAACCCCTAAGCAAGAGGTTATAATATGGATCTAGGCTTGTCTTGGAAAGGCTTGCCATATTATATAAATTGCTACTCATTGTGACTGTATGACACACAAAAAGCAATTGGTGGCAATCGTAAAGTGTTGTTATACTACACAATGGGGGCGCTAGTCTACGCCTAAGTTTCACTCGGTGGTAAGACCACCGTGAGGTTAGGCCGAGTATGGCAGGTACTCACGTTAATCTTGTTCCACACAAATCACCCCCGGGGACGGTTCCAGTTGCCTCACAGTTAAAGAAACAATGGATCTTTTGCGCGACAAATTCAATGGCCATGTTATCCCACATGGTGGCGGTGTCCATTCACCGCCAAGAACATGTGATTTGACACCGTTGGTCTTCTTTCTTTGGGGTTATTTGAAAGAAAAGCTGTACATCGATAAGCCAGCAACAATTCAAGAGCTAAAGGATGAGATAATTCGGCACATTAACGGCATAGAACCTTAATTATGCCTCAGCGTCATCGAAAATTTGGAATATCGGAATTGGCTGATATTTTGTTCCATACATAACCATACTAATACATATTATCAAAATAAAAAGAAATGACAGTAACTAGGAAATTAATAATCTTTTTTTTTTTATTCAAAATCAACATCGGCCCCTTAAAATTTAACCATCTTTTATAAAGCATATGTTCCTAAATAATTACCCAGGTTGGTTTGGGTACCTTTATATAAATTAAAAACATAATTTATATGAAATCGAACAAAATATTGTCAGGACACACACTAAGTGACAAGCACAGCTAGTTATAAATATGTTTTTTTCTTTTATAAAAATTATAAAAATGTTAACAAAATTAATATTAATAAATATCTATTTTTTATTATATGTATTTAAAAATTATGTCTGAAAAGAAAAAAGAAAAAATATGACGATTATTATAGTGATTTAAGTAAAATATTTGCTTGCAGTTAATAATTACATTTTTTTTTAGTTCCACTATCGAGGATGCGTTATTTTTTTCAGAAGTTAAAACAGGAATCACATAATAATTATGCACTGGCTGATTGTAGTAGTCTCCGTAAATACATGGTGAACTACAAGATTTGTTATGTTGATGAGAATTAACGGTGCCAGGAGCACCAGAAAAGCAGGTACTGGTGATATCAGTACCTGTTTTTCCGATTTCTGATTCGACAGTGGATTTTTCTCTTCCTGTTTCCGCGCACCTTATTGGTATCTTCATAATATTTTCTATTAGTTCCACTATGGAAGATGCGTTGCCGAAATGTGAAAACCTTAGAGTAGAAGTAGTATTTTCTCCAGATGTTAAAATAGGAAGCACGTATAAATTATGCACTGGCGTATTGTAGTAGTCTCCGGACACACATGGCAAATTACAAGATTTATTGTCATGATGATGAATTTGAGCATTCGGTGGAGTTGATGATGGCTCATTTATAGAACTGTCGATGCCAATGGTGCTCTTGATATCGATTTCTGATTCGGAAATAGATATATCTGTTCCTGTTTCAGTAGTAAGGCTAGTACCAGTTGTATCATCTCCTTTTTCGGTGGAGGTTGTTTCTCGTCCTGAACCAGTAGTAATGCCTTCCTCTCCTTTTTCGGTTGAAAACGATTTTCCTCCTGTGACAGCATTATCAACGGTAATAGGTGTTACGTCTTCTGCGATAGTTGATATTTCTGTCCCTTTTCCACGAGGTTCGATTGTAACTAATATCTCGCCTCCTTCACCCGTAGCGCCTTCAATACCAGAAGCTTCTTCTTTAGTAGAGTGTGTTTCCCCTCCTGTTTCAGTAGTTTCGTCAGCTATGCGGGTTTCGTCTCTTTCCTCAGGTGTGGATGTTTCTCCTTCTGTGCTTGTAATATGTGTAGACATTCGTTCTACTACTCCAGTGGTTTCGTCTCTACCTGTTGTTTCGTTTTCTTGTCTGGATCTGGAAGTTCCATCACTTTCTTCGGTAGTAGGTGTTTCATCTCCTGATTTATCAGTTCTATCTGTTCCTGTTTCAGTAGTAAGGCTAATACCAGTTGAATCATCTCCTTTTTCGGTGGAGGTTGTTCCTCGTCCTGAAGCAGTAGTATTGCCTTCTTCAGCAGCGGCTATATCCCTTCCTTTCTCAGTGGTTCCACCAGTACTTGAAGTTTCGTCTTCTTCTACGGAAGGTACAGTTCCGTCTACTTTTTTGGTAGAGATAGATGTTTCTTCATCTGTACCAGTAGTACCGTCGCCAATTGCAATTTCAGTAGTATGCTCTGCGAAAGCCTCAGAAATTTGAGTTTCCTCTCCTTTTTCGGTTGAAAACGATTTTCCTCCTGTGACAGCATTATCAACGGTAATAGGAGTTACGTCTTCTGCGATAGTTGATATTTCTGTGCCTTTTCCACGAGGTTCGATTGTAACTAATATCTCGCCTCCTTCACCCGTAGCGCCTTCAATACCAGAAGCTCCTTCTTTAGTAGAGTGTGTTTCCCCTCCTGTTTCAGTAGTTTCGTCAGCTATGCGGGTTTCGTCTCTTTCCTCAGGTGTGGATGTTTCTCCTTCTGTGCTTGTAATATGTGTAGACATTCGTTCTACTACTCCAGTGGTTTCGTCTCTACCTGTTGTTTCGTTTTCTTGTCTGGATCTGGAAGTTCCATCACTTTCTTCGGTAGTAGGTGTTTCATCTCCTGATTTATCAGCTCTATCTGTTCCTGTTTCAGTAGTAAGGCTAATACCAGTTGAATCATCTCCTTTTTCGGTGGAGGTTGTTCGTCGTCCTGAACCAATAGTAATGCCTTCCTCTCCTTTTTCGGTTGAAAGCGATTTTCCTCCTGTGACTGCATTATCAAGGGTAATAGGTGTTACGTCTTCTGCGATAGTTGATATTTCTGTCCCTTTTCCACGAGGTTCGATTGTAACTAATATCTCGCCTCCTTCACCCATAGCGCCTTCAATACCAGAAGCTCCTTCTTTAGTAGAGTGTGTTTCCCCTCCTGTTTCAGTAGTTTCGTCAGCTATGCGGGTTTCGTCTCTTTCCTCAGGTGTGGATGTTTCTCCTTCTGTGCTTGTAATATGTGTAGACATTCGTTCTACTACTCCAGTGGTTTCGTCTCTACCTGTTGTTTCGTTTTCTTGTCTGGATCTGGAAGTTCCATCACTTTCTTCGGTAGTGGGTGTTTCATCTTCTGATTTTGTAGCATCTGTGTTAATTTCGGATGTTGAAGTTTCCATACTAGAACAGGCAGTGTGAGTTACTTTATTCCAATCTAAAGTAGGAAATAATTTTTATATTTTTTAGCTTTCCATAGGGAAATAGCAATATTTACTAATTCCAGTTGTGGCTCTTTCCCTAACCAGTTGACATACATTGGTAAATATACGAAATTCATTTTTAACATCTGAAAAGCCACATATTGGTTTGTCTTTCTCAGTGCATTTATCACATACTGATAGGCGTAATAAACAGCGATCTATTTAAAAACAATATAAACTATTACATGATGGTAAGATATTTAATCTGATTATGTAGTTACGTTTTCCAGTTTGATTTACTTCCTTCAGTAAGGCTTTTATATTGGGATATATTTTCAACTGCTCACCCGCATATGCACAGACAGGAGATTCCATATCCATTGGAAACGTATAACTCTGGGTGGTAATAGTAATTAACACAATTATATTTAACAACAAAAGCCTCATTTCGCTGTTTCACATGCACTTCACAAAAGTAATGTCAAAAGCTAAATGCCCTAATTTCTATTTATACCAAAGATGAACTCGAAGTCATAAAACAAAACCATTCTGTACATTTTTTTTCACTTTTGCACTAATATTTGAAGTTAACTATTATTTCAAAATTTTTGTGACAAAGACGTGAGACTGTGATGCATATTATCTGCCTATATACATAATTGCATTTAAAAATATTTCGTGCATTATTCTTAAAATGTGAACAGAGATCAATTTATGTTTACTTTAATGTTCCGTCGTAGTTAAATACAGCGGTCAAAAAAAGTATTCGACATAGATAAAATTTTATTTGTTTTTCAATAAAAACAAATTAGATTTTTGTTTAGTACCAAAATTGACATACAATTTTATTTCCTAAGGAACAAAGAATATAATTCAATAAAAAAATGAGATCTTTACAACCACTAATACAAAAAGACATAATATTTACAACTTAAGCTAAAAACAGAAACAAAAGAAGCATTCGACATTTCCAAAATTATTTTAAAATTAAACTCTTATTGATATTCTAGTACCGAGTTGCTCTTCCTTTGCGTCGTATAACCTCTTTTAAACGTTCAGGCATAGACTTTACCAATGACATTGTGTATCCTGGATTAAGGTGTTCAATTGGGTTAAGATCTGGAGATTGTGGCAGCATTTTTATCCCTTCCGGGCAGTTTTACAAAAGCCATAGTTTTGTATTCATTGCAGAATGTTTTGGATCATTATCTTGATAAAACTTAAATTTGTCTGCAAGTCATAATTTTTCTGCGCTTGGACACAAATTTTCCTTCAAAAGGTCAGGTCAATGAATGATAAATCCCGCCACTCCTAATCCCGCCATACATACCCAAACCATAACGCCACTTCCACCGTATTTAACCGTTGGCACCATATTTCTTTCCTTCAACTCTGTATTTGGTTTTCGATATACTAGAACCTTACCATCACATCCAAAAAGATTACATTTGCTTTCATCAGTTTATTTGCGTACTTTTTGGCGAATTTTAATCGGATATTTCGATTTTTCTTTGAGATGTAAGGTTTCTTCCTAGCCGATGGTGCAAGATATTTGTGCTTCTTTAAAACATTTCTTATTGTTTGGGGAGTAACTGATATGCCTGCATATACCTGGGTATTTTTGGCTAATGTTGATCCATTAACTCGGGGATTTTTTTTTACTTCACGCACAATTTGTCGCTCATGTACCTCTGTAAGTTTCCGTGGACGACCACTCCTGGGCTTATTTTCAACTGTTCTTGCTTCTTTGTGTTTTTTTTATTATATAATGGACAGTAGTCCGTGGCCTTCCAACGATTTCTGAAATAGAATTTTCCGATTTGCCTAGTTCAAAATGGTGGATTATTAAATTTCTTATTTCAATAGGAGTTTCCCCTCCTTAGCCACCCATTTTTGTAACTACGTAAAACTAAATGAAAATACATAATTCTTGAAAACAGCTTCGATCTTAACTCCTAACGGTATTTACAACAACAACAATACGCATATTCAACATATTAATACAAAGGCGACAAAAAATTAGTGATGTCGAATACTGTTTTTGCTTTTCAATTTTAGCGATTTTTATAAACCACGCACAATTACCTCACATCGTCAAATATTAACTATTTTTTTAACTTTTAATAAAAATACAGCTAAATGCTTCAAATTCTTTTCTACATCATAACACAATAAATGATTTTTAAAAATAAGACTTGCTGTCGAATACTTTTTTTGACCGCTGTATGTGTATTTATATGTTTTTTGCTTGTGTCTACGGCGAACTTAAAAAATCACGTTCGCATTTTTCAATTTATAAACAACATTAATTAATTAATTACTACAATATCACGTCCATTTGTTTAGAAGTATTTTTGAATTGTTTATTTTTTTTTACAAAAAAAAAAAAAAAATAACAATCATTGTTCCTACTCTTGCTTATTATAATAATAAAATTCTTTTTGAAATATGTTTAGTGTTTGAAAGCCCTTTATCCCAACAACATGTTTTTTAAGTTGTTACTTTTGTTACTAACAGTTAACACAACTTTTGGACTATACTATGAACCAGCACAGCACTTCAGCAAGAAGTCTCTATCGGCACTATAGCCACTATAGCTATGAATGGCCACCTTATAAACCACAATATCCTGTATGTGGATTTCTAAGTGGAGTTTGGAAAACGTTTAGCAGCTTGGATCAATTAAAAGAGTACCAATGTCAAGGACATAGTGAGTTCATAGCTAATCAACAGGAAACCTTTAATAAAACTATAATCTGCTTTTTAGATTGGCAGTTTTATTCCTATGGCTATTGTCCCCAGCCTATTTACTATTCAACCAATATTAACACGCAAATACCTGCTAGATTTAAAAAGTTCTCGTCAAAAATGGAAAAATTTAACTCAAATAAAGGTAAGTATTCCAAATATAGAAGGTAACAAAATTATTTCGAGAATTATTTGTTATAAGGCCTGGACTATTACTGATTGTAATGAAAAACGAATTTTCAGCTCTATATATGTACACCCAATGCATTTTAACAAAATTTTTTGAGGAGGTACCTTAACATCCTGATTCTAATATAGGACATTTTTTGTTTTCGCAAAACTATCTCATTTCCAAGAGAAAGTGGAGAAAAATCAGTGAAAGTACGCAATTTCCGGTTTAGAGGTACTAAAATTTTCAGTTTAAAACTGGGATATTTTAAACACGGTTGCGCACCTTCTAGTTTTGAAAGTGGGATATTTTAAACATAATTGCGCAACAGATGGCGCCAATTGAATAGAATTTGTATTGATTTGTATTTTTACTTTGTGAAAATAAAATGTTATTAAAATATTTGAAACACCTCTAACAGAGCTTTACAATAATTTTTGGAATTTTTTTAAAAATTGGTACCATTATATAAAGTAAAAAACATACACCATAACTGAAGTACTCTAAAAGTAAGAGTCTTACCATTGGTGTGGAATATGTACCTTCAAAGCAAAATATTATCAGGACGCCCACGACGTGGTGTGTACAGCTAGTCATATATGTAAAAAAAATTTAATTGTTTTATTTTCAAACCGTTTTAAATCGAAACCGTGTAAAAACAGAATTAGGTGTAGTGTGAAATGTTTGAGAAGAAAAGGTAAAAGCTAGATGGTTAATTGAGCCTTGTCCAGACCTAACAACACTAATTTGTATTAATTTGTATATGAACAAATTACGGAATTCAAACACAATAGACAAATTTTTATATACACAGAGTAAAAATCACTTGCTTGATACATAAATACATACATATGTGCTTTAAAATTGATAGCTACAATTAAAAATATATTTAAAGGTTTGATGCTACTTCTCCGCCCTCCTCCAAACGAATCAGCAATACAAACCCTAGTCGAGACAATAACTACGGAAATATCAACAGAGACTGTGGAAATATCAACAGCGACTGCAGAAACAAAAGACCTCAATGCTGTCGAAACAGTCGCCGCCAAAGTGTCCGATCTTTTTTTTAAACCCGAAAAGAATTTTAATTTTCTTAAAAGTTTTATTACAAGTTTTATTGGCAATTTTATTAAATAATGTATATATATAAAATGTATATGTATATGTATAAAATTCACCAAAAAATTTGATTATACATTTTTTATAGTTTTCTTCTAATTTACTTTAAAAAAATATATTTGGAATTTTTAAATAACATTATTTATTTCTCAAGAACGCATAATTCCTTTTTCTAATTTATTATTATATAGTAATCCAAACAGATTACTATTGGTAAAGCATATCCATATAGCATATAGCTATATGGATATACTATTTCACTGGTGCTTACCCAGATCGTCAGTGGACTTTTTCCGAATAAAAACCCAGATTCTTATGCCCAAAATTTAATAAACCAAATGAGAAGTTTATTGAATGTTTTACCATTTTTAGGGCTTATGCAGACGGAGGGTAAAGGCAAGTGAATAACCGAAATGTCTGCAAATTAGTCGAATGGATTAATATTTTAAAATATAAAATTTTTCTATACAAAATATGTTTAAAATTTAACGTTTCTTTTCAACAAATAAGTCCCTAAGGCCAATTATTATAAATTGCCATTAGCTAAAGTTAGGATTTTATCAGGGTGATAAGGAGTTTTTCGATATTATAAGTATACTTTAAGCTAGAAGTGACTGATAAACTAAAGGGAAGAACATATTGCCTTTAAACTTTTAACATTGGATTTAAGTGTTTGTTTTTGAGATTTTTGTCATCTCTTTGGGCTGTTGTGGTCAGTTATTTGTTTCCAAATATAAATGAATAATCAAATCATTATATTTTTTTCTCCCAACGTTTCGTTTGCTTTTTTCAAACTTCTTCAGGGGTACATTTATTTAGATAGCAATAAATAATCACATACATGTTTTATACTTTAGTATTCGCTTATAAAGTAGGAATTATCACAGATTTACTTACGATTATTATGTCAACATTGCAAAAATTTCTTATCTAATTTACTTATTATTTAAAAAACTGGACTTCACGACACAGAATTAAGTAATAAATAAATAAAATAATTAAAAATCTTGTACAATACAAACACAGAATCTCAAGTCAATCTTAAAGCTAATATCACAGAACTTCAACTGATTTGTAATAACTACATTAATGCGGTGGCGTATTGTAGTTTGGTTTTATCTTTGTCCTCTTTGGTGTTCATAGTGGTGGTTATTTTTTGTTGTATTCTCAGGTGTTCATAGTGGTGGTTATTTTTTGTTGTATTCTCAGACTTTCGAGTGTGTATCGTTTATTTTAAGAGTTTGCAGTTGTCATGTTTTGTCATCTATAAAGTTGCCTTATTTTCTAATCTATGACGAAAAATAAATGCATGTTTATTTAATTTTGCATTTGAAAAATACAAATGGAAAACAGATCTCGTTTGTTGTATATACATAAAATATTTTCGTTTGTTTGTTGCACAGATAACTAATTTGTGGTTTGTTGAGGGCAAGGTGAATTCATAGCAGGTGTAAGTAGTGAATTCGCCTTGGTTGAAAGCAAACAAATAAATGGAAGGTATGGCGTTGCCACTACGTTTTTTAGAACCAATTTATTTTGTCAATAGTAGTCGGTGTTTCTTAATCTACTACTGCCATATTTTCAAAAATATTAATTTTATATTATAATGCAGTTGTAATAACGTAAAATAATTATTGTTCACTTTATCTCTCACTTGAACAAGTCATAATAATGGCTCTAAAAGTCTTAAAAACTGTTGCCTACTCCTTTTGTTAATGCACAATAGTCCACCTGTGATTCACAATAGCTACTGCAACATGGATTGTGTCTTTGCTAAACATAAATGACAAATAACCGCTACATAAGGAAATGGCGTTGAAGTAAATAACAAAATTGTTATATGTAATTAGTTGTTATTAAATTTGAAATTATTTTTTATACTAGCTGTGCCCGCCACTTCTTGAGCTTCTTGATAATATTTTGTTTGATTTTGCTTTGAAAGTAATCCACACCAAATTTTAAGACTTACTTCAGTTATGGTTCATGTATTTTTATTATATAAGAGTGGATAAAATTCATATAAAATTCTAAAAATATTGTAGAGATCAGTAAACAGTGACCAAAAATAAAAGCTGCTGTCGATTTTTCAGTACCTTTAAATCGGTAAAATTGCGTACTTTCACTACTTTATCTCTATTTTCTCTTGGAAATTAGAGATTTTTGCGGAAAAAAGTACCCTATTTTTAAACAATTGTATTGTATGAGGAGACAGGAGACAGCACCAACAACAAAATTTTCCTAAAATAATTCATGTACAGAAATGGTCCTGTTACAGATTTATATTACATATCTATGGATTATCTTCAAAATCAGTTTTGTATAGCGTCATAAAACTTTGTGTAAAGAATTTTGCAGGAAATTCGGACTAAAAATGCTCAAAATTAAAACAGTATGCCTACTGGGAAACTCAAAAAAATATTTTTTGTTAAAGTATGTAATGGGTTATCCATTTCGTGGTTTCAAAAGTATAGGGCTGGAATTCGACATCTGTCAAACTAAGTTGTTAAACCAATTTTTTTCTTTTCAGTTAAAAGTCTGACATTGACGAAAATGGATCGCACAACGCATCAAAATTATTAAAACCTACTACAAAAATGGTGATTCTGGCACAGCCAGATATCGTGCTTTAAGAGGAGATTATGGTTTACATAATCGTCCAAATACGGAAGCAATTGGCAAATTTGTGAAGAAATTTGAAGAGACTGGAGCGGTTACAGATATTGTAAGGCTTGTGCATCATCGTTTAGCTCGTTCCGCTGAAAATATCGCAGCTGCAAGTGAAAGTGTTGCCAAAAACCCGAATGTGTCGATTCCTCGTCGTTCTCAGGAATTAGGACTGTGATAACCGACTTTTTTTGCCTGCTATTGAAGAATACGACTTGGAGAATATGTGGTTTCAACAAGACGGTGCCACATGCCACATGCCACACAACTTGAGCGATTATGGCTTTATTGCAAGAGGCATTTCCTGGCCGCGTAATTTCTCGTCGTGGCGATATCAACTGGCCACCAAGATCATGCGATTTGACACCATTCGATTTTTTTTGCGGGGCTACGCAAAAGACCGTATTTATGCACGTAAACCTTTAACTCTTGAGCACTTAAAAACCAAAATTCGTCAAGTTATGGCTGAGATACCGCCAAAAATGTGTCAAAAATTGGTCGAAAATTACCTCAAAAGAATCAATGCTTGCAACACTTCGCGTGGTGGTCATTTAAATGATGTAGTGTTTCACATATTATAGTCATTCTGTTTTTCCAGGTTGTCCTATAGCTAATCCTAAAGTTTTTAGGCAGCATGGCCACACATCAAACTGCTGCTTCAAATTTGTGTATGTTTGGTAATATTTCATTTTGCTTAGCACAGCCACACATCAAAATCATTCCATCAAACTTCATTTGATTTGCAAAGGGAAATACGTACAATTTTTAAACGCAAAATCTTTTCAATTTTTGTTTATTATTTTTTTTTTGGTTAAAAATGAGCAAAATAAATGGTTTTTCAGTTCCATTACTGTATTCTTCCCTTTTTACTTGCCATAAAGCAGGAAAATCGATATAAACTTCAATTAACTCTAAAATAAAATTTTTCTCCTCCATTTTGATTATACCGCGTCGAAAAAAGTAGTAGATGTTGTCGCTTTGAAAATTATGTAAAAATGAAATTTGAAGTAATTATGCGCACACACATCAAACTGGCTTCAAATTTCTATGGCGACGGTAGCGAAAATCAAAAGTATTTAGATTTTCTTCAAACTCACTTTCACCTATACGTGTGAGTATTTTTTACTAAAACACAATCACAAAAGAGCGAGTTCGAAGCAGCAGTTTGATGTGTGGCCATGCTGCTTTAAAATAAAGTAATGAAAAGGTTTTTAATTATCTCTAGCTCACCCTGTGTAAAACAAGACGACAAGAATTTCTTATAAAAAGTTGCTCACATAAATTAAAGAAACGGGGCACAGAAATATCTAGGGTTATAGAATTTTGTGATGCTAATGTACTTAGTCAACTTTAAAATATCGAAAGTAAGGACAGTGTTGCATACGTTATTTGTTGTGTTATTAATCCAATTTAAAATAATTTTTTTACATTTAAAAACAAAAATGTCAATATAAAATTATCAGTATTATCAGTATCAATAAACACAACTGGGACGCACGATGATTTTTTTAGTTCGAATATTCGTCGAAAAAAACAAAAATGGATAACAGTGAAACTATCATCGAGGAAGTAAAAGACAATGATTGTTTATACAATCTGGGTCTAAGGGTTATAAATATATGCAGAGAAAAATAGGTAATAAATTCTGTTCGTTGAATTTACGCAACAAAACTTTTTTCGTCGAATTCATCATACTGTGCGAAGTTCGTCCCAGTTGTGTTTATACCATATGTATAGTATCTTGACGTTTAAATACTCGTTTAAATACGAGTAATAAAGGACATTTCACACTATAATAAAAGTATTAATATTTTGAATAAAGTGCAACTCTGATCTAATCGTTGTTTGAAATTTGTCAGGGTTTCATTTTCCTCAAAAGTATTAATACTTGTATTATAGTGTGAAAAGCCCTTAAGCAACATTTTGAAGTTTTTAAGCTTAATAATATTATTACGATTTTAGAAAATATACGTATTTTTATAATACAGCTTATAAAATACATATAACTCCACTTACCTTCTATTATCACAAGGCATTTTATCGCTAATGGAATCTTGTGAGAATCGCTCATCAATCGAATTGTAAACATTTTGATCAATGTTCGTATCATTATAGCAAGAACTACAACTGCATACCGAACGCTGCGAACAACACTGGGATTCAGTGCCGAAAAATTCGGTCATGGCTAAGGAGAAATTACTTTCAGTTTCATAAAATGAATCATGATTTGATGGCTTTTTTGAAACTTTGCCATGAGAACTATAAAAGAAAAGATACACACACACACACTCTCATCAAATTATCAAAAGAATCTTCGATAGAAAAAAAAACTTAAAACAAACCTTTTACTTTTCGTGTCAGTTATAACATTCCAAGTGCGATGTATCAAATAAAGTAAGAATAGGACTCTTGAGGTCTCTCCATTGGGTGGTGGTGGTGTGGGTGGCGTTGATTGTAGCTGCGGCCTGAAGGTTTGACCTGTATATTCATGTAAATCATTTTCTGCTCCACTGTTCAATATATGGCGATTGCGTGCTGGCAGTGTTTTTGAACGCAATTCATAGTGATGTTTTGCAGATTTCTTCTGTCTCTGCAGAGAACTCTTGTTAAAGATCGAAGGTGTATAGGTGGAAGAATTGCGTGATTTTCCACGATTCGTCATTGTATTGCCCATAGTGAGGAAGTTTAAATCTAAGGAAAAAAAAAACAATTGTGGTAGCACTTATTTAAGGTTTTAATTAAGTCTTTAGATTACATTTAATTATTAAGATACTTTGAACTAATGATCAGAAACTTGTAACATCAATTTCCTATTAAAGGGCATTAAACACTATAATACAAGTATTAATACTTTTGAATAAAATGCAACTCTGATCTAATTATTGTTTGATATTTTTCAAAAAACAATAACAACATCATGTCAGGGTTTAATTTTTCTTAAAAGTATTAATACTTGTATTATAGTGTGAAAAGCCCTTTAATGTTATCACTGTCGGTCCATAAATTTCAGCTTTTTAGACAAAATAGTTTATGTTTGTCGTACTGTTGTTGTCAATTTATTTTTTCGTTTGCGCTCTTGCACAAAAAGTTTATTGGTAGATATTGTTCGTTAAAGACACAGGGCCAGGCCCCATTTCATAACATAAGATGTTAAGCAGCATGGCCACACATCAAACTGCTGCTTCAAACTCGCTCTTTTGTGATTGTGTAGTAAAAAAATACTCACACGTATAGGTAAAAATTTCATTTTTACATAATTTTCAAAGCGACAACATCTAATACAAAATGGAGGAGAAAAATTTTATTTTAGAGTTAATTGAAGTTTATATCGATTTTCCTGCTTTATGGCAAGTGAAAAGTGAAGAATACAGTAATGGAACTGAAAAATCATTTATTTGCTCATTTTTAACCAAAAAAATAAAAAATAATAAAAAAAATTTAAAAGATTTTGCGTTTAAAAATTGTACGTATTTCCCTTTGCAAATCAACTTTAAAATGAAGTTTGATGGAATGAGTTTGATGGCTGTGCTAAGCAAAATGACATATTACCAATACATACACAAATTTGAAGCATCAGTTTGATGTGTGACCATGGTGCTTTATTAAATATTAAGGGTCTGCTTTTGTAAATCAACATTAATTTTGTATGAAAAATAATGGTATTTTTTCCACGGACCGGACATAATTGTAATTTTTTTATTTCAGATAAAAAGGGTTACGAGAAAATTTATTTTATATAATATTGCTTAGTTTTAACCATTATCATTGCATATACATATGTATATTATTTTGGTTATCGTAATCAATTAAAGTAAGAATTATTTGTTTTTGGTTATAAGTAACCATTATATCAACCAAACATTTTTTTTTAATTTTAAATAACCTTTTTGTCAACAAAAAAATCAATGACGATACAAAAATCACAAGAAAAATTTACTGATACTGAATTTGTCTCAAGAAAATCAGTAAATTCTTACAAAAAATGTCTATACTAATAATAACCACTTAAACTTAGGTTAGGTTAGGTTAAGATGGGTTGAGCCAGAAGTGGCACATCCACTCGGAGACCCGGAGGGTCCATTGTTATTCCATTCAGCTAACGAAAACAAGAAATAAAAAGCTAGACCTATATGCGTCCTGCTACCTATCACTAAGCAACCCGATTTCCTTGATGAAGCCGACGACATCATCGATTTGATAACGCGCTATGTCGAAGAGCCCATCGAGTGGCGTCCTGCTACCTATCACTAAGCAACCCGATTTCCTCGATGAAGCCGACGACATCATCGATTTGACACCGCGCGATGTCGAAGAGTCCATCAAGTGGCGTTGTAATCCTGGGCAGTGACACATAATATGCTCTACAGTTTCCAACTCCTCTTCGTCAATGCACATCCTACAAAAGTCCAATGTACCGGTGACACGTCTGCTGGTTCTTGCTGTAGTGGTGCAATGGCCAGTGAGAACGCCTGCAACGACTCTCAGAAATTTCCCATCCAATCCCAGAAGTACCTTGGTTATTGCAGCGTCTAGTTTGGGCCAAATTGCCCGTGAGATTTTGCAATACCCCTAAATTCCCAAGATAGGTTACTTCTCCTAACTACCCAAGCGGATATAAACCTATAGTAGTGGCTAGTGGGTGTTTTTTTTTATAGAGGTGTAGAACTTTAAGTTGCAATAAAACAACGATGGATTATTCGATTAACATGAATTTTATTTATCCGAAAGATAATCTTGTGGCATTACATTTTAAATATGATTTCTGGCATATGACCGCCACGGCTGGCGCGGATGTAGTTCAATCTGGACGTCCAATTTTCGATGACTTTTTCCAACATATGTGGCCGTATATCGGCAATAACACGGCGAATGTTGTCTTCCAAATGGTCAAGCGTTTGTGGCTTATCCGCATAGACCAATGACTTTACATAGCCCCACAGAAAGTAGTCTAGTGGTGTTAAATCACAAGATGAAGTTAGGCGGTCACCAAACGTGTCTTTCAATAAATTTATTGTGGAACGAGCTGTGTGACTTGTTGCGCCGTCTTGTTGAAACCCCATCTCCTGGACATCATGGTTATTCAATTCAGGAATGAAAAAGTTAGTAATCATGGCTCTATACCGATCACCATTGACTGTAACGTTCTGGCCACCATCGTTTTTGGAAAAGTACGGACCAATGATTCCACCAGCCCATAAAGCGCACCAAACAGTCAGTTTTTCTGGATGTAACGGTGTTTCGACATACACTTTAAGATTACCATCACTCCAAATGCGGCAGTTTTGTTTGTTGACGTAGCCATTCAACCAGAAGTGCGCTTCATCGCTAAACAAATTTCTGTGCGATACGTTTTCCGAACAGAACCATTATTTTCGAAATAAAATTGCACTATTTGCAAGCGTTGTTCAGGCGTAAGTTTCTGTTCATGATATATTGCCAAACCAAACTGAGAATAAATCACTTGGCAGGTGTTAAATCGGTCGCCATCTTGAAAAGTAATGCCAACTTAAAGTTCTATACCTTTTTCAAACACACATACACATGTAAAGTAAATAAATCCGAAATAAAATGTGCAAAAATCTATCTGTCTTGTTTATGTCCAATTGTAAAAGGTTTGTATGTTTTTTAGGTTTTTTCGCAGCACAATCCATTATAATGGAAAATATAGGGGGCCAGAAAATCATTCCGATTAATTTTTCTGTATTCTATTAAAATATCACATTTTATTCAAATAATCGAAAAAGAACTATTTAGAAGTATTTATTATTTAAAAATTATTAAACTATAATCAATTACTAATATTCTTTCTTACAAACAATTTCGCACATTAAAAATATTTTTTTAATCTTTTAAAAAACAAACTATATACCACCTATTCATATTGCAGCTCTATAATCTGTTGGAGAATATCAACGCGTTCGAGTTTGAATACAACCCGCCTAAACATAGCAAATAGTGACATGCAGTCGATGCTGAATGATTACGCCAGCTGGTGTCTGATAGAAAGTAGTAAATTAAACATTAAAGACTAAGTTGTTTCTGCTACATTTCATAATTAATAATAATTAACTTAAAAAATGTGTATTAAATTCATAAACAATGTAATAAAAAAGATTTCAAATAAATCTGAGCAGTTCTAAATCATTGTGTTTAAGAAAAATTTAGATTATTTGTGGTATTTTAACGAAATTGAAATCTATACAAATGGACGTGTGTAAATGCATTTTTTCATTCCCACTTCAAACTAGACTGCACTAAACTTGTACAGTCTGGAGAAGTTTGAAGAAATGTTTTCAGTATGCGGTGGCACTTTTTATATTTGTGTTTGTTTAAACACGCGTACATACATACGTATATCATAAAAAAAGTATATTATTTTTTACATACATATCGCACTTGATCAACAAGAGGGTATTAACTCAAAATTTTTAAATTTTCACTTTTTGCAAGAAATCAACCAACAACATCAATATCCATCTAGTGTAAAAATTTCTTTCATCTTGAAACCCCATATGAGTCCATTTTCGTGATAGTGTCTTGAGTACCTTTATAACAACAAAAAGGTATTACACAGTAAAAAATTTTGTATTCATTTTAACACCGAGCCGGTGTGTATATATAACAACACCAAAAAAGAACTAAATTTATTCCATTATGGTTTAAATATAAAGAGATTAAATTAGAGAGAAAATAAAATGAGAGAGAGAGTAAATTTCAACTTCAGGAGCATAAGATAACACCAATATTTATTACCTTTAAATGGTTTTTTGGTGTTACAATAAAACCAAATTATTAACATTTAATAAATATCAAGCATACTTTTTTCAAAATTAGGTTTTAATTTTATAAGCTTTTGAATAAGCATTACACCGAACCAAGTGTTATTTTAAATATTTTTAAGAATTGGAATAATAACATTCGGAATATATTGTATTCTTGGGTAGGTGTAAATTTTAACACCCAGCTGTATAGATTGTATGCTAAACGGGTTTTATTTTTTGTAGGCGTGGCTAAAAATACCGCCCTTTATTAATAATAAATAAAACAAATTAAATTTCCTTTTCATAAATTTTATTTTTACAGTAGTTAATCTAGTTAGTAGTTTGCTATAATATCAGGAGTTAAGAGGTATATTCTAGAATTAATTATATAGTATTCATAAGGCCTTAAAAATTCTACCTCTTTAAAATTAATTATTTTTAATACATTTTGAGAAGTTATTTCATATGCATTTAGGATTCTGTCTAATTCTTTACTTATATACATTTCTAAAAGCAAATGAGGTTCTTCATTTACTACATATATTTGCTTAATTTTACCAAACATGAAAAATTCGCTTTCTTTTTTTAAATATAAAACAAATGAGGGTCTATAAATGTAACCATATCGTAATTCAAATTTATTACTTGCAAATACTTGTGATCCGAAAGTTAAGCCCAAGGTGTTATAAAAATAATTTTGAAATTCAAAACTTAATTCTTCGAGGTCAATCAAAGACAGTTTATAAAACACAAATTTATTTTTAAAGGATAAATTTTCCCATTTGACACTGATTTTTGTTTGATATCTTCTGGCAAGAGTTTTACATAAATTTTTGTAATTATTTATTACCGGTACATCCTTAATAAACTCACGATGCTTAGCTTCATATCTCATTGACCACGTATGAATAAGTGGTCCTAGCTTCTTAATAACTGAGGGATAATGAGTTATAAAGTGATGCTTTGGCAAAAGTGTTTCATTATAATCTTCATAAATACTTTTTAAATGAATTTGTATTTCATTTCTAAGTTCTTTTATGTATTCATGACTAATCGATGTAGTCATGGTTATGTTAACGATCCTTATGAGAGAGATGATTCCGTTCCACAAATTAGGTAAATTATTATAAATGTTGTGAAAAATAAATGGGAAGTGTAAAATGAGGCACAAATTTTGAGAAGCCGTTAGTCCTATAGATGTGCGACATTTCTTCTCGACAGTTATTGTAGGAGGTTTACAAGTGCGTTGCAAAAAACCGTAATTAAAGTTTATTATTTTCGCGTTAATTTCATCTATAGTTAAAAAACCTTTTTCAATAACTTTTTTAAAAAACAGTTTTAATATGAAAGGAACTGCTCCCTCTAAAACATCGTGCATTACGTCAACATTTAGGCTTTGAAAGATTTTGTAATATGTTAATTTATTGAACTCGCACGGATGCTTAATGCCTTTGGTAAGCTTGTAATCAAACAGTTTAGAATTTAAAGATAATAATTCGTCATATTCCTCTTGCGTTCTTAAATATTTTTTAATCTCTACAAATGTATGTTGGGCTTCATCTCGATGGATCTTGCAAAACCTGCAGTAGTGCAGAGCTCTGAAGGATGCAACAAAACCAAAACAAATATTTCCACCTAAATTATCGTGAGCAACTGAAACTAAAGTTCCTTTTAAAAAATTGTTATCTACTCTTACACCAACTTTTTCAAGTGCTTGAAGATCATTAATAAGTGGTTGTAATATCTTGTTAAAGCAAACATCGTTGTTATTTAGATCCTTGCACAAAAAAAGGGCCACTAAATGAATGTTGGTAATTTTTGAATTATAATGAAAAGGTAAGTTTCTGATGGTAAAGTATATTGCACCGATTTTATATAAACCAGTTTTACTACCCAGTGGATTTGCCGTTTCAAATTCGTCATAAAATATTTGAATTTGCAAAGCGTGTTTTTCCTTTTTAAAGAAATCCGAGTTACAAAAATTTTCCGAACAACAAAAGTTTTCAAGCTTTTTGCTATCACAAGAATGATTGCTTGAAAAATAAAGTTCCTTGAATGATTGATTTTTAAAAAGAGTTTCTAAAGTTATAAGAATGGGCACATATTGAAATGTGGATTGAACGAAATGTTTAGTGGGATGCAAATGGTTTTTTTTCTTTCGGATTACCCATCGTCCTCCTAAGGATCTAGAAACTGGTGCAACATAAAAATTTCCTGTACAATTTAGTTTATCTCGTTTAAATTTACTGGAATATTTTTTGCAATCAGCATCAAATTTTTTTCTAAAATCTAAACAATTTATTTTGAATTGAACTTTATTTATTTCTGAATGCATTTCTAATATATAACTTTCAAATTCCTCAAAACTTTTTTGGCAGATGCTGTCAAAAGTTTTCAGTAGTTCTCCAGTATTCTTTTGTGAAATTCCACATGATAAGAGCTGTTTAGATAGCGACGAAATTAAGAATGGTACTGACGAATTTTGAATTATTGGCAGATTGCAGATGGCTTCTTTATTAACAATATGTTTTGCATCGATAGTATTATTGCCATTAACAACATTAAAATCACTGTGACAATCGAAGGCAGCACTTTCATTCCTCAAACTGTTTAATTGGACCTCATATGGCTGCACTTTATCAATTTTTGTTTTCTTTAAGATGTTATTACTCTCTGTAGATGCCAGAATGCAACTTTTAGAATGTCTGCTTAGCGAACTAAATGTTGAAAACAATTTTTTACAGGTTTTAGAGGCTAAACATTTTAATTTTAAGCCATGGGCTTCAGCGAGAAAATGTTCATGTTTTAAATGAAATATAACAAATGCAACTGAATCGAACTCTCGGTCACAAATAAAGCAAAAATATTTCATGTTTGGAAAAATAAGGGAAAAGTGTGAAAAAATTAAATGCTTAAATTAGTGCTGATAATTATTAAGTTGTAAAATTTATAGTGTACTTAAAGTATAGATACTAGTTACATAAAATTACTTAGTGTATGAAGTAGGACTACTAAATTTGGGATACGTTTTTAAACTTATTTTGAAATTTAGAATGTATCTCAACTAGTCTTGCACTTGTCGCCTTTTTCTTGTCAATATTATATATGAACTTCGCAAAAAAACGCAAAAAGTTGGCCAAGGTTATGTCAAACTCAACATTAAATACATAAAAGGACTTAAAAAATAGATCGAATACCTGTACAAAGGTAAAATCAAGGGGCAGATTAATACATTTTCCATCCAAACTTATAAAATATTGAGAAATAGACGATTTTGTTTCTCCAACTGCAATTATAGTTGGTTGCTGAGATCCAAATTTGTATTCTCCTATCGGTGTGTGAAGCTATAAATAAAAAGTTAAATAATTAAATAATAATAGTATTATTTTATTTTACAAATTACCTCTTCAAAAGTTATAAAGCTATCTACCGATTTATGAATATTCGCTTTTTTTGTTTCTCTTCCAGCAGCCGTCGAAGGAAGCAATTTTAAAAGATAGAAAAATGGTAAGATGTCAACAGACCAGTCCGCTAAACATCCCAAGTTTTGTCCACCAGCCTCACTTGCTACTTCCTCAACATAATTTTTATATTTATCCCAATTTTTAAGCAGTCCATTTGCTTTTATTTCACCATAGCGAAGTTCAAAATCAAATAAAATCTATAAAAATATATATAGTAAATTAGAAAATATATACAACTATATATAATTTGTTACCAATGAAGAATCAAATACGAATATCGGAAAAGCCTGTAATACGTTTACATCAGGAGTGCAATATTTAATTCTTGCCTTTAATGTTTGCTGCAGCTTTTCTTTTACAGTAGTTAATTGTTCAGTAACTAAGCAATTTTGAAAAAAATGAAGATCTTCTTGACTTATAATTTCATCGTCGCTAGCACTGTCACTTTCAGGGGGTTTTCTTACTTCTGTAGTTGCTGTCGACAACTTGCGCCTCTTAGAGTTAAAATTTTTTAACTTTGCAACTAAATAGCCAGTATTGGTATTAGGGTTAAAAAATAAATCCTTAATAATTTGAATAAAAGATCAGAAATTAGAGCCACACTTTACACAAATACAATATATATATATATTTCTTACAATGCCACCACAATTGCTGTCTTCAACTTTATAATGAAAGAATTTAAAAAAAGCTTTTTGCTAACCTTTTTAATATTTGTAGTTTTAGTCGATGAAGGTGTTCCGTCATAGCAAAACTCTACAAAAAAATAGCTGCAGCTTCTATACTGCGATATAATTCCAGGCAGCTCATCAAAATCAATCTGGGCACCGTCGCGATCTTTAAATATAAATTCTTTGCCTTCCGTGTCAACACTCAACTTGTTTAAAACTTTAATTAAAAAACATTATATTTGATCAGCTATTTTAAAAAAGTAATTAATTTGTTGGAATATATACTTACTTGAAATTATTATTCTATCCGAAGTGAAATCCTCATCTTCTGGATCAGAAATTTTAACTATAAAAAATTCTGCACCACTTTTTACTTTAACATACATTTTAACTCACTCACTGTTCTCACTTTTTTGAATGAATAAGCACTTTCTATTTTTATAAGCACGTGGTTTAAAAAGGTATTACTTTAACACTTTTACTTGCATTAATTTCAAGCGACAGGGAGAATGAGAGAGTTTTTATTCTTTTTAGGTGTTGTTTTTAAACCAAAAGAAATAGTTTAATGAGAGCAAAACGACTTAAGTGTTGTTTTTTTTTCTAGATTTTCTGCAAACATATGAATTCAATACCTCTTTAAGTGTTGTTTTTAAACTTAAAGGAATTAAATTATTGTAAGAGAGAATTTTAATTCTTCTTAGGCATTATAGTAAAACTGAAAGTAATAAACTAAAAAAACAAATTTTTTGTTGATACCTGGTTTGGTGTAATATCTAAACTAACAGGAATTGTTATTCGTGATAAAAAAATTAAAATTAAATTTAGGTGTTATTTTAAATCCGAGATGTTATAGAAAAAATCGTAAAATTTTATATACGGTGTTAAAAACGTTCACTGGAGTATTTAAATAATAATTAGATGGTCTTACATATAAACTATTACGGAATTAATTTTAAAGTTAATTCCAAAATAGTTTATGCAGAACACCGTTCGGTTTTAGGATTAGACTAAAACTTTTTACTGTGTATTTTTATTTGGCAATAATTGTAAAAAATTTAAAAGAAATACAGTGTAAATATATAATTAAATGGAATTTTTTTACTACAATATGTTTGTATTTTTAAATTATCTTAAAATATAATCACAAACAGTTCTTTACCTCTACTGAAAATTTAAAAATTTTGAGTTAATACCCTCTTGTTGATCAAGTGCGATATGTATATCATAAAAAAAGTATATTATTTTTGAAAATGTGAAATTTAATTAGTCGAACTATTATATATTACATACAATGAAAATTGTAGTCAAGCTTAAGTTAATATTATCACCTAATTTATAATTTTATTAGGGTTCCGTACCCAAAGGGTAAAAACGAAACCCTATTGTTTTCGCTACAATGTCTGTCAGCGCCTCTTATCTCTGGAACCGTAATAGGTAGACTCTTGAAATTTTCACAAATCATGTATAGCTGTTGCCGCTATAGCAACAAATACTAAAACTTATAGGGTGTTCCGATAGAGAGGTGTTATTCAGGAATATGTTTTTATTTCTTGAACTGTAGGAGGCATAGACTCAAGATTTAAAAACAGTAATTAAAACTAAGTTCGCTATATAAACATGTCTAAAAAAATAAAATTAAAAATTAAAGGGTTCTCCGATAGTGATGTGATTGTCATGTATAAGGCCTTAGTTTTGAACCATAATAGGTAGACTCTTGAAATTTTCACAGAAGGTGTATAACTGTGGCCACTATAGCAATAAATACTAAAACTTATCGGGTGTTCCGAAAGTGAGGTGTTATATGCCTTTATGTCTTTATTTCTTGAGCTATAGGAGGCAACCACTTAAAATTTGCAGACAGTAATTAACACTATGTTCGCTTTCTAAACAAGTATATAAAATTAAACCTTAAAATTAAAGGGTGTTACGAGAGTGACATGCTTTGCGCGTATATGGCCAAAGTTTTGAACGATAATAAGTAGACTCTTGAAGTTTTTACAGGAGGTTTATTACTATGGAAACTATAACAAATCATAAAAATTAAAGGGTGTTCCGACTGTGACGTGATTCTTATCTATAACGCCTTATTTCTTGAACCGTAATAGGTAGATTCTTAAGATTTTGTACAGGAGATATGTTGCCACGGCCGATATGACAATTACTAAAAATTAAAGGGTGTTCCGACAATGATATGTTTTTCACGTATAGTGACTTATTTTTTAATCGTAATAGGTAAACTCTTGATATATTCATAGAAAAAGAATTTCCACGGCCGTTATAACAAATAAAAAAATTAAAGGGTGTTCCGACATAGACATGATTTTTACTTAAATAGCCTTATATTTTGAACCGTATTAGGTAGACTCTTGAATTATTTACAGTAGATGTTGTACTTCGGCCGCTGTAACAATTGCTAATTACTAAAGGGTGATCCATCAGTGACATGTTTTTCACGTATATTACCTTATTTTTTGAACCGCAATAGGTAGGCCTGATATTTTTATAGAAAGTGTATTACCATGGTCGTTATAACAACAATTCCTAAAATTTAAAGGGTGTTCCAATCGCGAATATGACTTTGATTATCAAAATAAAGGGTGCCCTATAAGACATGAAAAAATTAACAACTTGAATTTATAAAGGCCTACTAAACATAGTACGGAAGTCTACATGTGTGAGACTAACTCGCACTTGACTGATTTATTTATTCTTTCTTAGAGAGAATAAAAACGAACTTAAGCTTGACTACAAATTGCATTGTAAAAGTATATTATTTTATAAGATCAACCCTATTTGCATTCATTTACTCTTACTTTTACAACTCAACGAAACCTTGTTTTGCTTTGAAACATGTTGCAATTTAATAAATTTAGCTTTCAAAGTTCAAAATCTTACAAAGTGTAGTTAGTTAACAAAACATGTCAGTTGGAATTATCTAAAACAAAACAAAGTCACAAACAAGTTTAAACAACAAATTGGCATGATCTCAAAATGGTCATAATGAATGCATGCATCAGTAGCGTTGCCAGATGCTTGCAACATAAAATCAATAAAACAAAAGTCATGGTTGTTTTAGTTTGACATTTTGTATTGGACAATTTTTTATTTATTTTTATTTATTCAGTTTGAAACTATTTGCGAATCATGAAACATCTGTGCCTTCTCTAATTTTTATTGTCAGATTCAGATTATATCGTAAAATCCAGATCTAGCTTTCAAACCGAAAATATAAATGTAAACAAAAAACAAAACTAATCTTCATTTCGGGTTAATTTGTTTTTCAAATTTTAATAGATTTGACACCGCATCCTCCAATGGTGACAAGTGCACCTGTTTATATCGGCCTTCCACTGTTGCTCTGGATTCAAAGCTTCCATTTTATCTTGATTTATTTTAATAAAAAAAAAAAAAAATACATTTTAATGGATATTTTCTCCTAATTTAGTTTAACTTACTTTATGCCAACCTTCTCCACAAAGAACTTGAGGCCCAAACGGATTTAATTTCTCAGCAGTTTCGCTTTAAAAATCACTTAATTTTAGTCTTAATTTTAGAACTGCCTCATTCATGGTGAAATTTTTTTTCTTGTTGTCGTTTGAAATTTCTTGTTGTCGTTTGAAATTTCGTTGCCTACAATGATGACGACAAAGAACGAATGTTTTATTGTCGCCCTCCTTCGCCGGTATTGCCACTAACACTAAATCGCCGGCGAAGTCAAATAACTATAAATTGGCTATGCTAGCTTCAAACTAATTCGCCTAAATAATACCAGAGACGCTGCAATACTGTTCTAAAAATAATCATAACGTGCAATTGCAGTTCAGAATCGAAGCTTTACTATCACTAACCATCTGTGCATTAACTGCCTGAGTGGTACTACTCTTTAAAAAAAAAAAAAAAAAAAAAAAAACTACAAGGCCAACGGGAATAGAGCCGATTGTTGTGACATGCAGTGAACTCAATTTTTCTCACTGAACATAATTCACAGTAGACATACAAAAAATATGAAAAAGGAAATTGTGTACAATTTTACAAACGAATCAAAAAAGAAACAACTGCTTTATTTTGTCATGCAAATATGCTATATAATGATTAAAAACCATTAAAAACATGACAAACTCATCATTCTGGCAACGCTGTACAGCTATCATAAGAGATGAGTTTTTGGTCCAGGGATGGAAAATTCAGTACTGTTGTACTGATTCCAACACTTTTGTCAAGAGAAAAATATAGTTTCAGACATTAAAACTTATATATAAGTCCTATATTAAGAACAAAGAACAAATAAAGAAAAAATCATTATCGAAGATATACTACCATAAATTGTCAATAGAAAAAAACTGCTGGATGCCATATACGGAGAATAAGGTGAATGCGGGATCAACTTCTTATTAAAATCGTATTGTTCTTGCCTCCACAATAAAATTCGTTTACCCAAATGTTAAAAGTTAAAAACACAAGTACAAATAGCATAACATTATCTAAATTAAGCGGAAAGTCCGTACTATGCGTTCCACTCTTTGAGCCGTCGTAAGCTTCTATGTGCCAATTTATATAGCACAAAAATGTCGGCTGTTTTTTAGAGCCACTTGTGACTGTTTATGATTTAGTGTGCGATACTTAGGTACTTGAAAGTCTCAACACCTAGGGCAATCAAAGTTGTTGCGTTGTAAGCGCAGTCGTTTTATTTGCATTCTATACTTTTCCAAATTCAAGTTGCATGCAACGCTTTTTATGCGCCAAGTAATCGATAACTAAAATAAGAATTTTGTTGACTGTAAAAAATTAATTTATTTGATTCTTAAAAATATTTTAAAACTTTATTAGGAAAGGTTTTATATTAGAAACATTTAAAAAAAAAAATTTAAGCAATTAATCTACTAAACAAACGTAGTTATCGATAACTTTGTCATTATTGGCTTGTTTCGAGATTTTATCCATCAGCTGGTTTGTGAAAAACAAAATGATGTTGATAAATCTTAAATTGTAACTGTTTAGGATTTAGTGTGCGACATGTTGTGTGACAGCAGGACTTCATTTATTACTATTTAAAGAAAGCAAAGAAAGATTGAGGGCAGATTTTTCTAAAAGTTTGCTAGTTATTTTCTGAAACTTGATATTCTTAACAAAATAATCTATACATAGAATAAAGTAGAACCTCATTTCCGTCTGTCTGTCTGTCTGTGTGTCTGTCTGTCTGTCTGCTTTTCATTTAGGTTCGCATCACAAAAAAAGTACTAGAAGGATTTTAACAAAATTTTATGAGGATATACCTATGTATCCTGGTCCCAATATAGGATACTTTTTTCCCCAAAACTATCTTGTTTCCAAGAGAAAGTGAAGAAAAAGCAGTGAAAGGACGCAGTTGAACTAACCGGATATGAATACTGCTGAGTACAGCACGGCACGTTTAATTTTTGAAATTTGTATATTTTAAAACACAGATCGTTTCAACTACTTAGTAAGGCACGGCACCTTTAATTTTGATATTTAATTATAGATGGCGCTAAAAACATATGCCAAATAGCTAATTGAATAAAATTTGTATTTGTTTTAAGTCGCGTACGTGTTGTATGATTTGGTTATTTTGTGAAATACATACTTGGGTTATTATGCGATTACATTGTATCTGTTATTTAGCGTTAATTTTTAAAATTTGGTAAGAATACTACGATTTGAGTGTGGCTATAAAATTCTGTTATTGTTACTTTAGTTGCAGTTTTCTCTTATAGGTGCTACTCTATATACATAATTAAGTCTCTCAAAGCAAAATCTAGCAAAACATTATCAGGACGCCCACGACGTGGCGGGCACAACTATTAAATATTATTTAATATTTTTTACCTGTTAACAAGAACAATTAAAAATTTCCATTTTCCATGCCTGCTTCAGTCACACACATTCTTTTTCTCGTGCCAAAAACGAGCCACTGGCTTGAATTGAGATCTTAAGCCAAGATCGTTAAGAGGTTTATTTAATTTGTTTTCATACAGTGTGGAAGAAATTAAAAACACTCAGTCATAACAAAAGAAAGAACACACGATAACAAAGTGGGTCATAATCTTGAGCGAAGTTAAATGTTGTTGGTAGTCCACGAGGAATGAAACAAATCGAGGTCATTCCGACAAAAATGTAATAAAAACCTTGTTTGGTTGTTTGGTTCTTCAAACGTTTGTCACTGTTGTAGAGTTGTTAGAAGAAACATGGTGTTGGAATGATGTTAATACATTAACTCCATACTTCATACCTATAAATAGTTTAAAGTTATGCCTTACTGACATAATTCTTGAGAAATCTCATTTGAGATGAGGAAAAAAGCCTTAACATTGTATGTATTTTATTGCTTGAAAGGAAATGCAAAATATGTCATTGTGCTAAATAAGAAGCATCAAATAACTAACGATTACTAATAAGTTCTTCTTTTCAATTTAATGAAGCTCCCAAAGTAACGAGTGTAATTTCTAAGTATACCTTAGACGATTAATGATACATACATACATACATACATACATACATACATACATACATACATACATACATACATACATACATACATCCATACATACATAAGTATGTGCAATGCTTCAACTTTAATTTGTATTAAAAGAAGCAATGGAAATGGGGAAAAGATAGTTTTTTTCGAATTTATAGATAAAAGAAATAAAAATGAAACAAAACAAGTAAGAGTGCTATATTCGGCCATGCCGAATCTTATATACCCTTCACCATAATCATGCTAGATATTGTGCTACCCTCTTATGTTTCTTTTTAAATTTTAGGAATTTTTTTTTTTTAATTTTTTGGTGAATTTTTTTTGTAAAATTTTGTTTTAAAATGTTTTTAAAAAAATTTTTTTTTTTGTAAAATTTATGAAAATTTATTGTAAATTTTTTTTTAAATATTTTTGAGAAATATTTTATAAAAATTTTTTCAAACAATTTTAAATTTTTTTTGTTGTAAAAATTAGAAACTTTCTGCAGTCGATATTGCGTTAGAATGGTCAGATTAAAGCAAACAAATTTTCTCATATTTAGCCCCCTCTAATGGGCCTATTGACTGCTCCTGGTTACAGTGGACACCCTGTGGATCTATTGGCTAACTCTATATATATTGCTTTCTATAAAGCAGAAAAGAAATGAAAGAAAAAGTGAAAAATATAGGTGGGCGTGGTTTTTTTTCCCGAAGCCTCCAACGGAATGATCTGATGTTACTAAATTACAATCCTATAATTTAAGAAACTATGCCTGGCAGATTAATAGCCGAACACGAACAGACGGGCAGTCGCTTAAGCAACTTTTCTATATATAAGGATCCAGAATATATATACTTTATGGGGTCGGAAATTAAGAAGGGTATATATTAAACATGAGCGCAAGATGTTAAAAAGTGTACAGTATTGCATGTTTTTGAAACATGCAATACTGCACTGAAACATCAAACTGAAACATGCAATACAAATATTGATTGTATGTGCAGTCGAATATTACTAAACAGTAAATAAAGAGAACAAGAGAGCAAAAAGTGCAAAAACCAGTGCACCTGATTTGAGCGGACAGTTTTATAAAGTGCAATAAATATGCTGAGCATTTTATATTGTTCACTTGTTCATTTTACTTAAATTTTCTTGAGAGTAAAATCTCTGATTTTTGAGAGAAAAAATTAAATTAGATTTTTTTATTCATCAATAAAAGTTAAAAAAATTCAATCTACTACAGTTTTCTATTTTCAACCACTCAACGCGCAAATTAATATAAAATAACTAATATACAAAGTACAAACCCTTGCTTTTAACATCATACATTTACATACATGTTATCTGCTATAACAGTATTTCATATCAAGAGACACTATTGAAACAAAATATTCACTACTGAAATTTAATTTCAAACAACAACAAATATTGCATTGGTTGGAAGAAGAACAAATGCTATTGTATGTTTTTATTTAAGAGCACAACAATATTTGTATACACATGGAATCAAGTGCAAGAAAAAAAGACCAATTCATTATTGAACATTATGAAGTTAGTCTAACAAGACGTTTTATGCTCACGTTTAGTATATACATATGTTACTCTATATATCTATATTCTTAATATGTATTAAAAATACGTTAAGTTACACTCATCATTTTTCGAAAATCGTTTGTAAAAAGTATAAAAAAAATTTTTTGTAAAAATATTTTTTGAAAATTTGTTGTAAAATTTTTTTTGAAAATTTTGTTGGAAATTTTTTTCGAAAAATTTTCTGTACAAATATGTTTTTGGACGTGTTTTTTTTTTAATTTTTTTAATTTTATTATTTAAAAAAATTTTTTTTTTAAATATTTTTGTTAATTTTTTTAATTTTAGTTTTTAATGGTCGCAGTCTAATATCTACTTATTTAGCAAGAAGATTTTATGTTTTGCCCAACAATGTTTGTTTTTACTACATTGTAAGAATTTTTTTTTGTGTGTTAATAACCTGTTAACGTCTCTTATCTAATTAGTATGTTTGTGTCTTTATCTGACTTCCTTTAGAACTAGATAAAATACTTTGTTGCAGAAAAAAGTTTTTGATTTAATAACGAAATTATTTTATATTTTTACTTAAAGTTGTTTTTATTTGATAGTCATTCTAGAAGTAGGTTATGGATCTCATGTGTATGTATTATGTACATATATATGTATATACATACATACATATATAACTCTCGTTAGTGAAAATATTACTTAAAGAAACATTCAGGACGACAGTTGACTCTTTAATCACACAGTGCGATATGATTTATTTATTGTACCTTCAATGCATTTGAACTAATAGGCTTTTTACACTGATCAACAACTAACATCTACCATCAATTTGCAAAGATGTTGACATATTTCCATAAGAATTACACAAGACTAACACCGCTTTCACAATAAGACAGAAACAGTTCAGATATTTTTGGAATTCTCTTTTGCTCTTGCTTAAACCTTTTACATTTGGACATAAACAAGACAGACAGATTTTTGCACATTCTACTTTTGGATTTATTATTTATTTTACATGTGTGTGTTTGAAAATCTATGGTATTTGTACACTGTTGAGAAGAAACAAAGAAAAAAGCGAAAAGCAGAAAAGAGAAACGTAAAAATGTCCAGTACGATAGATACACACTCTACCTCTTCAACCTCTTGCCCATAAATCCTGTCCCTTTCTCTGTACAAAGCTTTATTAGAATCAGTTAAATACAAGTATTTTTTAAATGTTGTATTTTGTATAGGTGTGGCAACGCCCAATTTACCAAATACAACCTTGTATGTTGAATAATTTTTGCAAAAAACCGACTTCAAAACAGATAGAAGGACACCAATTATAAACTAAAAATGTAAGAAGTAATATGTAAGAATTAGATTTAAGCCAAATAATAGATGCGCCAAAATTAGCGGAAAAAAGTAAAGACTATGTAAATGTCAAGCATCTACCTATTACTGTTCAAAATTTAAGTTATTTTCACCAGCATCCGTCTTTTATGGGGACACCATTCAAGCTTCTGTCTACAACGGATTCAAAGATAGGGTCACATAGATGAAATATCTGTATATAACGGTTAAAAAGTTTAACCATATATATCAAATTACATGAACTATTGGGACACCCTTTAGATTATAATTCCAAATATTTATACTTGATATCATACCAGAGAAAGTAGTGGATATTCTGCCTAATTTTCAAGTGTTTGTGTTTAACGGTTCAAAAGATAGGGCTATATAGACCAAATTACAAAATTTATGGGGACACCCTTTAGTTTCTAAATTCAAATTGTATACTTGCTATAGTGGACTTTGCAATACAGGTTCCTTGTAAATTTCAGCTGTCTGTCTATAACAGTTCAAAAGTTTGGCCACATACATAGAATTACATTAACTATTGGGACACCCTTTTATTTCCAAATTCAAATTTTATACTTTTTGTTATAGTGGACTTAGCAATACAGGTTCTTGTAAATTTCAGCGGTCTGTGTACAACTGTTCAAAAGTATGGCCATATACATCAAACTAAATGAACTATTGGAGCACCCTTTAAAATTTTGAATATTTATGCATTTTATTATAACGGTCAGAGTAATCGACATTCTGTCAAATTTTCAAGGTTTTGCCTATAACGGTGCAAAACATAGGTCAAATTACGTCACCTAGGGGACATCCTTTAAATTTTAAATTTATTTTTTTATTAATTTCTGCTGTTGGGAGCTACCGCGACACGCAATTTTATAAAATTTTAATTTGGTGCCCTTTACGGTTCTTAATATACGTAAAAAACATGTATGTTGCATGGGCACACCCTTTAATTTTTAATATAATGAAATGGGACCAACCTGAAAGCATAACCTTTCAAATAAAGAAAAAAATCGGTTAAAATCGGTTCAGAAATGGCTGAGTTCTGCGGTTACATACGTAAAAAAAGCAACATTTAGACGAATAGACGAATAGAACCTCCTTCTTTTTTGAAGTCGGTTAAAAAAAGTTAAGGTTTGCCTAAAGTTTTTATAGAATCAAATCAAAATTTATATTTTAAAAATATACGTTGACATGGATCTACCTGATTTTCTTATTATTTTGTATTGCCAAAATATGTATGTATGTAAATGTATATGAAAAGTTACAATATAAACAGTTAAATATAAGTATGTATGTATATATATATTAAACAAAGCTATTTTTATGGGTGTGCGGCAAAACCCTTTTTTTTAAAGAAAAACGTGTGTTGTCAGAATAATTTAGGGTATGGGCAAATTTGTAGAAAATTACGTTGAACAGAAGTACTTAACTGGGCGTGGCATTTCTCTATTTTCCTATTAAAAGCTTGCGTTTCAGAGCTTGGTTTGCAGACAAACGGTCGGGAGATACTAAGTAAAAGCTTTTAGAAAATACTAAAAGTATTTTCTTAAAATACTAAAAGTATTTTCTAATATTTAGGCCTATTTTTATAGTTAGTTATGTCACGGTACGACCTGTAACCTAATTTAATGAAACAATCTTTAGACTTTATTATACCCTTCACCACAGGTGGAAAGGGTATATAAGATTGTCATTCCGTGTGTAATTTCTACAATATAACATAGACTAAGTAGTTGATTGAGCGATGCCTGTCTGTCCGTGTTGACGTTGTAATGTCGTATGCCAAGGCACCAGAAGTGATACAAAAAATTTAAGCACACCAATCTGTCAGGCATAGTTTCGAAAATTTTGGGATTGCAATTCAGCAAAATCGGATCATGCCTTTAGAGGCCGCGGGCCCACCTATATTTTTTTTAGCGTTTTTTTAAATTTATTTCGGCTTTAATGATTCTCTTTTGCTGTTTTTGTCAAATTAATATTACCCGCGACAGGTAGATCGCAGGGAATGCATAGAGATCTCGAGGGATCAATAACCCACTTTGAGGGCCGATTTTGTATTTTGTATGTTGTTGGTAAGGATATTCTGCTTTGATTTGTATTAAGGGCCTTTATAGAAAACAATACATATAGAGGTAGACCTACAAGGAGCAGTTAAAAGGCACATGGGGGAATCGATATGAAAAAATTTTTTACGGATTTTTTTTTTTTATTTAGTTTAACCATTTTTACTCAACATAGATTGCAGACAGGTTCTAATTAAAAGAAAATTCATTAGAATTTAAAAAACAAATTTTAAAAATTTGTTTGCAAAATAAAATTAAAAAAATATTTACAAAAAAATATACAAAACATTTAAGAAAAAAACATTTTTACAGAAAATTTTTCGAAAATTTTTTTTTAAATTTTCCAAAAAAAAATTTGAATAAAATTTTATAAAATGTTTTAAAAAAATATTTTTACAAAAATTTTTACAAACAATTTTCAAAATATTTAAAAAAAAAATTTCAATATTTCTATGAAAACGAAAATCATGAGTGTAACATAACATATTTGTAATAGTAAGAATATATGTATGTTTATACAGTAACATATTTTTTAAATGCGTTTGATTCTTAAATAGATGAGATTTCTGTTTTAAAACCCAGATGCATTAAACACACAGACAGCGTCAGGATACCGACTACAAACTGTCAAAAATAAAATACACACGTAAACGATTATTTTGAATCCAGCATAGCTATATGGTTACACGACCACCGTTGTGGCTGTAGTCAACTTAGACTAATTTATATTTTTGTATGCGACAATTTTATTTTATTCAACAAAAGAAAATATCGCAAAATTATAAATTACAAATTCATATACATACAAACAAAAAGTTTTGGAGGAAATATTTATTATTTTTTGAAAGAGTTCTTTAATTTTATAAAAGCAAAAAAGGTATTTCTACAACGATGTCAGAGTTTACGATGTAGCTGTAATCTTCAACATTATTAAGTAGCTGACTACACGGCAACAATTGTAGCCAACGGAATTTGTTTTCATTTAGCTACGTCGCCGCTGTCTTCTATTTCTTTAAAGCATGAATAATGAGTTTTTTCTCATACGACTTCATTTAATTTATGAAAAGAGGCAACAATATGGATAATGCTGTACATGTCTGTATAAATAAAATCACCGTGGTGAAGGGAATAGAAGATTCGGCACGACCGAATACAGCACTCCTACTTGTTTTTTAATTATATTTAAACTTTAGGATAAATAAAGTTTTTAAAATGCAAATTTTCGATTTCAAAGTTGAAAAAACTACATCTGTTATTCCTAATTTTTTTTGACATTTTAACACTTTTATCTTGAATTTTCATTAATCAAATCGTATAATTAAAAATGCAATGTATTTATTATTATTATTTTATTAACACCATAAACATACATGACTAATTACATTTATTCCTTTGAAATAAAACTCAGCATTACAAAAAAAAATCCAAATTAACAACTGACAATAAATAAGCAAGAGATCATTGATCGTATAAGTCAATATCAATGACACTTAATGAAGCCATAACTAATGGAAAATGGTCAGTCAGTAGTCAGACGAAAAACTCATATGTACATATGTATGTGCAACATAAGGCCTCTGCAAAACAATTGTTAAATCTCCAACTAAGCCCCGGCCACTAAACAAAAAAGAGGGAGTGTGTGGCAAACGAAAAGTGTTAAGAAAACTTATTGTGAAAACAACCAAACAAACACAACTAAAGGTGAGTGATCGTGAAAACTGCAACAACAAGCAAAAACCACACATTTCTGTTGCACACAATCTCCACACAGCATCAATGCCCAAGATGTGAAAACATACAATTGAACAAAACTCACATTTGTTAAAAAAAAAAAAAAAATTGGAATGAAAACTCATGATCATTGCAAAATTGGAGCGCTTTTACGCTTCACTAATAGTCCTCTTGGGATAAACCGGTTAAAATGGGATTGCTTGGTGAACCAAATAATGCTGTAGATTCGAGCAGATACAAACAAAGTGAATGGAAATTTTAAATACCAATAAAATCGATAATAATTTAATAACATTTTTATATTTTTATATACATGTTTGAAAATTAAAATAGTAATTAAACACAGCACTTTGAATATTCTTAAATATCTATTTAAAAGAAATCTTTAAAAATAATTTTGTGGCTTAAAATCTAGGTCAGGGTAGTTAAAAGCCAATTTGACATTGATTTCATCTAAACGCCTTAAAGTTTTGTGAAAATCTCTATGTGAGTTTTTTTTTTCTCACAGCAAAATATTTAATAAACAATTTTTAACACAGCACAGTGGGGCAGAAACAAAATACATATATTGGAAATAATTCAGCTATTTGTAAGGGCTAGTCCGATTGATCAAAAATTTGACATGCGCGTAGCCAAGGAGTTTCTGAGTTAAGGTTTTAACCAGAGTTTAAAAGTTTTCATTTATGAAGATTGAACTATCAACATTTATAATATTTCTCATAAATGAGATTTCTAAAATTTTATATTTTTTTCACGGTCATAAATAAAAAAACAAAAAATTCTCTACCTACGATCACACATGAATGAGGATAATTAAGGGTGGAAAACAAGGAATATCCGTATTATTCATATGTGATAGGTAATATGAAGGAGCTACTTCTCATTAATGCTCTTTTTCATAAGTTTTTGTAAATTATTATTTTTCATTAATGAGTTGATTTATGAAATTTTTTATTTTCTCATAAATGAGATTTCTGAAATGTTTAAAAATTGTAAATTCTTATATATGTGCACTTGCGTAAAAAGCTAAATATTTTCTCATTTCTTCACTTTTGAATGGAAAGAAAGAAAAATAAATCATCTCACTTATAAATGAACAAACACAAAATTATTCTCTCACACAGAAGAAGCAGAAAAAAGTAAAATGAACATACTCACACATGATTGAGCAGTGATTGAGCATTTCGGTACTCTTGTATTGACGCTTAGTACCGGTCTTTTAACACTCAATATTTTAATATACCCGTCACCACAGGTGGAAAGGGTACATATATAAGTTTGTCATTCCGTGTGTAATTTCTACAATATTCATTTCCTACCCATAAAGTATATAAATTCTGGAGGAGTTGATAAAGGGATGTCCGTCTTTCCGTGTTCGGGTAGTAATGTCATTTGTGAAGGCACCAGAAGAGATACAAAAAATTTAAGCCCACCAATCTGTCAGGCCTAGTTTCGAAAATCACATCGGATCATTCCTTTGGAGACTACTGGCCAAAAACCGCGCTCACCTATTTTTTTTACGTTTTTTTTTAAATTTATTTCGGAGTTAATGATTTTCTTTTGCTTTTTTGTCAAAAAAAAACCGCGACAGGTAGATCGCATAGGAGTGTATACAGATCTCAGATATCGCTAGGGGCGATTTTTGTTTGTTTTTCGGTTGGTAGGGGTTTTCTGCTTTGATTTGTATTAAAGACCTTTACAGAAAGCAATACATATAGAGGTAGCCAAAGGATCCACAGGGTACCCACTGGTAAAGAGGAGCAGTTAAAAAGCACATGGGGGGTCAATATGAAGAAATTTGTTTTATTGATTTTTTTGTTTGCTTTAGTCTGACCATTCATTAAAAATTAAAAAAAAATTCAATAAAATTTTTTTTAAATATTAACAAAACAATTTACAAAAATTTTCAAAAAGATATTTTTACAGAAAAATTTTCGAAAAAAAATTTTACAAAAAATTTAAAAAAATACTTTTAAAAAAAAATTTTACAAAAAATTTTGTAAAATTAAAAAAAATTCAATATTTCTATAAATATGAAAATCATGACTGTAACATAATATATTTATAATATTAAGAATATAGAATGTATATAGAATAACATATTTTTTTAAATGCGTTTGATTCTTAAATAGATGAGATCTCTGTTTAAAACCTAGACGCAGTAAACACATAGAAAGCTTCAGGATACCGACTACAAACTGTCAAAAATAAAATATACACGTTTATAGGTAAACGATTATTTTAAAGCTAGTATAGCTACAGGCCACAGGACCACCGTTTTGGCTGTTGTCAACTTAGGCTAATTTCTATTTTATTCAACAAAAGAAAATGTCACAAAATTGTACATTACAAATTCATTTATGTACAAACAAAGCTATAAGCTTTTAAAAGATTATTTAACGAATCGCAAGTTTTTACTAAAAGAAGGTGACTTTTTAAGCTCGCCACAGCTCATTGAAGCCGGAGTTCCCCAAGGTAGTATTTTGGGACCAATTTTATATTTACTGTATACATCGGATATGCCAATTAGCACCCTAGTCCACACATCAACTTTTGCAGATGACACAGCTTTCTTAAGTATTCATGAAAGTGCCCAAGAAGCATCACAAATTTTACAAGACCACATACTCAATTTGGAAAAATGGCTAGAAAAATGGAGAATAAAAGTGAATGAACAAAAATGCACTCACATAACTTTCACACTGCGTAGGGACTCATGCCCTCCTATTCGCATAAATAACCAAATGATACCACAGCTTTCAGACGTTAAATACCAGGGTATACATCTTAACCGTCGCCTTACTTGGAAAAGCCACATTGACTTCAAGTTAACACAAATGAAACTAAAAGTAGTACAACTAAATTGGCTTATTGGCAGAAACTCCACCCTGTGCTTAGATTGTAAACTTCTACTGTACAAGTCGGTCCTCAAACCAATTTGGTGCTATGGGATTCAGTTATGGGGCACTGCCTCAGCTAGCAATGTAGAAAAAATTCAAAGGCGCCAAAATAAGATTTTACGTATTATTACATCTGCTCCCTGGTATATAAAAAATTCAAACATCCACAAAGACCTAAACATGCTATCAGTTAAAGCAGAAATAGCGAAACATGCAGTCACATATCTAAAGAGGCTAGAATCTCATCCAAACCCTTTGGCGCGTAACATGCTGAATGAACCTGGTTACATTCGACTAAAAAAGAAGAGACACTGCTTTTCTTGGCCGTACATTAGAGGGATGACCCGCAAATGATTTCAAAATCCGTGAAACAAACATTATTTTTGTCTAGCACTGGCTGGACTTAAAAAGAATATTTTATTTTAGACTTAAGATACGAGTAATTATTGTTAGTTCAAAAATATTGAAAATACAATAAATAAATTATGAAAACAAAAAAAAAATGTACAAACAAACAAACAGTTTTGGAGGAAATATTTACAATTCTTTGCAAAAGTTATTTAATTTTATAAAAGTATTTCTACAACATTGTCAGAGCTTACGATGTAGCTGTCATCTTCAACATTATTAAGTAACTGACTACAAGGCGACAATTGTTGCCAATAAAATTTGTTTTTTTTTTAACCTGTGTAGCCGATGTCTTCTTTTTTTTTTTAAAGCCTGAATAATGAGTTTTTTCTCATACGACTTAATTTATGTAAAGAGTCAACAACAAGAATAATACTGTACATGTCTGTATAAATAATATCATCGTGTTGAAGGGTATAAAAGATTCGGCACGGTCGAATATAGCACTCTTATTTGTTTTTGTATTGTTCTCAATATAAAAACTGGGTATCGAAAAATTAAAAAATTTTTTTATTAAATGCGTGTTTTCTGGACATAATTTATAGACAAAAGCATTACTTTGAATGTCTTAACTAGAGCTTCAAGACGATGTATAATTTTAAAAATCTAACAAAACATTAGGAAATGCCAAGCTGTAAAAATTTGTTTAAATGCAAGGTAATCCATTTTGGGACTACGTAGCGACGCCCGTAATAAGCGAATATGCAGCTCATTATGAAAACTTAAGCTCAGATCCTCTTCTGCTTGATATCCACGTCATTCGCACTAGCTCTTTACAGATGGCTGAATTATTTCCAAAATATTTTGATTCTGACCCACTGTGCACTGGCTCATAGAGCGCAAAAAAATATGCATAAAATATAATAAAACAAAAACCCCAACAACAAAAACAAGGGGATTAACAAGAGAGCTGTCAGTAATTATCTGTCTCTATGGGATAACTTTTTCACATCAGCTATGTGACATGCAACAAAAAATAAATAATTTGCAATAGAATCAAATAAAGTGGGCCTAAAAATTAACACGGCTAAAACAAAGGAAACGAGAATTAATTCCACGTCCACGGAACCGCTAAACTTACTTGATGCTACCGTCACATATCTCGGAAGCTACATATCCGTAGACAGTGGTGCCAAAAAAGACATTGAGAGCCGAATCAGAAAAGCCCTGGGTGCATTTACACAACTGCATTATGTGTGAGACTCGAACTGCTGCAGCGTCAAAATAAAAATAAAAATCTTTAAAGCCTGCAGAATCCTTTGGATTTTTTGGCCTCGCAGAATTACCAATAAATAGCTATGGCTAAAAGCAATACTTGGAGACATAAATAATGAAATCAGTAGAAGAAAATGCGGTTGGATTGGCCATACGCTTCGTGAGCCGCTAGAAGAAGTATGCAATCGCGCCGCCTTATTGCATAACCCGAAAGGAAGTGGAAAAAGAGGACAACCGAAAAACACTTGGAGAAGGTCATCACTAACAGAGATAAATTCAGATCCTACGACAACATAGCAGATCTAAGTGCTTTAGCTGGAAATCGGCAGAGATGGAGACAGTTTGTCTACGCCCAGTATAGAGGCAGCTTGTAATCTGTTAACAAAATTAAATTTTTATATGATTGAAGGCTTTCTTATGAAAATACCACAAAGCAGTTGTTTCTTAATTTATACTTCATATAGGATAAATACTTTATGCTTGAAAATAATAAATGTAAACACATAATATCTTGTCCAGTGTAATTTATGAAAAACTAGCTGTGCCCGCCACGTCGTGGGCGTCCTGACAATATTTTGCTCGGTTTTGCTTTGAAAGTATTCTACACCAAATGAAAGACTCTTACTTTAATAGTGCTTCAGTTATGGTTTATGTATTTAATTTATATTAAATAAAATTCTAAAATTTATTCTAAAAATTATTGTAAACCACTATAAGGGGTGTTAAAAATATTTTAATAACAATGTAATTCCACAAAGTAAAAATACAAATTTTAATCAACTGGCGCCATCTGTTGCGTAATAGTTTCTAAAATATCCCACTTTCAAAAATAAAAAGGTGTGTGGTGAAAATTGTAACCGTGTTGAAAATATCCCAGTTTTAAACCGAAAATGTCAGCACCTTTAAACCGGAAATTCCGTTTTTCACTGCTTTTTCTCCACTTTCTCTTAGAAATAAGATATTTTTGTGGAAAAAAGTATCCTATATTGGGATCAGCATACTAAGGTACCACCTTACAAAATTTTGTTAAAATACATCAAGTAGTTTTTACGTGATGCGAACACAAACAATGAAGGACAGACAGACGGAAATGAGTTACTATTTTATTACATGTGTAGATAATTATTTTTGATTTTAGTTTATCTGCCTTGATAAAAATTGCTTTAATAAAATAATTGGATTTTTACAACATTTCTGCAATATTTTGCATCTTTATTAAAATATATTCCTTTTCGGTTTGAATTAAAATTAAAACCATAAAACGATAACCAGTATTTAAAGATCTCTAGAGGAGTATACTCATCCGGTACCATATACATTTCGAATTAATTCGTTTTAATCGTTTTGATGTCTTCAAATATGGCTGTGTTGTTTGCTTATTCATACATGTATGAGGACTAGTATTGCTCTAATTTGATATTTATTCATATTGAAATTTCCTATTTTGAGTTTTTGTTTTTCAACAAAGCAAACTTCCTGTTAGCTGATCGTATGACGGTGTTAGTGTAGACAAATTTATAACAATACAGTTAAGTCCACTTTATAACAAAGCAAAACAATACAAAATTTTGTATTGTTAAATCGTTTATGTACAAAAACATTCTCAATCTCAAACCCATAAATCAAACATTTTCAAACACATTAATCAATTTTAAATCGATCATAAAATTCTATTCTTTAGCTGCCACAAATTGGGTTAGTAGAACCAAACGATTTTCCTTTTTTTTTTCAAAGAAAGCAAGCAACATATTGACATACTCGTTTCTGGATAAACATCAATTAACTGCGGAACATTTGATTGAAAACATACACTTGCAACTTCTAGCGAGCCACCTTAAAAACTGGTATTTATACGAAAAAATATATTAGGGGTAATTTTTAGCATTAAACGCATTCAAGTTCTTAGTCAATAATACCCTGAGTTTATACGTCGGTTATTACAAAGGAGGACATAAAATTTATTTCAGCGCCATGGTTCTTTGAAATAAAATTAAAAAAATCATGTTATGATAGAGTCCAGAGTAACCTAAGGTAATAAACTGCACTGCAAAGCTGGTAGACTCAAATATCATCTCACTAAAACTGGGTCCAGACTAGTCAAATATTTGACGAAAAAAACGGAACCACTATTTTTTGCCTATACATATATCAAACTAGTAACTCATTTCATGTCTGTCTGTCATTCTTTTTTTGTGTTCGCATCACGTAAAAACTACTGGATGCATTTTGACAGAATTTTATAAGGAGGTACCTTAGTATCCTGATTACAATATAGGATACTTTTTTCAGCAAAAATGTCTTATTTCCAAAAGAAAGTGCAAGAAAAGCAGTGAATGTACCCCGATTCTTTTTTTTTATCGATTTAAAGGTACTGCATACTTTAAGGCATCTTTTATTTTTGAAAACAGTATATTTTAAGCAATGTTGCGCAACAGATCTCACTGTTTTAAAATAATGAGTAACTCATTTTCTGTCGGTCTTTTACAGAACTTTACAATGATTTTTAGAATTTTATCCAGTGATAGGTACCTTTATGTTAAGTAAATACGTAAAAGTCTTAAAATTTGGTGTGAAATTCTTTTAAAGCAAAAGCGAACAAAATATTGTCAGGACGCACACAACGTGTGAGGACACAGCTAGTGATTTATATGATAATAACCTCCTATTTTAAGTAGAAATTTATACAGTTTAATGGTTATTTGATAAGACCAACAAAAATTGCTTAAGATGGGTACCCCAAAACAGTTCCAGGTAGAATTGTCTCGCCATCTCATCTAGAGTTGAACGGCAGACTGGACGTCTGACTAACCGCCGATAAGAAGCTTATCGCGAGTTTGCTGTCGGTATAAATCCGCTCTTTTTATGGCTGAAATTTTCGCCTGAACGGTTCTTGCTGTATTGGCTTTGCAGCATAACTTCAATCAAGTCTGATGTCGAGACGTGAAGGCGCCTTATCCAATCCATTGCCCTTTTTTGATTCGTCTGTATAAACTTTAAGCACATCCTCGTGATTTATACTCCTAATCTTCAAGCTGACATGGGTGAGAGTGAATAGTTAAAGCACATCCCAAAATAGTTGCACGGGCAAAGCTCGTCGGTCTCCGTGCCCATATTGCCGAGTTTATGGCCAGTTGTTTAGCCATTAGGTCGTCTGTGAACCAGTGCAACATAGTGCAAAGAGCGTTTCATGGCGTAGTGCGCGTATCAACCGTAATAATCAAATCTCAGGTGCGCAGTATTTTGTTAACTGCACTGCAGTATGTAGGTTTGCATGGTACGGGCATGGATAAGGAACTTACCTGGAACGATCATATTGAAATTAAGATACGGAAAGCAAAAAGGATCTTGCATCAGTGTAAACGAATTTATGGCCGCAAGTGGGGAAACTCGCCAAAGGCTGCATACTAGATTTACACAATGATGGTGCGACCCATAATAACTTATGGATTTGTGGTTTTGCGGCCAAGAGCCTCCAATGCGTACTGCTCCAACACAGGCAATTGTGGCAATGTTGGGATTGCTGCCGTTGGACTTATTAATTAGGTCAACGGCTGCAATGTCGGCTTTTTCGTATGAAGAGCGATTCCATTTGGCATGGCTTTCGGTCGAACATCAAGCATAAGAGCATCCTGGACCTAGTTAGTTGGCAGGTTAGGGAAGCTCAAATGCCGATGGAACGCATAAGTAGAAGAATGATAGTGGAAAGACTGCATCGGACACTCATTGCGGAAAACGTTATACACAATGAGTGTGTGGAGAACGACATCAGCATCTTTACTAATGGTTCTCTTATGAATGGTGGAGCAGGAGCAGGTGTATACTCAGCTTAGCTGAACTTGTCCTGTAGTCTCCGTTTAGGGGAGTACGTCTCCGTTTACCAGGCAGAATTACTTGGGCTGCTGCATGCGTTGGATCAGCTATTGGAATGTCAGGTACAGGGGAGAAAGGTCCTCATTGCACTTGACAACTAGTCGGTTATAAAGCGTATGAGGCTGGTGAACGTGTACTCTAAACTAGTGCCAGAATGTGTTGGTTAATGAGGTAACATTGATATGGGTTAAGGTACAGATATAGGCACAGCTGCTAATGAAGCAGCAGATCAACTAGCAAAAGGGGGATTTCTGATTTCTGAAGTTCTGGGGACCAGAACCCAAAGTATCGCTGGGTAATGGCATAATGGGTGGACACATTAAAACTGAAAAGGTGGAGAGAGACCACTACGTGTAGGCAGGCTCAAATGATGCTCAAAGAGCCCATGGGCAGAAAAGCCAGTAAGGTACTGAGATACAATAGATGTAGTCTAAGCTGGATCACTGCATTAGTGACAGGTCATGGAAACTTCAAGTATGATCTAGCCAAGACGAAAATCGACTGTAGCGCACATTGTGTGTGAATGTCCGGCACTGGCTAGCATAAGACTTAGGACCTCTGATAGAAGCTTATTAAATGTGAATGCCATGATGTATCTGATCCTTGAACATATGCTAGCAATTACCAGAGGCTGCGTGATGAGAAAGAAGACCGACGTTACCAGTCGATAGTCTGAAATCACTAAAGTCAATATTAAAGGCTTGTTGTAGCACCTGACCTCTATGGGGATAAGGTTGCCGTAACTACATTTCATAATCATACAGGACGGAAGGGGGTCGAAGAGGAACCCCTTAAGGAAATGAACTGCTTCGATATTCTCCCTACATAAATTAACGGTGCAGGCAACCAGACCAGCGCTCCATAGACCTTAGCCTACGGAATATGATAATAGATCTTGGAACCTACTGATGAAAAGGTAGATAAAGCCAAAAGAAAGCATTAATGATAATCTGGGACTGGAAAGCACGAGGGGACTTGAAAAGAACCCTGTTTCATTATCCATTTCCTCCACTACACAATTACTATTATATCTTGATTGAACGATGCACCTTCGTACATCTAATATTTGTCGCAATAAAAAAACTTCTTAGCCCAGATCTTAAAGATTACTAAAAGAAAGTATTAAAGGCAGGAAGCTAAGCTATTATTAAAATATATATTTTTTTAAAACTTAAATAAACTTTTAAAATTGATTCTCATGCAAGTGCTTTTGCTTACAGCCAGTTAATTATACACTTTTATGACATGATTACATTATCAAGTTTGTAATATTGCATGAAGTTGTATTTAGTTCAAAACAATAGCTAAAAGCTAAACACATCTGATAGAGTAATTTTAAATTATTATTCACTAATAATAGTAGTCTTCTTCACATGTGACTTGTAATTGATTTAACACAGATACTTTTCTAATGACTTCGTTGAGGATATTTTTCTTAATGATAATATTTAGCTATTTAAGCTAAAATCTTTTACTATATTTAAGGTAATGAGCTTTATTAGCTTCTGCTTAAAACAGCTTTTCAAAAGCACATTTTAGCTCGCAAGATGTTCAGTAAGTTTGACTTAATTCCAATTGGCATTTTAATGATTGCTTTACTTACATTAATTACAATTCACAACTGAAAGGAAGTTGATAGACAAATAATGTAAGAAGTTTGGTTATTGAAACCAGTTTGGTTTGCAACAAACAATTTAAGAAGAATGCTTGACTTTAATGATTAGCCGAAAAAAGAATTCTTAGGTATTAAATGCTCTTCTTCTATTTAGGATTTAGGAATTTGTGACCGACCCAAAATGTTTGTTGGAGGAAAATAAATTTTGATAATTATTGACATAGTTATATGTGTGTCTTTTATAAGAAAAACAATTTTAATAAAGAATTTATTAACATAAACTCTGCATAGTGGCAGGCAGATGCGCGTAAAATCATAAGGTCATGTTGCTGTTTACTGCTCAGTGTAGTCTATATCTATACATATGTATGTACTTATCTGGCCGATTCCATTGGGCTGATAGGGCCTTGGTTTCGATGATTTATCACCAGTTATGGCCCTTTTGATCAAACCTAAATAGTCGTTGACGTCATTCGACAACTTCTAAAGCCCGTTTCACACTTTAATACTGAGTATTAGGATTTTCATTGGATTTTGTAAGATAGAAATCAAATGAAAATTTATTTTTCACACCATCACACTTCAAATAATATGAAAAATATCAGCAAAGCCGAGACGAGACATTGAACGGCGGCGGCTGAGCTAATTCATGTGGACGGCAGAGGTGCCAGATCTTAAGTTTGTTTGGCAGTTCAAATTTTCGATTAATAAAAAAAAAAAATAATACGTACATTTCACCCCCGGGGGTTCCAATTGTCACTGCAGGAATACGGCAAATCCTTTGACGCAGTTCACTCGGGGAAAATAGGGGCACCAGACGTTAGGGTTCCTAGAGCCTAAATCTGGAAGAAAAGGTGTGTATGTTAAAACATACGGGTTCTCTTCGGGGCCCGACCAGTGCCCAAAGGACTGGTACCACGGGAATCGGAGGCCCCACAGAGAGCCTATCCTCTCTATGACCGGTTATTGGTGAGGTCCCCTTCGGGGGTACACGTGGTGGTTGTGGTTTAAGATCGATTTATGTAGGTAAGGCGCAAGGTCGATCAAGTGTGCTGTTGCACTCTCAAAAGACGGAGTTTGGATAGTCTCCAAACCCCTAAGCAAGAGGTTATAATGTGGATCTAGGCTTGCCTTGGAAAGGCTTGCCATATTATATAAATTGCTACTCATTGTGACTGTATCACACACAAAAAGCGACTGGTGGCAATCGTAAAGTGTTGTTATACTACAAAATGGGGGCGCTAGTCTACGCCTAAGTTTCACTCGGTGGTAAGACCACCGTGAGGTTAGGTCGAGTGGCAGGTACTAACGTTAATCTTGTTCCACAATACGTACATTCCACAATTTCTAGGCATGGTAGAAATAAAGTACATACATACGTAGGCGATAAGATGATAGCAATTTAAAGCAGGTGCAGGACAAAGAAGAAATATCATCAACGGCGACTAACTGTTGGCTGCGACTCACTCAGCTTGGTTCTTTGCTTTCAAAAAACACAACCCTAATAAAATGAAAAATGTTATCGTTTAGAAAATTTTCTAAAAATGGTTTGGTATTATGGGATGTCAAAATTTCTTTTCGTATTATTTCACATTTTGATAACATATTGCTTTCACATTATCAATCTTTCTGATTGGACTTAAGTTTTTTCACAAGTCTTAATACTCAGTATAATAGTGGGAAAATGGCTTAAGCGATACTAATTGCAATTGCTCAAAATTTAGCAATTTTGGAAAAAGCTTCGCAAATTGATTGGCATGAGCCGATTGATATACCAATATCCTCTACAAGTTCCTTAATTGTGATACGAAGATTTTCCCAAACAATTTTTTTTCACTGTTCCAATATTTTCTTCACTTGCTGACGTGGTTGCCATGTCCAGGACGTCGATGAGCCAGCAAAAATTCAAGAGCTAAATGATGAGATAATTCGGCACATTAGTGGCATAGAACCTCAATTATGCCTCAGCGTCAACGAAAATTTGGAGCATCGGATGGAGGTGTGCCGCCGAGATCGCGACGGCCATTCGGCCGACAGTTTGTTCCATACATTATTGAACCATACCATTACTCGTATTATCAAAATAAAAAGAAATAACAATAATTTCCTAAATAATTTATGTTTTATTCAAAATCAACATCGGCCCTTACAAATTTAACCACCCTTTTTAAGATTCGGCACAGCCGAGCTCTGTTTCGATTATTTTTTTTTTCTTGTTTACATTTATTATTTTTTTCTGCGGCTTCGTTTCTTAAAACAACAAAAATATATTCTTCGGTTTTTGTCCATATTGTTGATAGATAGATCGGTATACTAAAAATCTGGGATCTTCGGAAAATCATTTAAAAAATAAACTAAGGTACCCTTTCCACCTGTGGTAAAGGGATTCAAAATATAGAAAATGTTTTTTTTTTTGCTTTCTTTAAACATTAAAATTTTGGAAGTTTTTATCAAAGGACTTTTATTTCTCTTTTATCAAATAAAACTCAAAAAATGATGCATTAGAAAAGTGCCACGAAGAAAAAGATCTTCACTCGAGGTAATCGATTTTAGATCACTGCAGCGCCATCTGTACTCAAACTGCCCAATTTTTCGAACAAATTGTTAAAAGCCTTGCCTCTAGTTTGTGGAAATTGCAAGTTGAAAACAACATTAAAAAATATCTTATCGCAGTTTGTAAACCTGTTTGCGCAAAAAAAAAAACACCCGATATAAATAAATTTCAAAAAAAAAATCTTAAACATTTTATATAACGTTTCATTTTCGCCGTTTTTATTTACTATATATTTTTAGTCAATATTTTCTTTTAGACCGTTTTTTTGTTTTTATTATTCTCATGTATTCATTCAACAAGTTTGCATGTCTTTCGTAATTCTTCATCGATGCAAAAAATTTCTCGCCAACAATAAAGATCTTTGAAATAATTATTTAGATGAAGAGAATCTGCTGCGTTTTAACCGTTCAACGTTATGGTCAGCTCAAGATTGTGTTAATTGTTGGCGGAACATATAAACAATATTTTAGCTATAAAAAAAAACATACATAAAAAAAAACTGCATTTAAGCCATAAAATTAGTTCAGTTGTCAAGAATTTCACTAATGGCAGCAGTTGGATGGTGTAAATTAAAGACCGAACAAAATATTTTGAAGAAATAAGTGCATGCATCCCACTCAAATAAGAGTAATTAGCTGAAGGCAACACATAGGGGGGTGTTTCTAAAATGAAAGACTTAAAAAAATTAAGGAAAAAAAAAAACAGGTGCCCTGGTAGGCTGGAACGTACTGTGCTAGGGCATCGTTACTATGCTTGATAACTTAAGTTAAAAAAATAAAATTCTATAATTTATATAAAATTTTAAAAATTATTTTAAGTTCTGTAAAAGACAGCAGGGAAAGAGTTACTTATTATTTTGAAACAGCACCATCTGTTGCGCAACATTGCTTAAAATATACTGCTTTCAAATATTAAAGATGCTTTAAAGTATAGAGTACCTTTAAATCGGTACTTTCACTGCTTTTTCTTTGTTAAAAGCCATCCTGAAGTGTTTACGTGACGCGAACACTATGAAAAAAACAGACAGACAGGCTATGAGTTACTGTCTTATTATATGGCTCCTTCGGCCAGAGCAAAGAATGTGAACAAGTCATTCCTCATATATCACTAAGTAAATTACCTGATGTAGCGAAAAAAAACCCTTTCCAAAAGCTTTGAAATGTGCAATCGAAGAAAATGGGGGCACCAGACGCCAGGGTTCCTGAAGCCTGAATCTGAAGGAACAGGTCTGTTTTATTATGGGTCCTCTTCGAGCCCTGGACCAGTGTCCCCACAGAGAGCCTCTCATCTCTGTGGCCGATTGTTGGTGAGGTCCCCTTCGGGGGTTCACATGGTGATTGTGGTTAAGATCGATGTATACAGCGATGGTGCATTGTTGATCAAAGTGTGCTGTTGCACTCTCATCAGAAAGGAGTTGGATTTTTTTCCAAAAAAAAAACCCCTAAACAAGAGGTAGGAACATTGCTCCATGGTTGATTTGCCATGTTCTTAAATTGTTAAATTGCTAATCATTGTGACTGTGCAGTATGTCTAGTGCGACATGGTTGCCATTACACATGGTACGTAATTGCACCCATGTTGCACTAGTCATAATACGGTTTTATTTCACCGTCGTATAAGAGCCAACGCTGCTAGATGCCGACATTAATCTTGATCACATCTGCAGCGAAAAAAAATCGCTTCTATTTTGGGTAACAATTTTTTTTTTTAATTTTTCACAAAGCTTCTTTCATTGCTATTAATAAATAATTTTTGGTAAGAATTATACCTTTTACCACCAAAAAGTTTTCCAAGTTAAGAATTAACTAAAAACGAGGTGGGAGAAATCTGCTAAACAGCCTGTAGCAATTGCAAACGCATTGTTTTGATGAATCAATTTTTTAACATCATATTTTCGAAAATTCCAACTTCATTTTGAAATTTAGTTTTTAAACTTCCTTGAGACTTTCGTTAAGTTTTAAAATCATAGAAAATTGCAAAAAATTAGCTTTGATTATGCAAAAGCATAACTAAACTCTTTATATTTTTCGTGGTTTCGTTAAGTTTGAAACCTTTAAAATCTCTGTAAAGCTGTAAAAATAATTAATCGCCGTTTTAATAATTTTCGTTAAGTTTTTAAAACTTGAGTTAAGATTCAAAAAATCTTATTAAACTTGTAAAGGTAATTAAAATAAAATTTCTCTCCTAATAAATTAAAACTCTGAACGATCTACACAGTTTGACTTAAAAATTGAATTTAAAGCGTCAGCAAACCTACTCTTCAAAAGTTAGTTAAAAATAATTTTTTCGTTAAACTTTAATTTCTGTCTTTATGTGTAAAAAATGTATCCCCAAGATACAGTTATTGTAAATTAAAGACTATTTAAGAAATATTTCACAAATATGAATTAAATATTATTGTAGAGCCTTTAGCTTCTAAAATAAATTTTCGTTAAGTTTTTTTAACACCCACTTAAATTCCATTTTCTATCAAATATGAAAGCATTTAATGTAGGCTTTATAAATATGAAAGAAAATTTTATCTATATATTTCGGTTTCCAAAATAAAGCTTCGTTAAGTTTTTAAAACTTTCGTTAAGTTTAATATTTCTTCGATAGGTAGTAAGTTGTAAGGCATTCCACTCTGCTGATGTCTAATTTTTTCTTTATCTCTTTATAATTAAGAACTTAAGCCTAAATAATTAATTAATTCATTTCAAATAAAATTAAAAATTCATATATGTATGTATGTAATTACCAAGGTGTATGGAAATTTTTATATTGTCAATAAAAATCAATATTTAGATTTGTTTTACTAACGTTTTTTTGAAAGACTTGCATTGTTAAGTTCATTCCAAATAGCAATTAATGTACATATTAATTTTGTAAAGTAATTAAAAATCTTGTTCAAAAAAAAAAATGTTTTTTAAAGTTTGAAATTTAAATTTTATTTCAAAATTTCAGGGACATATTTTTATGACTTTTTGAGTAAGTTCGAAAATTCGAAATTATTTTCGAAATTTCGAAATTACTTTTTCTACGAATTTCTTTCCGGAGAAAATGTATTAAAAATAAAGATTTTCAATTAATATTCTGCCAAACAGATTTAAGGGACATATTAACATGACTTTTTGAGTAAGTTCGAAAATTCGAAATTAGTTTCGATATTTCGAAATTAATTTTTCTCCGAATTTCTTTCCGGAGAAGAAGTATTTTAAATAAAGATATTCAATTAAAGAGTTGAGTAAGTAAATTTCAAATACATATTAATAATTATTATTTCCTACATATTATTTAATACCAACCATTTCCTCTGTTAATAAGATAATTATACTCCCACTTTAACTGTGTTGTTTTTAGTACAAAATTTCACTTGTTTTTTTTTTTTTTTTTTTTGATTAGAAAATACTTTTTATTATTTTCAGTATTGATTGAAAATGGTTTTGAAATTTACAAATTTTCATTAACTTTAAATATTTATATTATTAATTAGACCGGTAAAATGCATTTGAGAAATTATCATAACTTCAACTTTTTCTCTTGTGGCTTCAACATTTTTCTAATTTATATATTTTTTTTCTTCTAATATCTGCTTGTTATTCTGTTGTTCGAACTAAACAATTTCTTTGATTATAAATAATTTGTTTTAACGTTGCTTTTGTTTTGTTTTGTATTTTGATAAATTATAAAATAGTTAACATAACAATAAAATCAACTTTAATCACAGTACGGAATTTTGTTTGTAGCTTTCGCTATTCGAATTGGAATATTATTTAATGTGTTCTAAATACAATTTTATTTACTTCTTTCTATGCTTTTGAACATTTAACTTAATTTCCCATTGTTAAGAGTTTTCAACACAATTTTAAATATTTTTAAAACTAAAATGGCACTGCGTGCATATAAGATTGAGTATCGATGTCTGATCTTAAAGACAACAATCTACAGCTACCAACACAAGGCGATCTTTAAATCACAATCTTTTTTTTTTTTTTTTTGTTTTTGTTCGTTTCTAAATCGTATTGCACTTTTGCGCTCGTTTTGCCGTTTACTAAAGATAGTGTGAGTTGTGTGTTTAAAGTTTAAGTCTCAATCGCAGACTGATTTTAGACAAGTTGTTTGAAGTTGTTTGGAGTAAAAGAGTTTTGTTGGCTGATATTGTGTAGATTTCATTTGCTGCCAACTTAAAAAAAAACTAACAGCATATAAGAATCAGCAAGTGTTTATATTAAAGCAGAAATTTTATTTTATTATATATCTTTTTAAATAGTCTACTCGTCTTACCTTTTTTTTGTTAGCTTAAAAGATGGACAGAATAGTTTTTGCTGTTTTTGATTGTCACACAAAATTTTGTTAACGTCTGCAAGAATCAAATATCTGGTTGACTGAATTAAACGGTGAACATTTCTTGGTTTTGTTAAACTTTCAGTTTTAGTTAAATATGTACTATATATTCTAAAGTTATTTACATGTTATTTTATTCCGGTGAGACACACAAAATTTTTTTTCCACACTCTGTGTCATTTTTCTTAAAAGTCTTACATAAAACAAAAGCTTAAGGCCTAATACAATTATCTGAAGTAAGGGTCATAAGCATATAAATTTATTGTTAACACAAGATTACAAAGTCACGTCAGTTTTTCGGTCGAAACAACTAAAAGTTGTTTCTCTTGTAATTTAGTTACATCGCTTGTAGTTTTCTTTTAAAAAAAAACCGACTTCAAAACAGATAGAAGGGCACCAATTCTAAACTAAAAATGTAAGAATTAATCTGTAAGAATTAGATTTAAACCAAATAAAAGATGCGCAAAAATTAGAGGGAAAAAAGTAAAGGCTATGTGAATGTCAAGCCTCTTTCTGTTACTGTTCAAAAGTTAAGCTATTTTCACCAGCATCCGTCTCTTATGGGGACACCAGTCAACCCTCTTTCTATAATGGTTTCAAAGATAGGATCACATAGATCAAATAACATCAACTATTAGTACACCCTTTAATTTACACTTTTAAATTAAAGACCTGTTGTTATAAAGGACTTGCTCACAAAGATTCTTTGTAAATTTCAACTGTCTCTCTATAACGTTTCAAAAGTTTGACCATATATATATATCAAATTACATGAACTATTGGGACACCCTTTACATTATAATTCCAAATATTTATACTTGTTATTATACCAGAGAAAGTAGTGGACATTCTGTCTAATTTTCAAGTGTTTGTGTTTAACGGTTCAAGAGATAGGGCCATATACATAGATCAAATTACATAATTTATGGGGACACCCTTTAATTTCTAAATTCAAATTGTATATTTGCTATAGTGGACTTTGGAATACAGGTTCCTTGAAAATTTCAGCTGTCTGTCTATAACAGTTCAATAGTTTAGCCATAGAATTACATTACATTTATATTACAATACATTACATAGAATTACATTAACTATTGGAACACCCTTTCATTTCCAAATTCAAATTTTATACTTTTTGTTATAGCTTACTTAGCAATACAGGCTCTTTGTAAATTTCAGCGGTCTGTGTACAACTGTTCAAAAGTATGGCCACATAGATCATATTAAATGAACTATTGGAGCACCCTTTAATTTAAAATTTTGAATATTTATGTTATAGTAATCGACATTCTGTAAAATTTTCAAGGTTATGTCTTTAACGGTTCAAAAGATAGGCACATATAGGTCAAATTACGGCACCTATGGGAACACCCTTTAAATTTTAAATTAATTTTTTTATTAATTTCTGCCGTTGGGAGCTACCGCGACACGCAATTTTTTAAAATTTTAATTTGGTGCCCTTTACGGTTCTTAATACACGTAAAAAACATGTATGTTGTATGGAGACACCCTTTAATTTTTAATATAATGTACTGTTTTTAAAACGGGACCACCCTGAAAGTATAACCTTTTAAATAAAGAAAAAAATTTTAAAATCGGTTCAGAAATGGCTGAGTTCTGCGGTTACATACATAAAAAAAAGCAACATTCAGACGAATTGATAACCTCCTTCTTTCATTTTTGAAGTCGGTTAAAACTGCACTATTTTCTTCATATTGTAAATCATTTTAAAAATAAATTAACTTGCATAACTTTTTTAAATTGTATATTCCCAAGCTTATTTAATGTAAACCTATCCAACTAAATATTAAAATTTGTTTTAAAATTATACTACATAAAATTTATATATACGAATATATGAATTTTGTTTTTAAAAATAGTGAATTCAGACAAAATATTGAATAAATTTTTTTTTCGTTTGTTTTGTTAAATAAAGCCTTTCGCTTAAAATTATTAGTTATTGATTTTATTACAGGTTAGTTGTTTTTGCGAAAACTGAAAATGTACGAATACAAATTTGCATACTGTATGTATGTACTTGAAGGGCGTTTGACACTATAATACAAGTATTAATACTTTTAAATAAAATAAAACCCTAATCTAATATCAATAACACGTCATTATGTTAGGATTTCATTTTCCTCCCAAGTATTAATACTTGTATTATAGTGTGAAATGCCCTTAAAACAGAGATATCGAAAAAGTTGTGCTGAGAAAAAAAAAAACAATTTTCATATAGAAATTAACAGTATTGTTTTAATGAATTAATTATTTATTTTAGGCTTTAGTTCTTTACTATAAAGAAATAAAGAAAAATTTGACACTGGTAGAATGTAATGCGTTTTCTGAATCGCTACATCCCTCTTCAGCATTCTTCGTATGTATCTATCGATGTGGTAGTTTCAATTCTAATCATGTTTTTGTTTAAACAACTTTTACAAAGAAATGGGTTAAAAATGGTGGTTAAATCGGAGAGGGCCGATGTTGATTTTGAATAAAACACAAATTATTTAGGAAATTTTTGCCATTTCTTTTTATTTTGATAATATGGGTTTGATCTTGACATCGCCAAAGATCCATTGTTTCGTTAGCTGTGTGGCAAGTGGCACCGTCCTGTTGAAACCATGTATCGTATATGGTCCAATTCGGGCCATATAAAGTTCTTTATCATCTCACAATAGCGAACACCATTCACAGTAACTGCCTCTTGACCGGCCTCATTTTGGAAAAAATACGACCCGATGATGCCGCCAGCCCATTAACCGCACCAAACAGTCACTCCTTGTGGGTGCATTGGTTTTTCGACAATCACTCTTGGATTATCATTCGCCCAAATGCGACAATTCTGCTTATTGAGGAATCCACTGAGGTGAAAATGTGCCTCATCACTGAAGATGATTTTCTTCGAAAATTGATCATCCAACGTTGCCATTTCTTGCCACCATTCTAACCATTGCACAATTGTGTATCTTTATACGGTTCAAATTGTGTTAGTATGAAATTGAGAAATGTCAAATTAAATGCAGAAAAAAACTTGACGTTTAGGTGTGGTTCACATTCAACATCGGCCCTTTAAATTTAACCACTCGATATAAGAAAATTTTATTAATAAATTTTTTGAAATTTTATTATATTTCATATGTAGGTGGTTAAGCTTTTGAAATTATTTTACACTTTTGATCAAGGCGAATCTATATAAGGTGGCAACAAATGCTATATAAGGTGGCAAAAAATAACAACCACCACATGCATTTTGTTGTTGGTTAAATGTACGGCAGACGCCAAAAGCACTAATTAAAATATTACTTTCAACAACTAAAAACACTTCTTCGTTACCTGATAGTATTTTGTAGTTTTTTCCAATCTTGAAATACTTTTTAGTTAGTTTTAAAAAAATAAACAAATTTTTGACAGCTGATTTGCACATAAAGAAGTAAAGCAACAAATAATTAACTTCGCCGTGCTGCCACCTAGTAAAATGAATTCGCCTTATTAGCCCACCTTTGGTTAGCAATGCATAAAATTTAGAATTACATCCGTCTTCGACACTACATTCTGCCAGTGTTCAATTTTTCTTCATCTCTTTATAATAAAGAACTTAAACCTAAAATAATTAATTAATTTTTTTTTTAAATAGTTTAAATAAAATTAAATTCATATAATTTTGTTTTAATGTCCATAAACATACAAAAAAAATATTAAAATACCATTTCTTTCTTGCCAGCATATAAAGTAGGAGACAATTCAATGAAAACTTTTTTTTTAAACTATATTTTGTTCCTAATAGAGTTAAATAAGGACAACTCTAAAAGCACTGAAATTCATAACATATTGCATTCATAGATCTCCGCACTAAATTCCTATATGATCATTAATGATCTTTGAGTTTGTCACGTCAGTTAGTGTATTGTGTTTTGATCTGCCATCATTAAGAAATTGATGTCAAAGAAATTAACTTTAACTCGTGCATACATATGTATGTAGATATGTTGAAAAATATATGGGCGTTTCCGTTAGCTTAAGAAATATTTAGTTAAACCAAACACGATGAAAGGAGCAAATGAAAATTATGTAATATCAATGAAAATTTTATACATAAATTTATAACTACATGCCTAACATTATCCCTATTGTTGACTCTTTACATAAATTAAAATAAGTCGTATGAGAAAAAACTCATTTTTCATGCTTTAAAAAAAAAGAAGACAGCAGCTACACAGCTAAATGAAAATAAATTAGCTACAATTGTCGCCGTGTAGTCAGTTACTTAATGATATTGAAGACTACAGCTACATCGTAAACTCTGACATTGCTGTAGAAATACATATTTTGCTTATATAAAATTAAATAACTTTTTCAAAAAATAATAAATATTGGGGGAAATATATATTTACTTTTCGTTTGTATATAATTTATAATTTTGTGACATTGAATAAAATAAAATTGTCGCATACAAAAATAGAAATTACCCTTAGTTGACTACAGTCACAACGGTGGTCGTGTAGCCATGTAGCTCTGCTGGCTTCACAATAATCGTTTAACGATAAACGGTTGTATTTTATTTTTGACATTTTGTAGTCGGTATCAGTGTTGGGGTTTGTGGTACAATTGTACCATATTTGGTACAATCGACTCATCCGAGGTACACTGGTACACTTCATGCCTTTTTGGTACAATTTCATACACAATTTATTCAATTATTTTTTTTATTTAAACAATGTTATTTTTTAATTTGTCCTTCAATAATAAATATTTCTAACTTCCTAGTTGTCCAACCCTGTCTAAATTATATTAAATTGCAACCTTGTTAATTTATGTCAGGATTTTTATTATTTACTATGGTAAACCTTTATAGTATATAAGAGATCGGTAATGTAGTCGTAAATTAGCTCTGGTTTTGGCGAACACGTGCGCGCGTCATTGTCATTATCGTTTAAAGTCAATCAGGCCGTCCCTGTTCCTCGGCCTTCAAGTGGTTTACGTATCACTCACACTGGCTGATTGGCTTTATCGAATAGCTGTACTGTTGTTCTGTATTGGTGGTTATTTTAATCAGCCACGTATAATCGTTTTGGTAATCGTGTATAACCTATTAATTTTAATTAAATAAGTCGGACATTGGAGGAGAACCATTTAATTTCAAGCTGTTGTATGTATATTTAATTTGTTTTTTTTTTTTGCTTAATGCCAAATTTTTGTACAATTAATGCCGAATTGGTACAATTTCGTCATTAGGGCGGAACAATTTCAACATTGTCAAATCCCAACACTGGTCGGTATCCTGATGTTGTCCATGTGTTTAATGGATCTAGGTTTTAAAATAGAGATCCCATCTATTTAAGAATCAAACGCATTTAAAAAAAATATGTTACTCTATATACATATATTCTTAATATTATCTATTTTTAATCACGCATGATGCCTTTGAAAATTTATTAAATAAATATATTATGACTGCAAAATAAAATATATATTTCCAAAAAATATAATAATCGAAATTGATTACTATACTATTACTATGGATATACTATATCCAGATAGCTATTTCGCTCATCAGCGGATTTTTCCCAATTTTTCTAAATAAAAACTCAGATTCTTATGCTTAAAACTTAATAAACTAAATGAGAAGTTCAATCAGTCTAGAAATAAAGCCAAATCTAAATTTCTAAACAAAACAAAAAGTTTATTTCATTTTTCTTTCAATTTTAAAATATGTTATGTTACACTCTTGATTTTAATTTTCATAGAAATATTGATTTTTTTTTTAAATATTTTGAAAATAGTTTGTAAAATTTTTTTTGTGAAATGTTATTCGAAAATTTTTGAGATAATTTTTCTGTAAAAATATTTTTTGAAAATGTTATGCAAATTTTTTTGTATATATTAAAAACAAATTTTTTTGGTAATGTTTTTCAAGACATTTTTCTAAATTTTTTTTAAAAAATTTTATTGATTTTTTTGAATTAGGACCTTCTGTAATCTATATGTGTTATTGATCCCCCGAGATCTGTACGCACTGCTTGCGATCTATCTGACGTGGTCTAATATTTATTTGACTAAAAACCAAAAAATAATTACTAAATCCGAAAGAAATGAAAAAAAATGTGAAAAATATAGGTGAGTGTGGTTTTGGCCCACAGCCTCCAAAGAAATGAGTGGATATAGCTAATTTCCAATACTTCCAATACCATTTTTTCTAAACAATGCCTGTATCTCTTCTGGTGCCTTGGCAAATGACATTACTAACCGAACATGGACAGACGGATAGACGGACTGACGTTCATCGCTTAATCATCTTCTCTATGTATAAAGATCCAGAATATATATACTTTATGGGGTCGTAAATGAATATTGTAGAAATTACACACGGAATGACAAACTTATATATACTCTTTTCCACCTGATGTGTAGAGTATAATAAAAAATAAAAACAGTGGAAATTCCTATATGATCTATTACACTTCTACGTGCGTATCTAAAGATATTGAACAGAAAATTGTGTACGCGTAGTATGTATGTTCTTTATTGTATGTTTGATGCTCTTTTCGTGATGCTTTTAACAATATTCTGTAAAGATCACATATAAAGACAAAAAAAAAACATCAAGTGATTTTTTTCTCCACTTACTAGGTATAACAAACCATAAATATCTAACTTGGCTAGTAAGCATATCTCAAGGTAAAAAGAAACAATATAAAATCGCAAGAAAGTCACGTAAAAATGAGTAGTTTTTAAAAGAAAAAAAAAAGAAAATATATGTATATTCTGTTAAAAAGAAAATAATAAGCCAATAACGTGAAGAAAAAAAGATTTCCCATACCGGGAATCGAACCCGGGCCTTCTGGGTGAAAGCCAGATATCCTAGCCACTAGACCATATGGGATATGGAGAGCGATTTGGTGTATTCCTTATATAATACCAAGATAAAAATTATATACATGCATATATATAATATTTAATAACTTGAATAACTTTCTGTGGTTCATGCCTTTACTACTACATCAAAGCTTTTCTAAATTAACGCTAGAGTGTATAAAACCTTAGCAGATAACAAAGAAGACCAAAAAGTGTGGCAATTTCGGCATTTTTGCAGCTAATTGTAATATTAATTTTTCAATTACCCGCCAGTCCTAAAGCAACTCCGCATGGCATAATAAACAAGGTAGACTCGCGGCGAAAATCAATACAACACTGCATACATTTTGTTTGTGTAAAATATTCTTTGAATGTCAAAAGCATCTGACCAAAAATAGAAAGAAGAAGAATAAAGTTGAAAATTGTTAAATTGTAAAAGTTTTGCTTTCAGTAAAAGAAAGTTTATAAAAAAGAATATTTAAACTTTTGGTGTTATAATGTGTTGTTCTTTTTATTGTGTTGTTAGTTTTATTGTATTGTTAGTTGTGTTGTGTTCAGGTAGTTCATATTTATGTATGTTTTAAATGCTATTAATTTTATTCATATACCAACGCATACATGTTGTTTTTTTTGTTTGCAAAGTGTAATTTGCATTTTCTTATATTAAAATAAATCAAAGTTTTCATATTAAACAAATAAATTGTGTTTTATTTATTAATGTTGTGTAAAACTATGTATTTGCTTATCTTATAAGTAATAAAAAGAACACCGGCACCAGCTCCTATAATATGCACATGTATGTAAGTGGAAGGTTTCATTCATGAGGTTGGTTATATAGGAAGCTGCCTAGAGTTGTCACTATAAGAAAAGAAAATAGTTATTAATAAAAATGCAATAGTTAAGTGAAATAGTATAACAAATACTTTCCTTTTCTGCACACTTTTAAATGCACTTAATTTTTTGGAAGAAATGCCGCGCCAAATTCAATGAATGTAACCGACAAAAAAATGTAAACAAATTTTGTCATCGAAAGAAGGGTAAACAAACAAAGCAAAAATAATCACCTGAGCTCTCGAGTTTACCTGTTATGAATTCGCCTTGGCAACTCCGGTTTAGTAAACAACTCTCGCGTCATCGTCATTAATTGTTAAGGGCGATCAGGCCTGATTCTGTTTAATTCACATCGAGAGTTTTGCGTCTCACTATCGCATTGGCTAATGGTTAGCCTCTGATAACTGTGTCGAACTACGGTTTTTAGTGGTTTTTTCCATTAACCACATGAATTCGTCGATAATTGTCAACTGTACATTTATGTAATTGTACTTTCTGTTTTAAAATGTGAAACTGTTAAAATAACAGTATGTACCTATGTATAAATTTCAACAACTGCAAGAAAAAGACAACAAGAAAAGAAAAAAAATACACAATGATATGTAATATTTTAAGAGAGGAAAAACGTTTTAAAAAAAAGTGAATAAAAGAACCTGGTGGAGACCAAAAATAAAATACAAAATTACTTAATATAAAGAAGTAAATACACAATTGGATGATAGAACCGGGTGGACGACCAATTAAAACGCACAAGTGAGGATTGTAACCTCACTTTTTTGACGAGGTGCAGTACCAAAAAAAATACTAAGATTGATACTGGTGGAGACCAATAATACTCTAGGAGTGGACACTGGCGAGCCTACTTCCTGTGCAAAGGTACAGGTCGGCTGGATTTTTCGGAAAAAACTCCTACTTGTTAATAGACCCTGGCAATATAACACACAAGTGTTGGCCATTTTAAACCAAAACTCAAACAAAAAAAAAATTACCCGCATTTAGCATTTTTTTTTTCATTATTTAATTTTAGAAAAAGTATTCAAAACTTATGATCTTATTTAAATAATCTAACGAGTGATTTTTTAAGAGATTGAGAACTTAAAAAAAAAAAAACGCATAAAATTTGCAAAATCTCATCGGTTCTTTATTTGAAACGTTAGATTGGTCCATGACATTTACTTTTTGAAGATAATTTCATTTAAATGTTGACCGCGGCTGCGTCTTAGGTGGTCCATTCGGAAAGTCCAATTTTGGGCAACTTTTTCGAGCATTTCCGCCGGAATAGCCCGAATTTCTTCGGAAATGTTGTCTTCCAAAGCTGGAATAGTTGCTGGCTTATTTCTGTAGACTTTAGACTTGACGTAGCCCCACAAAAAATAGTCTAAAGGCGTCAAATCGCATGATCTTGGTGGCCAACTTACCGGTCCATTTCTTGAGATGAATTGTTCTCCGAAGTTTTCCCTCAAAATGGCCATAGAATCGCGAGCTGTGTGGCATGTAGCGCCATCTTGTTGAAACCACATGTCAACCAAGTTCAGTTGTTCCATTTTTGGCAACAAAAAGTTTGTTAGCATCGAACGATAGCGATCGCCATTCACCGTAACGTTGCGTCCAACAGCATCTTTGAAAAAATACGGTCCAATGATTCCACCAGCGTACAAACCACACCAAACAGTGCATTTTTCGGGATGCATGGGCAGTTCTTGAACGGCTTCTGGTTGCTCTTCACTCCAAATGCGGCAATTTTGCTTATTTACGTAGCCATTCAACCAGAAATGAGCCTCATCGCTGAACAAAATTTGTTACATTTGAACATTTCGAACCGAACACTGATTTTGGTAATAAAATTCAATGATTTGCAAGCGTTGCTCGTTAGTAAGTCTATTCTATAATAATTGTTAATTACTAAAGTATGATCACGAACTTTTCTTAGATTGAATTTGTATTATGAGTCATCCGCATATAATAAGCTTTTTTCAGTCAGTAAAGTTGTGTGGAAAGTCATATATAAGGATGTTATATAAAAATAGGGCCAGCATTGCTCCCTGTGTGACAGAACAAAAAGTACTGCCTACATTTAATTTAGTATTATTAATTTCGACAAGATAATTTCATTCCTTGAAAAAGTTAAAAAGGAATTTTGACAATAAAAACTAAAAAGTGCGTTAAAGGTCATTTAAAGTTGTGTACAATGCACAGTGGGGCAGAATCAAAATATGTTGGAAATAACTCAGCCGTTTGTAAAGGGCTAGGCCGATTAATCCGAAATTCATGGCATGAGCATAGCTAAGGGAGTGGCAGGAGTGGCGCTATGTGGTCTCAAGGTTGGGTACATCGCTTGGCATTTCTTAAATTTTTTGATTTTTATATTATTATACACGATCTATAACCTTATGCAAAAGAAATAAAGTCTATTTGAAATTTCACTTCCTATTCGCGATAGGGGTGAATGCAATAAAACCCATTTATGCTATTTTACATATGGAATTTTTCAAAACATCTGTGGTGGTGCGAATCGAATACAAAACCTAAAGGCTGATAGAATAGCATGCTACCGAAGTATCCCGTTAGTTATTTCAAATTTTGTTTAAATTTTATCAAGTTTTAATACTGAATAGGTATGTTATGTTCAAATTAAGTCTTTTATGGGGGCATTCTATAATTTTTAAATTTGATATTTTTTTATTACTTTTTATGACAGCCACTGTCTTTAACGTCAAAATCACACCTTCCATGGCGCCACACTTAATATTTAATTTAATATTTCTAATTTTGCTATAGATATAGAAATACATATGTACTCGTATATAACCTATGTAAATTTCTGCCTATTACTGTTCAAAAGATAATGACATACGCGTCAAAATCATGTCTTCTATGGGTATAATCTTCAATTTTAATTTTTTTTTATATTGGCTACTATAATATAGACTTCACTGCATTGAAATTTAAAGTGTCTGACTGTTAGAGTTTAAGAGATAAACCGTGAGGACACGCTTACATTTTTATATCCTTCCATATGTAATTTCTACAATGTTAATTTCCGATTGCTTAGTTTAATTTCTAACTCAATATAGATTGCAGGGAGGTCCTAAATTAAAAAAGAATTAATAAAATTAAAAATTAAAAAAAAAAATTTTTTAAATATTATACAAATTATAAAAAGATATTTTTACAATATTTTCGAATAAAATTTTATAAAAAAAATTTTCAAAAAAATATTTTTACAAAACAATTTTGAAAAAATTATAAAAAATTTTCAAACTAATTTTTACAAACAATATTCGAAATATTTAAAAAAAAATTTTATATTTCTATAAAAATAAAATCATAAGTGTAACATAACATATTTTCAATATTAAGAATACATGTATGTATATAGAGTAACATATTTTTTTTAAATGCGTTTGATTCTTAAATAGATGAGATCTCTGTTTTAAAACCTAGACAGCATCAGGATACCGACTACCAAATGTCAAAAATAAAATACACACGTTTATATGTATACGAATATTTTAAAGCCAGCAAAAAGCTACATGGCTACATGACCACCGTTGTGGCTGTAGTCATCTTAGGCTAATTTCTATTTTAGTATGCGAAAATTTCATTTTATTCAACAAGAGAAAATGTCACAAAATTATAAATTAAAAATTTTATATACAAACGAAAAGTTTTGGGGGAAATATTTATTATTTTTGGAAAAAGTTATTTATTTTCTAAAAGCAAAATAATTATTTCTACAACAATGTCAGAGTTTAAAATGTAGCTGTCGTCTTCAATATCATTAAGTAGCTGACTACACGACGACAATTGTAGCCAACGGAATTGGATTTCATTTAGCTGAGTAGTCGCTGTCTTCTTCTATTTCTTTAAAGCATGAATAATGAGTTTTTTCTCATACGACTTATTTTAATTTATGTAAAGACTCAACAATATGAGTAATGCTGTACATGTCTGTATAAATAAACTCCCCGTGGTGAAGGGTATAGAAGATTCGGCACGGCCGAATATGGTACTCGTACTCGTACTTGTTAATGTTATTTTTATACTTGTTGCTATAGCGGACAAAGTAAAGCACCCTCTGAGTACAATTAAAAAGTCTGCCAGTAACGGTTTAATAGAAAAGCGCAAATATTTACGTCAAAATCAAATCTTTGCTGTAGATGACATATGTAGAAGTTCATAGTCTGTGCGATTTTCAAGCTTCTGCCTCTTAAAGTTTAAAGTATAAAGATATATGTATATGTCAAAATCACGTCTCTAAAGGGCCAACCTTTAAATTTTAAACTTTTCTAAGTAACACATACTCTAAATAAGGATTTTAATGACAAATTAAGTTAACTATAAGGAGACCTTTAATCACTGAGATTAGCTTTTTAATACTTTTTGCTATTAGGAGCAATAATATTCAACATTTATTGAATATTTTTAATATGTGCCCCTTCGGTTCAAACGATGCGTAAAACAATAAAAGAAAAATTGGCCCAAAAATGACGGCGTTCTAAACGTAAAACTTAAACAAATTAAATTGTTTATTGTAAAAAAATTTCTTAACAAAAAAAATTTGTCAGAAGTGGGATTCGAACCCACGCCCTCAGAGAGGACCAGAATTCCCATAAACACCTTTTGCAAAGGCAAGATTTCTCTTGAGTCTGGCGCCTTAGACCGCTCGGCCATCCTGACATGTTAGATTATAATAACATAGAGTGTCTTTGAATATCCGCATACAAAATTCAAATGAATATAATAGCAAAAATAAATATTAGTGTTGTGAAAAATACAAATGAGACAGTTACTTTAACCTGGTGTTAAAGTAACCCAAACATCAGTTTAATACCATTGTGGAAACTTTTCATTAATTGTCATTAAGAAAATTTTAATATTTTAAATTGTTTTTACTTAAATTTATAAGAAGTATAATGGCAAATCTTATGGTTTTCTTTTTATTTCGGAGAAATGTATGTGATAATACTTTTACCAAAGAGGTCTTTTTGGCCATTCGAATAAATTTTAATATAACTGACAGCATGTTTTATCCAAATAGAAATTTTCTTCCATTTTTGTAAACTAGTGTTATTATTATTTTCTAATTATATTTTTTTGACCTTTTCCCTTTTTTTTTGTAAAAAGTAAGAAAGAAAAGGCTGGAATATTAATTTGTTTGCTACTGCTACTAATATTTGCTGCTACGTATGGAAAAACGACTAGTTAAAAATTAAAAATAGCTGGTTGGTATAGAATAGCAAAGCCCAAAAATAGAATTAAAAATACCCAAAAAATAGGCCTTATTTATTGTACCATAAATAGTAATGAAGATATTGGCTGTTTTTTAAATTAAATTTTTCTAGTACAAGCGGCAACAGACGAAATAGATAATTCCTAAATGGTGCTTTTAAATATAAATATGTAAAAAATTGTGATTTTCATAGTACCATGTATATTTCCTATATGCATTTTGCTAGTAGAAGCATAATATTTGTTTGCTATATGTAGGCATGGTTTTAGATAACCTTTAACTACTGAGGTGAAATGTTTGGGGTAAATTTTACCCCTTTTAATTGTTTAAAAAATTTATACCAAAAAATTTTTTTCTTGGAATTATTTTTTTTAAGAACAATATAACGCAGTTTAAATAAAATAAAATTATAAAATTAAAAAATCTAACTTTGACCTTAACAAAACAAGGATATTATTACACAGCCCTTTTTCTAAAGGCTAAAAATCAGTAACAGGTGGGTTAACTAAAGGTTAACTAAACAAATAAGCCTATATTTTACAATCTATCTATGTAGGTAAAATTAAGGCTCGGATACGGAGCTCGGATTACGTTTTAAAAATATCACTTAAAAAAATTTGTAACATTTTTACTTTACCATACGTAGTATAGGGTAAAGTATAGTAATCATGAAAAAAAATCGAGGTCGGTATTTCGGCGGATTTATACGTTTCGAGGTCTAAATCCATTTTGGCTTGTGGAGTTTTTACAAGTCATACCGTTTGACATAGCAAAATGAAATTTAGTATGTGCTTCTGGAATAGTTTTTGGGCATAATGGGGAAGAGCGAGGGGTAATTTTCTTACCCCCATATATTGTGAACGCTTTAAAGGTCATACCGTATGACATTTAAAAACGAAATTTAGTACGTGCCTTTGGTATATGTGGATGAAGAGTTGTGAAAATTTTGGCCATAATCGGGAAGGGGCAGGGGTAGTTTACTTAACACCCAAACCGAAAATAATAAATTTTTCGATTCGAATATACTTTGAACTGTTATTCTTTATGAAATATATCCATAAAAATATCTGTTTCCATTGGGTATGGTAAAGTTCAGTGTAGGCCACAAAAGATTTTTTTTTTGTAATTGTGGATTTATGTTAAGAAAATTAAAATTTGCTAATATCAGCTTGGATTGATCATGGCCATGTATAACAGATATAAGCTGAGAGTCCCTTTTGGTATTATTATATAACATACTTAGTTTAAACGGTATTTTACAGTGTTAATTACACTGCTTAGTCCACTATATCTGCTGTTTGCCAACGATCTTCCTAAGGATTATGAACATTTCGAATGGTTAAAGCACGATTTAGTTACAATATCATATTTTAGTCCAAACTAACTTTTAATATTTTCTCATACAACCCTTTTGCCTTGATATAACAATAGGCTTTTTGATTTGATATATTTCAGAATATAGATTTTGATACTTAATGTTTACTTACACTTAATGTACAATATTGTACCATGTCAGAATGCTCATTATATATAAGTACTTTTTTTATTCATTCGTTTTACTAAAAAATAGTGTTATGCATAAGCTGTGATCAATAAAACAGATTTTCTCAAGTCGTCGAATTTTTATTGAAGTTAAAAATACTATAATAAATAAATGAATAAATTTATGTTATACTGAAATCTAAATACAGTTTTTAAGCATCATTCTTAGAGTATAGATAATAAAGGGTGGTTAAATTTTAAGGGTCGATGTTGATTTTGAATAAAACACAAATTATTTAGGAAATTTATGTCATTTTTTTTTTATTTTGATAATACGAGTATTGGAATGTTTCAATTATGTATGAAACAAAATATCGGCCAAATGGGCGCCGCTAACTCGGCGGCACACCTCCATCCGATGCTCCAAATTTTCGATGACGTTGAGGCATAAATCAGGTTCTATGCCGTTAATGTGCCGAATTATCTTATCTTTAAGCTCTTGAATTATTGCTGGCTTAACGACGTATACCTTTTCTTTAAAATAACCCCAATGGTGTTAAATCACATGATCTCGGCGACCAATTGACATCGCCAGCAAATGAGATAACACGGCCATTGTATTTGTCACGATAGCATACACCATTCACAGTAACTGCCTGGCCGGCCTCATTTTGGAAAAAAATATGGGCTGGCGGCACCGCACCAAACAGTCACTCTTTGTGGGTGCATTGGTTTTTCGACAATCACTCTTGGATTATCATTCGCCCAAATGTGGCAATTCTGCTTGTTGATGAATCCACTGAAGTGAAAATGTGCCTCATGACTGAAGATGATTTTCTTTGAAAACATTTCTTGCCACTATTCTGACGACGTTGTGTATCTTTCCATGGATGAAAAACTTGACGTTGGTGGGGTTTAATTTGAACATCGGCCCTTAAAATTTAACCACCTGATATAAAATAGTATTTCTTGCTCCGTTAAGAATTGGATTTTAATTAAAAATCAAAAATATTAGCAAGATGGCTTGCCGTACATTAACATGCCTAAAATTATCATGCTGATTCATTTTGTCAATTGGTTACTTGCTTAACGAACGATTATTACTTTTAAATAATTTGTAGCTGGCAATGCTATATTTTACTTGGCATCAAAATTATTCTAATTGGAGTGAAACCTAAACTAAACAATTAAATAAATCCAGTTAGTTTTGAAATTTAACACTAGATGGCTGATTATTAATTACTAAAATGATATGAAAGACCGCACGCGAAATAGTTGTATGTGGTCTAGTGGGTAATACATCTGCCTTTCATCCTGTAGGTTTGGGTTCTATTCCCAATGCGAGTACCTTTTTTAACGTTTTTTTTTTATTACTAATTAATAATACACAGATTATTTATACACAAATAATTTGTTTTGCTATTAATTAAATATCGTAAATCCTTTGTGGTTTACGCTTACAACCACACTTTAATATTTCATTTTTTAAATGGTTCTATTTATTTATTATAAAATAGTTTAATTTCTATTTATTTGTATAAGGTATAATGACTTTCTATAAAATTAATTATTTTACGCTAAATACTCTAGCCATAAAACTAATTACACTTTTTAAATGCTATTTATAATTGAAATTAACGCTTATTAAAGTTAAACATTGATGTGAATTGCGGTAAATATGTTTGCCAAAGAATTTTCTTAATTGCAAACAATTTGACACATGCTTGCATGTGTCGGAACAATTCGAACAACTTTGGCTAGGGAACCCTAAAAATAGTTAGTTTTATTTAAGAATAGTTGAGCCCACACTTTTTTTCTGCGACCTGACAATATTTTGTACGATTTTGCTCTGAATGTAATCCAAACCAAATTTTAAGACTCTTACTTTTACGTATTTTCTTTATATAAAGGTAGCCATCCCTGGATAGAATTCTTATATTTATATAAAATTCTAAAAAATATTGTAAAGCTTTGTAAGAGGTGTTTAAAATATTCCGCTTTCAAAAATAAAAGGTGACTTAAATAAATTATTTCCATATTTGAATCAAGATACTAAGGTACCTCCTCACAAAATTTTATTGAAATCCATGCAGTAGTTTTTGATAAATCGTTTCATTCGCCTATCCCTGCCCAGGAATAAAATAGCTCTAGGTTGATAAACTCGAGGATCAATATCGATAAGGACAATAAGGATAAGAAAGATTTACGTCTTGCTGTCTCATTGGTTGATTTGGATCCACGAAAAAACTACACTGCAGTTGTTGAGGGTTGTATCGATTATACAAATCGTTTTATAAACTTCCATTTTCATTGAAGAGAAAAATAGTTTGAATTATAGTGGGAGTACCATACAAAACTCATTTGAAAGTTTGGTATTTCCGGCTTCTACCTATACGAAGGTTTAGGTGAAATTGTAGTGCAACGAATCACAAATAAGTATACAAGTGGAATAACCTGGCAATTGTTTTCATAAAAACAAGAAAAAGTGTTTTTCAAATGTAAATTATATTTCTGAGTACAAATTTTGATCCTTTACTAAGAGAGAACCCTAATATTTATTATAGTATGTATGCATAGCTGAAGCATACAAAAGATTCGCTCACTTAAAGTGGCTTTACACGACGTGTATTTGTCATATGACTTGTCGCTTTTCCATGTGCAAATTCTAAAAACGTCGTGTGAAACCTTTCAAACATAACATGTGTATTTCCCATATGTACAATACATATGACATTTTTCATTTAGAACGTGTTCTATTTTGATGTGGCAAAGCATCTGACATCCTGTAATGCCAACTTGATATTTTGCTATTTAAGGTTTTTTTGTGGTACCAAAAGCACTACGTTTCCATCTTTGCATCAGCTGTGGTTGGCAATACAAAACTGTGTGGCGGAAAAATTATATATTATAGTTTATGTCAGATGTAATTACGCATGTACGTTTGAAAGCAAAAATTATAAACCGTATGTAGTTTGCCTACTTTGACAAACACATGAAATTACATATGGGTTATCAAACTGACAAGTCATATGACAAGCACACGTCGCACATAGGGTTATTTTGCCAATCTAGCCGGACATTAAATTTTTTTTTTTAGCTTATATGGGCTCTAAAATGTTTTGAGTGCCCCTAGGGTAATGAAACATTGCATAAAAATCTGTTATGGTCATAGACTATCAAAACTAGAAAATAGGAAAAATCGGACCAAGGAGAAAAAAGTTCCCCCTAGAAGAACTAATTTTGTCATTTTGTTTAGCAATTACAACTTTTAAGGTCAAAGAATGTTCAAAAACTTAAAGTTGGACTCAAGAGATTCTTAAATGCCATATTTAGCCCCGCCCCTTTTGTGGGCGGTTACATAAAATATTATTTGAAAAAATAATGCAATTAAACAAAGAAATAGATTTTATACTTCTTAAAACCATACAAATTTATTTTTATGGGCAGGGGGAGGTATTCCTCCAATCCCACCCCCAAAACGTCCCTGTGAAAAAAAATTTATTTTTCCAATGCCTAACCAATCCCCGCCTCCCAAGAATATTATTAAAAAAATTTTTTTGTAATTTGTTACTTATTAGTATTTTATTTATCGGAAAATAATTAATTTATTCATAGTAATAACTTATTTATAATTGTAACGATAAATTTTATTTAAAATTATAACAATTAATTTATTTAGAACAACTTCTCCTTTGCACTAAGATGATGATGAGTGCCATGGTTCTTCTTCGTCTGATTCTTCAAAGACCTTTTCCGAATCTGAAACCTTTTCAGCTTTAAGTACAGGTGAAAGCATGAAAGAAATTGCTTCTTTCATAAAAGGTGAAGTGAAATGACCTTTTTTTGGAGTGGGTCTAGTAAAGAGTGGGTCAGAACTTAGCAAAAGCCTATGAATAATATCTATGTTACACTAAACCCTTGAAAACTTTCTAGCAAAATTCTGCCTGTAAAGCCGGAAATGTTTGTTTTGTGCCTCAGCCGGAAATGTCTGTTTAGTGCCTCAGACGCTTCATCTGATAACCTCATTCATAACAGTTGCACCATGTATTAAAATCTTGTTCATTGTAGGTGTCATAGGATGCCACTGATTTAGAGAGGAGAAAAGTAAAGTTTTTCAGTATCTTAGCAATAATCGACAAACTCGTGCATTTGGATTTTGTGACCACTTTATATTACTTCAATAATAACCTTGATTCGATATATGAAATCAAACTCAATTCCAGTTATTTTTGCAGCTAATTCGGGATTGGAAAAAAAATCTTCTGCTAGTGTTACCATCGTTGGTGTTTCCAAATCCAGCTTTCGCTACACCCACTATTAGCCCTAATTCACTTCTAAATTTTTCTTGGATATTTTTTTCCTCGCGTTAACAATGGCTTTGTCCGCATCAGATTTTATTTGCCATTTTTTCAAGGTCAGTTTATATGACAGGTGTAATATGCTCTCAAATAGGCGAATTCTGGCAAGTAAAGTGGACAGTCCGAAAGAAAGTGTATCTACGTCTATATCACTTTTGATATTTAAATTGTTTTTTGTACAGGTAATAACAGTGTTAGATGTAATGATTTAAATAAAAAACAACTACCTTCAGTTATTAAAAACCAAAACATTTTATGAATACACAAGGGTTTCTTACTCGTAAGATAAGAAAAAACAGAAAAAATGTGTAACTTTTAAAAATTCGCCAAAAAAAAAAAAAAAATGACGGAAATATGCGCAAGGTTTTTTTTTACAGTATAAAAGTAGAGATCGAGAATTGTATAGTGATATATAACGTTTTGAGGATCGTGATGGAGATCACTCTTTCAAAGCTTTACACTTTTTTTTTGACAAAAAATATTACAAAAAAAAACCTTTTTTGATTTTGAACGAAATTTTTTATCATTAAAATTTAAAAAAAAAATTCTAAAAACTAACATAAGTAGCTACTAATAAACCCTTTCACAGAAAAAAAAAATCAATACAAAATCTTTATTCGTTTAGCCACCAAAAATATATTGCAAACCTCTCAAAATCGTTTAAAGTCAATAAAAACGTATGCGATTTACTCAACTTTCCTGATTTCAACAGTTTCCCAAAACGACAAATCTCAAGCGAAAGCCTTGAAAATTCACTCTACGATGCAGAATTTTGTTGTCTGTCGAGCTGCGTACTTAAATTTTTACATTTCTCAAAATTAATTTTTTGCCTAATGTCCGGCTAGATTGGCAAAATACCCCTCTGTGCGTCGTGTAAAACCACTTTTACTTATTTTTCTCGCAAGTCTTTCATTCCTTAAACTTTCTTCTTTGTTTCTAACCAGTGTTCGAATTATTTTAATTGCAACTTTTATTTCAAATCTTAACCATTGTGACACTTTTTTCTTGTTGCTCCTGCTATTACTTTTCTTTATCTAGATGCAAGCAACTTTTTTGTTTAAGGCAAATAGCTGTGGTAGTAACAGCAAATAAACTTAATAAGTAAAAAATCTAAATGGCTAAAAGAAGAAGTTTCATTGTTATTTGTTGGCCTTTGCTTTGAGTTTAAGTTGTTAAGAAAAAAAAAAAAAAAAAAAAATGCTCCTCTTTGTGTTCTGATGATAAACTACTGGCAACTTTTTAGTTTCACACTTAAGGATTTGCCCAAATAATGGAGTTTCTTAAGTTTTGCGACAGTTTACAAACAAATGTGGATATTTTTTTTCATACTATTCTTTCTTTTTTTCTTGCTCTGTTGTCCATTACAGTACTCGTATGCAGGATGCAAGGACAAAGAGCATTTCTAATTTTTATTTTACATTTCAGTTGGCCACATGGTTTGTTTTATGACCATAGAGAATAGTGGAATAAAAAAAAAAAAAAAAAAAAAAATAAATTGTTGCCAAACAGATCAGATCTTTTGTTATACAAATGTTAAGTTTTCTTTCGACAAGTAGCATTAAGAAATTTATAAAATATTAGCTATCCCCGGTGCGCTTGGCTACACCCATAAACTCTTGGAAGAAAAGTATGACCAAATTTTAACGCGAAAACGCACGCTATTATCAAGTGAAAAATTTTCCCATCCAACCTGTTTTTTGCTAGACTATACGTATTAACACGATAACATTTTTTACTTTTAATGGGATGTGCCACTCCCAGTATTCGTATCCAGTCTGTATTTTGCTAAACTATGCACATTAGTGTGAGGGATACTTGTGCAAAGTTGCAAGACTATACCTAATGTAGTTCTCTAGGTACGCGATAATAATTTTTCACGTTGTATAGGAGGTACCACGCCCTCCATTCAAATTCAGTTTATGTTTCTCTACACAAACAATGTATCTTAATATGGGGGTTACTGATGAAAAATTCCAAAGCGCTACCTATTGCAGTTCTCTAGGTACAGGATGGGGGATACCACGCTCACTGCCCCCAATTCAGCCTATGTTTTTCTAGAGTATACGCATGGGTATGGGGTTTACTTGTACCCACTTTGAAGACCATACCTATTATAATTTTCTATATACACAATAATAATTGTTCACTTTGTATGGGAGGTACCACGCCCACTGTCCCAATTCATTCTGTATTTTAGCAGGCTACTGTTGCAATTGCAGTTCGCCAGGAACACGATAATATTTTTTTATTTTGTATGGGCGGTACCACGCCAACTATTCCGGCTATAACTCATGAACCAATACACATACAGAGACCGTTTGTACATAAAAACCTTGGTATTGACGTCACCTTTCATATAAACTTTGCAGAAACAAAATCAGTTCACGCATTCCAGAGAACATCAATTTCTAACACAATGCAACTTTTTTTTTATATATATAGATAAAAGTAAAGTTTTGCTTGAAATAGAATTGTTTAAATGAGCGCCTTGAAACAGTAGCGGTATTCATTGCTTGATGAAAACGGTCTTGCGTAAGTGCAAATGCTTTATTTTAATCAAATTTAACAAAAACAATAGTTATTTTTTTGTTAGTGTTCGCTTGTTTGTTGTTACCTGCTCTTCCAAACCAAAGGAAATACTTTAATTATGTTTTTTATTTATTTGGGTCACTAGCCACTTTATTATACTCAAAAAAAAAAAAAACTTTTATTAAAAACCCTGCTGCAACCACTTGTAGAATTTTGTTTTAATGCGCCAAAATACCAACTCTCCTAGGCTGGAGAAAAAGTTGCCGGCGTCACCAAAATACGCATAGTCGGCGGGCCACATTGCATGAATTGCCAATGCTTTTTGTATTTGTATTTTACAACGCCCTCCACACAAGATATTAATGTTGTTACACAAACAGTTATATTTCACAAAAAAGTTATGATGCACTTTCGCTTTTCGCAATACCATTTGCATCGAACACTGAACTCCGCTAGCATTTTAATTAAAAATACGACAAATTAATAACAATATATGGTTGTGGTGAACAACTTGTAGTTGTTTTAATCATTAGTGTGGTCACGACAAACAAGTTTTTGTTACTATTTGATCATTAAATGGTTACTACACTTAAAAAACCCAACATAGTTGGTTTGAACTAAATAATTTTCAAACCAAAATAACAGTTTAATTATTTATTTAAACAAAAAACTAAGATTTTATATATTTCATTTACTTTTATTTACTTTAAAATAATTTAATATTTAGTTATTTTTTTTGCTTTTTGAAAAATTCAAAACTTTGTGAAATTTATTTATTTATTTAATAGAAAACGCAAACTCTTCCACAAATATTGTTTCATTTTCATTTCATGTTCATTATAAATATGGTAAAGTTTGATTTTGTATAAAACATTAAGCAAAAAAAAAAAAAAAAAAAAAATAGAAACAAAACTACAAAAAATTCGTTTTAATTGAAAAAGTTTTATAGCAATGTTCCACTGATTTTAATTGAATTTGGAAAACAAGCAAACACAATCATACTGATGAGCAACATGATGACAATAATAGAGTTTGGTGATGAGGACGATGATGATGGCTGCAACATGCATATAGATTTTTGTAAATTAGTAGAAATTTCAAAAAGACCAAAAATATCCAAAATAACTTAAAGCAAGAAATGACAAAAACTTTTATTAATAAAATTATTTCAAAAGTTTTTTCATTTTTTTTTTTTTTGGCCACAAGGTTTAACAGAGACAATGTCGAAAAATATGTCTTATAAAAGACAATAAAAGCATTTAAATTTGTATAAATTTTAATAGTTTTATTTTGCATATTGTATAAAATTTAATAACATTTAAATTACATACATATTTACCCTACATTTATTTTGTACTTTATCTCTTAAATGATGTATGATGATGTCCTTTAAACAATACTTTAAATATTCAAATATGCATAGAATATTTAAGTATTTGTTGTCTCTAATCCTTTTATTAGATGATTTTCTGTGTGCATATGTGTCTGTTAATATGTGTATGCATGTATTTATGTTCAAATCCTTCGGATCACATTGATAGCTTAACGTATCCATTTCAATAATTTTATATTAAATGAAACCAAACATAGCCGTCAACAAAAAATAACATGTTGTCCCTAAATGTCCTTTTTAGTTAAATTTATTAATTTTTTGACAAGATTTTTAGCAGGATAAAACTTTAAAATTCTATATAGCTCTTAGTGGGGTATCATCATACATTGGTTTTATATGAAAAAAAAAAAAAAAATTAAAGCATTAATCTTAAAAAAGTAAGAAACAAGACTTAATTCGAATATGCCATATCTTATATTTATGGCATTTATATAAATGAATTGTTAAAATTAGGATTAAGTTCTTTTAATCTCTCTGACTACTAATAGCAATAGTTGAAGAATATTTTTATACAAATTAGGTAATTCGTTTTTAGCTATCCACGCTATACTCATCCACAAAAAATACAATAAACACTTTAAAGAAAACCTTTTACTTGAAAACGCACGCTATCCTCACATCGAAAATGTGTTAGTTTATAAGCAAGGAACGACTCCTATTGTTTTCATCCAATCGGTTTTTTGCTAGACTATACATATTAACACGATAATAATGTTTTGCATTTCAAGGGAGCTACCATTTCCACTATGTATTTTGCCAGCCAATGCACGTTACTATGAGGGTTACTTTTGCAAAGTTTCAAGACTCTACATAGTGTAGTTCTCTAGGTACTCGATAATATATTTTAACTTAATATGGGAAGTACCACGCCCACTATCCCAATTCAGTCTGCATTTTTCTAGACATGCACAGTCTATATTTTGCCAGTCAATGCACATTACTCTGAGGGTTACTTGTGCAAAGTTTCAAGACTCTACCTATAAAAATATTGAATGAAGAAAAAAATTTATTCAGTAAATTTTATATGAAATTGTACCAAAAAAGCATGAAGTGTACCACTGATGTGTCGGTTGTACGAAATTTGGTACATATTATGGTTATAATTTTAATATTATTTTGGAATTACAATAAAAGTTTGGTTGTGCTTTCAAAAATTGTATAGTTCAAGACAAGCATGTTTTGGGTTTATTAACCATTTAATGATCAAATAGTAAAAAAATTATAGTTGTTTATCGCAACCATATGTTGTTACAGAGAGCATAATATAGTTGTTGTGCCCATAATATAACCATGTTTTTTCTCTGCTTGAAATTGCCATTTAAGATATTTTTTTTTTTACCTTGATTATATTTTTATTATTTGTTGTAATAGACCTTACGACCGTCCTTCAATGTGTGAACGACGATCATAAATGGCAGCCTACCCCTCTATTGGATAAACTTTTATGTATTTGCTAGCATATTCGAATATATTGGATATTAAATTTACTTAAGAGAACCTTTTTTATTTTCTTTTAAGAATCTGATTTCAATTCAGCCATCAACACTTAGGTTTTTTTTCTCTAATTATTCTACAAATTGTTTTCTAACAAAATGTCCAAGCTTTTGGAGATTTTGTACACTTGCTTCGAAGGGTTTTGCCAGAAAAGTTGCTACTCTTGTGCCTGGTATTGTGTTCTCATGTTGTTTTGTTGTTTTACAAAAAATTTGCATATTTTCATGTTGTTAGTGTTGTTAGAAAAGATTAAAAAGTCTTGTTTTATTATCTTTTTGAAAATTCCTTTTCCTTGTTGGTCTTAAGACAATCAAGCCACATTTACTTAGGAATTTTTGGTAAATTTAAAACTAATTTTTGTAATTTTTGTTTATAAACAGAGTTAAGACAACAAAATATTTATTATTGTTTATTTAGGTTGTTTAATGGAAATGAATCCTAACAGGGATACAAAATTTTAATGTTAATATGAAACGAGTGTAAATATCTTGCAGGAATTTAATAATTTTTTAAAGCATTTTTTTTTTGAAGACAATTAAAAATTATTCCATAAGCTTCAACTTTTGAAAGCAGTTTGTTGCTTTTGTTTTTGTTTTAGCATCATTCTAGAACTAAGTTTTGAAGGGTAATTTAACGAGGTGCGCTGTTGCACTATTCAGCAAAGGTAGCAATGGCCTTACAGACCCTTAGGGGCCTGACAGGGCTATTAGCCCTAAGGGTCTGTAAGCAAATACACAATCTCAACGAGAATCTCTCAGAAAACAAAACATGTAATATTTTTAAATCAGTAGCATACCAGCTAGCACACCAGCTTTCAGCAAGGTTGGTTTGTGTCACTTTGCTAAATATTTAGCAAACCAATGCATTTTCATTTTAACCATTTTTTTGTATGGGGGCCTTTGGCTATTAGCATTGGCTTTGCAAGCGATGTTCTAAAATTGCTACTTGTTGTGTCGCTAAGCGTCTCAAGGGCCTTAGCAGAAGTATTGTCTTCGCCCATTGCTAAGACCGCTGTCAGGGTAACATGTCAGGTATTGACGATAATCTGTCTCACACCTGCTTGTATTGTATGTATTCAGTTCTGAGGTGCCGGTTAGTTGTAGACTATTTTTAATTTTTTTTAATGAGAAAACTGAAGTATAATATTTAGTTTTTATTCATGGATAAAAATGGATTACATATTGAACATGTATAACAGTACCTTAAGTCAGTACCACTGGCTAAACTCCATGTGACTATCAACGTTCTTGTTTGCTGTATGCAATAGCAATTTGTCGTACCCATAGTGCGGATAGCTTTTTCATATTCAAATATCCATGCAATAGCATTCCATGGATTTTACCGACTAATTCAATGCGATCTGGTTTGCTTGGTCTTTAGCTTAGGTTTTCTTTACGTAAAAAATTATGTTTCATCAGCACACACAATTCACTGTCTGACTGTGAAAAACCAATATCAGAGGTAGCTTACTTCAGATTAAGAATATACAAAATTCACGGAATTCAAAAACTGCCCTCGTATAAATACCTTTCTAGTCCAAAAATCTACTTTTAATAATAACAGATTTTTCTTTAAAGAAACTGGTATAAAAATACGGCATCAAAATAAATTTTAAAATTTAAGAGTGTCCCGATAGTGACGCGACATTCATGTACATATTTTATAACCGTAACAGGCAGACTCTTTAAATCAGCACGATGTCTGTAAAAAAATTTTCTTCTAAAAACACTAGTAAACAAATAGAGGTAAATATTAAAGGGTGTTTCAATAGTCACGTGATTTTACGTATATAACCTAATTTTTGAACCGTAAAAGCCAGACCCTTTAAATTTACAACAAGTACGGTTTACAATAGCAAAATTTTGAAAATTTATTTAGTGATATTCTCGCTATTATAACAAGTATAAAAAGATTAAAAGTTAAAAGGTGTCCCTATAGGTACTTAAATTATTTTAAACGCAAGTAATAACAACATAAACTTAAACATTAAAAACTGCCCCCTAAAAGTAGAGAAAACAATTACATAAAATCTTGTACTTTTAAAGTTGAATATTGAACATGGCAGGGAAACCAGCGTGTGTGAGTCTGAATCGCACTTGACTGGTTTAGTTTTTCAATTGTTTGGGTCATATATTTATCTATATTTATATATAACAACATTATTTAAGCAAAAAATTATTAAATACATCTTCCCATTAATTTTAGACATTTTACTTTTCAATACTATTTTCTTCAGAGTGCCGCTTTTTCATTTTTCGAGTATCGCTCTTTTTAAGTTTAATAAACTCTTCAACGTGCTATTTCCACAATTCATTATGAAGAGTTGCGTAAGCTGAATTTTAACTTAAATAATTAAGTCTTCATTATTAACCTAGATTAATGCGTATCAATGAAAAAGTTTTCATTAGCAATCATAAACCAGAAGTAGCACGTTCCCCAGACACCAGTTAAAGAAAAAAAAACTAAACATTTAAAAAACGTTTAAGATAACAATTTTGTAAAAAGACACGTCATAGTGCTGCAATCAAATTTCATTTCTTACATGTAATAAGTTGATTCTTCTTAGTTTTTGCAAATATTTAATAGCAAAACTAAAATATGTATATAAACCCCAGGCATAGAACTACCAACAGGCATACTCTTCTATTTTATTAAATATTTAACACAAAGAAGTTTATAAAGCGCATAATAAAATGAAAGTAATAGTATTCTTTTTGGGATTAATTTTGACATTCGATGAAAATCTTCAAGGCCTAAATAGCGTAATCAGTTCTGCTATGATGGCACCAGTATTTAATTACGGTCGCCCTGTTGTTTATCCACAGACTCCGATTAATTATAATCTGTATAATCCACATCAAGCTACAATAGATAGCTACGGGCTACCACTTGTTACTGGCCAATATAACTATGCTGAAGAAATACAGGCTCCTGCCCACTACAGTCAAAGTTCTATATCATACTTACAACAACAGCCGTGGTCATCACCTTCTTACGGACACTACTGCTCTGGCCAAGAGCCACAGTCTTCGGGTAACTATTATCAAGGATCAGCAGCAAATCTAGCTATAAGACCTTATTTACAACCACAATCATCATTAAAACCATATTACGCCACGCCATCACGTGCTGCTGGCCAATACAACTATGCTCAACAAATACCGACTCCTGTTAGTTACAGTCAAAGTTCAGCTTCACCCTTACAACAACATGCGTCGCCATTGTATATTATACTTGAGTCGAATCACTGCAGCCCTGAACAAAAATCACAGGGATATGTTGGAAGTAATCAATATAATTATACAGTAGCTAATAACACTGCTAGGACTAATAATACTAATAGTGTAGTTACAAAAACTATGTAAAATAAGAAGAATATGATGAAGACCAACTGTAATTCCATGTCAAATCTACAATTCACTCTAAATGACTACTTCGGATTTTATTGATACTTTTTATATTTATATTCGTTGACTCCCAGAATACAAATATAATTTTAAATGAACGGATATGTCAAAAAGTGATATTTTCCTATTTTCAGATCCGTATAGCTAAAAAACGGTAGCAGATAGAATTTTTTTAAAATTATATTTGGATTCAGGGAGTCAACAAAAGTATCAATAAAATCGGTAGTAACACATTTGAAAATAATTACTTTTTGGTTAATTTGACATGGAATTACCCAAAAACTAAAACCTCACCAACATGAATGAGCTTAATATGCTTCCGGACTCCTCAACACTACCCAGGAACGATACTTCTGTAAAGTCCCTACATTTACCTGGTTTCTCATCGATATTGTCGCCGTCAGGTGTTGGTGTGCCACTACCACATCCTTGATATATCAATTAAGGCGCAACACCAAATTCTGCAGCTTACACATATACCCAACCCCGGACAGAGATAAAATGTACACATCAATCATTCAACAGTAATCTAGCTGCCTCCGAGCAGTCAGTCATATGGTTCTCAATTCATCGAGAACAGATCTGCATCGTATTCAGCTCCATCAAATGGATATTCTCACATATTTTAAGTAATAATTGCTATAATAATCAATACCTGATAATCAATTTTTTGCCGTCCCATTATAAAAATAAAAAATAAAATAAGGTATATTTATTTTACTAGGTTGTGCCGTCCGCCCAGCTGATTTCGTAGTTCGACATGTCAAAAGTTGTATGTGTTTAGAAATTTTATAGTGCAGAACTGAGAAAGCAATAAAACACACACACGCCTTCCCAATTTTCTTCTATGTTTTTTGACATTTCGAACTACGAAGCAACAACAAAATACTTTAATCATGTCAAAACAAATAAATTTATTTGCTCAAAATCTCCTGATTGTAATTTTTAATTTTGTGATATTATTTTCTATTGAATAAAATTAAATTGTCGCATACAAAAAAAAAAAATATTTTTGCTTAAGTTGGCTACCGCTACAACGCACAGAGGGGTATTTTGCCAATCTAGCCAGACATTAGGCAAAAAATTAATTTTGAGAAATGTAAAAATTTAAGTACGCAGCTCGACAGACAACAAAATTCTGCATCGTATAGTGAATTTTCAAGGCTTTCGCTCTTGAGATTTGTCGTTTTGGGAAACTGTTAAAATCAGGAAAATCAGGAAAATCAGGAAAGTTGAGTAAATTGCATACGTTTTTATTGACTTTAAACGATTTTGAGAGGTTTGCAATATATTTTTTGGTGGCTAAACGAATAAAGATTTGGTTTTGATTTTTTTTTCTGTGAAAGGGTTTATTAGTGGCTACTTATGTTAGTTTTTAGAAAAATTTTTTTTTTAATTTTAATGATAAAAAATTTCGTTCAAAATTAAAAAAAAGTTTTTTTTGTAAAATTTTTTGTCAAAAAAAAAAAAGTGAAAAGCTTTTTAAGAGTGATCTCCATCGCGATCCTAAAAATGTTATATATCACTATAAAATTTACGATCTCTACTTTTATACTGAAAAAAAAAACCTTGCGAGTTTTTAAAAAATACACCTTTTTCTGTTTTTTCTTATCTTACATAGGTAAATACGAGTAAGAAACCTTTTTATATTTTTGGTTTTTAATAAAATAAAATGTTTTTGGTTTAAATCATTACAACTAACACTGTTATTACCTGTACAAAAAACAATTTAAATATCAAAAAGATATAGATGTAGATGCCCTTTCTTTCGGACTATTTACTTTACACGCCAGAATTCGCCTATTTGAGAGCATAATACACCTGTCATATAAACTGACAGTGAAAAAATGGCAAATAAAATCTGATGCGGACAAAGCCATTGTTAACGCGAGGAAAAAAATATCCAAGAAAAATTTAGAAGTGAATTAGGGCTAATAGTGGGTGTACCGAAAGCTGGATTTGGAAACACCAACGATGGTAACACTAGCAGAAGATTTTTTTTCCAATCCCGAATTAGCTGCAGAAATAACTGGAATTGAGTTTGATTTCATATATCGAATCAAGGTTATTATTGAAGTAATATAAAGTGGTCACAAAATCCAAATGCACGAGTTTGTCGATTATTGCTAAGATACTGCAAAACTTTAATTTTCTCTTCTCTAAATGAGTGGCATCCTATGACACTTAACTACAATGAACAAGATTTTAATACATGGTGCAACTGTTATGAATGAGGCATTGCTGCCTATTGGGCTGTTACCAGAAAAAGCGACAAACATTTCCGGCTTTACAGGCAGAATTTTGCTAGAAAGTTTTCAAGGGTTCAGTGTACATAGATATTATTCATAGGCTTTTGCTAAGTTCTGACCCACTCTTTACTAGACCCACTCTAAAAAAAGGTCATTACCTTTTACGAAAGAAGCAATTTCTTTCATGCTTCCACCTGTACTTCGGAAGAGGTCTTTGAAGAATCCGACAAAGAAGAACCATGGCACTCATCATCATAGTGCAAAGGAGAAGTTGTTTTAAATAAAATTTATCGTTACAATCACAAATAAGTTATTACTATGAATAATATAATTATTTTCCGATAAATAAAATACTATTAAGTAACAAATTACAAAAAAAAATTTTTAATAATATTTTTGGGAGGCGGGGATTGGTTAGGCATTGGAACGCTTAAAAATTAATATTTTTAGGAGATAGGCAAAAAAATAAAAAAATAAATTTTTTTTTCACAGGAACGTTTTGGGGGTGGGATTGGAGGAATACCTCCCCCTGCCCATAAAAATAAATTTGTATGGTTTTAAGAAGTATAAAATCTATTTCTTTGAATAATTGAAATTAAATAATATTTTATTTAACCGCCCACAAAAGGGGCGGGGATAAAAATGGCATTTAAGAATCTCTTGAGTCCAAATTTTGAACATTCTTTGACCTTAAAAGTTGCAATTGCTTAACAAAATGACGGGAAAATTAAAAAAAAACTTGCATTTTTCAGAGGTAGGATTAGTTATTCCAGGGGGAACTTTTTTCTCCTTGGTCCGATTTTTCCTATTTTCTAGCTTTGACAGCCTATGACCGTAACAGATTTTTCTGCAAAGTTTTATTACCCTAGGGGCACTCGGTACATTTTTAGAGCCCATATAAACTAAAAAAAAGGCATGTCCGGCTAGATTGGCCGTGTGGCTATGATGGGGAGAAAATAATCATCATATAAAAATTGCATATTTAAGTTTTGACAGCTTGTAGTCGGTAGCCTCCTGTTGTCGTCTATGGGTTTAATGGATCACAAACACGTAGTCTTCCGAGTCATGTTTAATGTACAAATTTTCACCAATTTTATGGTGCAATTTTTTCATTTTTAATTTTATCTCATCATAGCCATCATAGCCACACGGCTATGATGGCGACCACCGTTGTAGCGGTAGACAACTTAAGCAAAAAAATTTTTTTTTATATGCGACAATTTAATTTTATTCAACAGAAAAGAATATCACAAAATTAAAAATTACAATCAGGAGATTTTGAGCAAATAAATTTATTTGCTTTGACATGATTAAAGTACATACTAAGCTGTATTTATCTTACTAGGTAGTGGCGCCCCTACAACAAATACAACAATACAAGAATAACATGGCATTTTGTTGTTGCTTCGTAGTTCGAAATGTCAAAAAACATAGAAGAAAATTGGGAAGGCGTGTGTGTGTTTTATTGCTTTCTCAGTTCTGCACTATAAAATTTCTAAACACATACAACTTTTGACATGTCGAACTACGAAATCAGCTGGGCGGACGGCACTACCTAGTAAAATAAATATACCTTATTTTATTTTTTATTTTTATAATGGGACGGCAAAAAATTGATTATCAGGTATTGATTATTATAGCAATTATTACTTAAAATATGTGAGAATATCCATTTGATGGAGCTGAATACGATGCAGATCTGTTCTCGATGAATTGAGAACCATATGACTGACTGCTCGGAGGCAGCTAGATTACTGTTGAATGATTGATGTGTACATTTTATCTGTGTCCGGGGTTGGGTATATGTGTAAGCTGCAGAATTTGGTGTTGAGCCTTAATTGATATATCAAGGATGTGGTAGTGGCACACCAACACCTGACGGCGACAATATCGATGAGAAACCAGGTAAATGTAGGGACTTTACAGGAGTATGGTTCCTGTGTAGTGTTGAGGAGTCCGAAGCATATTAAGCTCATTCATGTTGGTGAGGTTTTAGTTTTTGGGTAATTCCATGTCAAATTAACCAAAAAGTAATTGTTTTCAAATGTGTTACTACCGATTTTATTGATACTTTTGTTGACTCCCTGAATCCAAATATAATTTTAAAAAAATTCTATCTGCTACCGTTTTTTAGCTATACGGATCTGAAAATAGAAAAATATCACTTTTTGACATATCCGTTCATTTAAAATTATATTTGTATTCTGGGAGTCAACGAATATAAATATAAAAAGTATCAATAAAATCCTAAGTAGTCATTTAGAGTGAATTGTAGATTTGACATGGAATTACAGTTGGTCTTCATCATATTCTGCATCATATTCTTCTTTTTATATTACAGGTTATTTATCTTGTTCCTTCAGATTTGTTAGCTTTATTAGTACTATTAACATTCTCAGTAGTGTTATTAGCTACTGTATAATTATATTGATTACTTCCAACATATCCCTGTGATTTTTGGGCAGGGCTGTAGTGATTTGACTCAAGTATAATATACATTGGTGACGCATGTTGTTGTAAGTGTGAAGCTGAACTTTGACTGTAACTAACAGGAGTCGGTATTTGTTGAGCATAGTTGTATTGGCCAGCAGCACGTGATGGCGTGGCGTAATATGGTTTTAATGATGATTGTGGTTGTAAATAAGGTCTTATAGCTAGATTTGCTGCTGATCCTTGATAATAGTTACCCGAAGACTGTGGCTCTTGGCCAGAGCAGTAGTGTCCGTAAGAAGGTGATGCCCATGGCTGTTGTTGTAAGTATGATATAGAACTTTGACTGTAGTGGGCAGGAGCTTGTATTTCTATTGTAGCTTGATGTGGATTATACAGATTATAATTAATCGGAGTCTGTGGATAAACAACAGGGGGCCCGTAATTAAATACTGGGGCCACCATAGCAGAACTGATTACGCTATTTAGGCCTTGAAGATTTTCATCCAATGTCAAAATTAATCCCAAAAAGAATACTATTACTTTCATTTTATTATGCGCTTTATAAACTTCTTTGTGTTAAATATTTAATAAAATAGAAGAGTATGCCTGTTGGTAGTTCTATGGCTGGGGTTTATATACATATTTTAGTTTTGCTATTAAATATTTGCAAAAACTAAGAAGAATCAACTTATTACATGTAAGAAATGAAATTTGATTGCAGCACTATGACGTGTCTTTTTACAAAATTGTTATCTTAAACGTTTTTTAAATGTTTAGTTTTTTTTTCTTTAACTGGTGTCTGGGGAACGTGCTACTTCTGGTTTATGATTGCTAATGAAAACTTTTTCATTGATACGCATTAATCTAGGTTAATAATGAAGACTTAATTATTTAAGTTAAAATTCAGCTTACGCAACTCTTCATAATGAATTGTGGAAATAGCACGTTAAAGAGTTTATTAAACTTAAAAAGAGCGATACTCGAAAAATGAAAAAGCGGCACTCTGAAGAAAATAGTATTGAAAAGTAAAATGTCTAAAATTAATGGGAAGATGTATTTAATAGACTTTTTGCTTTAATAATGATGTTATTAATAAATATAGATAAATATATGACCCAAACAATTGAAAAACTAAACCAGTCAAGTGCGATTCAGACTCACACACGCTGGTTTCCCTGCCATGTTCAATATTCAAATTTAAAAGTACAAGATTTTATGTAATTGTTTTCTCTATTTTAAGGGGGCAGCTTTTAATGTTTAAGTTTATGTTGTTATTACTTGCGTTTAAAATAATTTAAGTACCTATAGGGACACCTTTAACTTTTAATTTGTTTATACTTGTTATTATAGCGAGAATATCGCAAAATAAATTTTCAAAATTTTGTTATTGTAAACCGTACTTATTGTAAATTTAAAGGGTCTATCTATCACGATTCAAAAATGTGATTATATACCGAAAATCGCGTGACTATTGAAACACCCTTTAATATTTAATTTTATTTGTTATCTTGTTTTTATCCTTTTTAATCATATATGAAACTGGTAAATATCCCCAAGACTGGCTAATATCTACTTTTTAACGATCAAAAAAAAAAAAAAAAAAAAAAATGCTAGCAGTCATTGGAACTGCCTAAAGTAGTAAAAACTAGTAACACATATAATGTAAATAATTTACAATGTAATAGTTTACACTTTACAGTGATAAGATCATTTTATAATACCACACTTGAAGCTAATCAAAAGAAATTGCATTATATTTTACTGACCTTCTCTATTACTGTGGCGTGTACACTCTCCTGCACAAGTACGGAGTGTTATATGATGGGCAAAGGGTCATATAGATTAAATATCTATAAATATGGGGACACCCTTTAGTTTCCATTTTTATACTCATTGCTGTAGCGGACATATTAATATACGTTCTGTGTAAATTTTAAGCATCTGTCTGTAACGATTCTAAAGACAGTACCTATACTCTTTAATTTATAGTTTAAATTTACATACATACATACATATGTTATTATACCAAACATAGTAGTAGACATTATGTCTAACTTTGAAGTGATTGTCTACAACGGTTCCAAAGATACTGCCATATAGGTCAAATTACATCAATTATGGGGACACCCTTTAAAATTCAAGTTAAAATTTTATAATTGTTGTTATAGTAGACTTTTATAGAGGTTCTTTGTAAATTTTGTGTGTTTTTGTCTATAAATGTTTAAAAGTTTTGCAATACACATCAACTGTTGGGACACCCTTTATTTACGAAATTAAAATTTTATACTTGTTGTTGTAGTGAACTAAGCAATTCAGGTTCTTTGTAAATTTCAACCGTCTGTCTATAGCGGCTAAAAAATTTGGCAATATACTTACATCAATTATTGGTACACCCTTTAATTTCTAATCTGAAATATTTTACTTGTTATTATAACGTATATAGTAATGGATTTTCATTCCTATTTATAAGCGTATGTCTGTAACGGTTCAACAGATAGGTATAGATATATATATATATATATATATATATATATATATATACATATGTAGGTCAAATAACTTTACCTATGGGGACACCCTCTAATTGTTAAGTTTAGTTTAGTTTTGTATGGTATTAATTTTTACTATTAGGAGCTAAAGTGCAACACTTTTTTTTTAATTTTAATTTAGTGCCCTTTACGGTTCATTATACAGAAAAAAAACTAGTATGTTGTATGGGGGCACCCTATAATTTTCTTTTTAAATGGACCAATCTGTAACCATTAACTTTGTAATGAAGTAGACATTTTCAAATTTGGTTTAGAACCACCACCTAAATAACTATTTTTAATTCCTAATAAAAAAATTATTTAAATATTTTTACTATAAAGTTTCGTAAAAAAAAAGCTTGTGTTAAGTTTTTGTTTATTCGTAATCATAAAACAGCATTTTGTTATTTAAAATACTATATGTACATTAGGGGTATAACCAATTTTTTGGCATAGTACCATGAGGTCAACCATGTACTAGTAACCACGAAAATCTTAATCTTTTGTAATTTTTCTCAAAGAAGTTCACGCAGCAATTGGTTGTTCTAAACAGGTGTATAAAAAATTATTTAAAAATTTATGTGTTTTTAGGGTTCCCTACACAAAGTGTAAAAATGTAACCCTATTGTTTTGGCTACAATGTCTGTCCGTCTGTCCGTCTGTCAGTGTCTTTTATCTCTGGAACCGTAATAGGTAGACTCTTGAAATTTTCACAGATGATGTATAGCTGTTGCCGCTAAAACAACAAATACTAAAACTTATAGGGTGTTCCGCTAGAGAGGTGTTATTCACGAATATGTGTTTATTTCTTGAATTGTAGGAGGCATAGACTCAAGATTTAAAAACAATAATTAAAACTTAGTTCGCTATGTAAACAAGTATAAAAAAAATTAACCTAATAATTAAAGGGCGTTCGGATAGTGGCGTGATATGCATGTAAAAGGCCTAAGTTTTGAACCATAATAGGTAGACTCTTAAAATTTTCACAGCAGGTGTATAACTGTGGCCACTGTAGCAATAAATACTAAAACTTATCGGGTGTTCCGAAAGTGAGGTGTTATTTGCCGTTATGTCTTTATGTCTTGAGCTATAGGAGGCAACCACTTAAAATATGCAGCCAGTAATTAACACTATGTTCGCTTTCTATTAAATTAAACCTTAAAATTAAAGGGTGTTCCGAGAGTGACGTACTTTGCGTGTATATGGCCTAAGTTTTGAATAATAATAAGTAGACTCTTGAAGTTTTTACAAGAAGTTTATTACTACGGAAACTATAACAAATAATAAAAATTAAAGGGTTATCCATCAGTAACATGTTTTTGACGTATATTACCTAATTTTTTGAACCGCAATAGGTAGGCCTGATATCTTTATAGAAAGAGTGTTACCATGGCCGTAATAACAACGATTCCTAAAATTTAAAGGGTGTTCCCATAGCGATGCAATTTTCGCGAATATGACTTTGTATTTTAAAAAGAAAAGGATGCCCCATAAGACATGAAAAAATTAACAACTTGAGTTTTTCAAGGCGTACTAGACATAGTACGGAACCCTACGTCTGTGAGACTAACTCGTACTTGACTGATTTATTTTAATTACTCAAAGTTACATATACATAAGTATAACAAACAAGAAAGATGATGAGTTAGTTATTGAAAGATAAAAATTTAAGATGTAAAGTTCGAAGAAATTTACAGAAAGGATAAATATCCTGAACAACTTTAATGACGCTCTCCGCACAGATATTACTTCTTTGGTGGTTTCGGATTATTGAATCCAATGCTTAATAAAGCACTTTTTACCAGATTTAAATCTTAAAAATGATTGTTATAAAACTTCGATTTCGTCGCGAAATCTTTGGTCTGAAAACCATATGTCAAACCATTTTTCGCAGATAAACTCGCATATCGGATACAAGTCATACTGATATTTTGGAACGGTGTTTTGTTATTAATTTTTGATTTTTTTTCGATTATAAAGGTTAAAGATACGTTTTAGTTTGCGAAAAAATGTCTTACCATCTCTAAATATTATTATGTATATATGTATGTATGTATGTATGTATGTATGTATGTATGTATGTATGTATGTATGTATGTATGTATGTATGTATGTATGTATGTATGTATGTATGTATGTATGTATGTATGTATGTATGTATGTATGTATGTATGTATGTATGTATGTATGTATGTATGTATGTATGTATGTATGTATGTATGTATATATATATGTATGTATGTATGTATGTATGTATGTATGTATGTATGTATGTATGTATGTATGTATGTATGTATGTATGTATGTATGTATGTATGTATGTATGTATGTATGTATGTATGTATGTATGTATGTATGTATGTATGTATGTATGGATGTATGTATATTGCTTTATTGTAAATAGTCCCTCATTTGTTAACACAATGTTAATTTTAACAAAGAACCGTTAGCAACATTGCAATGTTTGGATTTGAAAACAAAACAAAATCGTGTGCTGAGCAGGGTTGTCAGATATGGCGATTTCTCGCCAAACGTGGCGATTTTCAATCTTATTTGGCGATCAAATTTTGGATTTGGCGACATGGCGACTTTTTGCCGTTTTTTAAAAAAGTTAGCGATATTGTTGGCGATTTTTCATTGATTTTTGGCCAATATTAGAAACTGAATTAAGGAATATAAAAAGGGATAACAAAGAAATTCAAGTTTTAGAAGTAAATTGATTTTCATATTTAAATATGATTTTACTTCTAGAAACTTTCGAAACATATAAAATTATATAAAGTTCACGAACATTTTATATTTAAAAAAGTTTTTCATATCTAAAGATGATTTTATTCTGGAAACTTTATCTCTTAATTTTGAAATGTTGCAATTTCTTATCACAAACATAAATTCTTGTTTTCCAACTTCTCAACTTATCAATTAACCATAATAGAAAATAATCAGCCTTATTGTGTAAGGCGTTGTAGTTTTACGTCAGCTAGCATAGTCGATGACGTTTCTTAATTTTTTCCGTACCGTGCAAAAAAGGCCTACGACATTTTTTGTAATAGAAAAAATATTGCAGTGATTAAAAGTTAATAAAAATTATTGTTTAATTCTGTAATTTTTTAATTAAAGTTTATTCTTTAATTTCCTATTTTCTTAACTGATATAAAGAATTTCAACAGTTTTCCTTTATCTTAACTTCATTTTTACACATTTTTATCGTTTCGTCTTCTGTTTTGATTTTTTTTATTATACCTTTCGACTTCTTTAAATGAGAGGTTCACATTGCTAATAACTCAGATTAGATCATGAGTTGCTTGGAGCGAATGTCATATTTAGTGTTCAGCTTTTGTGCATCTTTTTTCGGATATGAAGTATATAGATAAAAAAATTTCGTTGCGAATTATAATATTATAATAGATTTTGAGTTGTAGTTTTTGGCGTTATCAACTCAAACAATACGCATTTTTCAAAACGCCTTGTTTTTTATACGACAACGCCTTACACAATAAGGCCGATTAACTTTTGTTTTAGAAATATTGTAAAATGTGTGATACTCTATCTAATTATATACAGCTATAGTTATGCACTTGATGCCTTGGTAATTCCAATTAATTTTTTAAACTTATTTTTTACATACAAAGGAAGTTTATTATACTGTCTAAGTTGAAAGAATATTTTTTACACATTCGTGATTAATTTTATAAAAAAATTTATTTACTGCGAAATACATGCTAGAAATTTTATGAATTGAAATAAGGTAAGTGGCAAACATCTTTTGATCTTTGGTAATATTGAATAAATTTAATTCCTATAAAACATAATCTAAATAAAAACACGGTGACAAATACCTTAAGGATGGGTATGTTCATTATAATAACTACTATTTTTCATTATTTAAAGTAAAAATTTTACCTTTTTCGTGTTCAATAATCATTTTAAATAAAAAGTAAAATATTTATATATTTTGACGAATTTTTCTCTATTTTTGGCGAATTTTAGCTATTTCTATTAAATTTCCTTTCTGTGATTTGTTAAAAATATTTTTAAAATTAAAAAATATTGTATATATTGGAGACAAATTTGTACAAAAAACTGGTTTGGCGATTTTTCACATCGATTTTGGCGAAATGAGTGAAAATAAATCTGACAACCCTGGTGCTGAGAATAGTATGAGCAATGTTTACATTGCTGAGAATAGTGTGAGCAATGTTTATATTGCTCACACTATTCTCTCTGACACATACATACCAGTGTTGGGATCTGACAATATTTAAATTGTACCGTCACAGTGATAAAAAAAACCAAATCAGCATCAATTGTACCAACATTTGACATTAAGTAAAAAAAAAAACAAGCAAATCATACCTACAGTCGCTCGACATTAAAATAATCTATTCAAACTTTAAATACTAGTGAATTTTAAAGTGATGATTCCTTGAATTTATTTTCTGTGGATATAAGTCAACGAAAATCAAAGCGTATACAAATTTTCAACATTAAGGTAAAGCGAATCCCGCAATTCCTAAAATAAATACCAAGAAACCCAAAATTGCGATTTTAGACTTTTGCCCATAACGTCTTCTTTTCCGATCTCTTTGGTATTTTAGAACATATAGCCTAATGTCAAAATTTCAATGTGAAATGGATCAAATTGAAGGACCCCCATATTCTCAAAGGATCATTTGGTTTAAAATATAAAATTTTTATGTAAATAATATTTTTATACACATATTCCTTAAGAATTTGTTTTATAAAAAATGATTGATGGCCCTTTTTTAGGCTAAAATACACAAAAATGCATTAATTTTGAAGTTTTTAAATTTAAGATCACCTAGTTGTTAACTGAGAAAATATATCATTTTGAAATTTTCCCGCAATATCTCAAATTTTTCTTGCTAACTACGAAAAAAGCTTTTAAAAATATACTAATACTAAATAGATCTTGCAATCGAACAAAAATTGAAGAAATGCCAAGCCATAAAAAAATTCAAGGTGTCCGGTTCTCAACTTTGATTTGAGGCCACATAGCGCCATCACTGGCCAGTCAATGATGCCCAGCTTCAAAACTTAAGTTCAGGTACTCCTCTGCTATATGTATGTCAAATTTTGGATCAATCGGACCTGCGCTTTACTACAATTGCCATCATTTGCTTGAAACTTCACCAAAGTCACCGGGTATTAATCCGATTAAGTAGGCCATTATTGAAATTGTACCAAAGCAGTATCAAAAATTTCGCATTTAGCAAAAAACAAACAAAACACATAGTAGCTCGACATTAAAATAGCACAAATCAGAACTTTTATACTATAGTATTTGGAAATAATACTATTTGAAATTGGTCCATTGAAAATCTGTTTTTGTTGCTTATTTACAAACTATTGTATGGCCAAAATACTTAACCATTTCATAAGCAAACGGCTTGCTTAGGAACTTGCTTCCAGCAACTGCTTGTATCTTAATCCGATAGAGTATTATTGGAGTTATTTTTAATACTATTTGAAGAGTCGTCTAATAACCAAAAAAGACTACGATTTCTCACTTAAGAATAATTGTGGTAAAAGTGTAGGGCTACGATTTCTCACTAAAAAAAAAGGAAAACAAATTTAGCAGCCGAAAACTGCTCGAAACTTAATAAGGCGATGCAAAAACCTTCAAATGCCGTAGTTCAGCAAAATGGTCTTCCATACTAAATTACCTATCAAAGGTTATCAAGGTAAATAATAAATAATTCTTGCAAAAAAAAAAACCGACTTCAAAACCGACAAACTTAACCTTCCTGACCATTTCGTCGGTCTGTGAGACCGATGAATCACTTTTGTGTTAATTTCACGAAAACAAAAAATTGCAACACCATCATTCTCTCAGTATCTTCATTATTTCTCATTATACAGCAACGTTTAGTGTAACAAGTGCGTTTCAGTTAAAGTGTTGTACCGGTGATTGCTAATCAGACGGTCTGTGAGACCGACTTATGGTTAAGTGTCACATTTTCGACAGGTAAGCTGGTTTTGCTAAATTGCAAATTTTTAGATGGAAATGGACAATTAGAGATCAGTTTATATGATTTAATAAAAGAATTATGTTCAAAGTTAATTATCGTGAGATTTTCGTTAGATATGGCAGATATTGAGCGCGTAAGAGCTTTTCTGAATGAAATCGATTCAGATCTAGATTCGGATGTGAAAAGTGGTACTGAATACGAAGATAATATTGATGTGTATGAAGCAAACACTGATACTGAACAAGAAGACTCAGAGGAAAGTGATGTTGAAGATTTACAGGATGCTGAATCGAGCCACAAGCTCTAACGACTGATTGAAATTTACAAAGACGAACGTCATAATGAGGCATATATTTTAAGCATTTTAAAATTAATATTTTTTTAGTGTTCCTGTTTTTTCTTGAATTCATTTTAGAAAACCAACATTTTATAAATGTTGTGTTTTATGAATGAATTTTTGTTTTTATTTTTATATGAGGTCTAGGATCAAAAATGCCAAATTATTGTGATGAAATATAAATTGATGCTGTGAGCTAAAAAAACTTAATTTTGTTTTTTTTCTTACTTCAGTTATTTCAGATTAGCTTGTTAAATATGACCACTGCAAAGGTTTCGAAAACTTTAGACTAGTTTTGAGATACCGAGAAATACTTGAAATCGGTCTGAGAGACCGAGAAATGTGAAGATGTCGCAAAAAAATGAAAATAGTCAGGAAGGTTAAAATCATGTTTCTTTCAGACAAGTTGAAATTTACAAAAAAAACCTATATTTTTTTTTTGTAAATTTCAACTGATTATATATATCACTTCAAAAATTTGGCCATATACATATATCAAATTATATTAACTATTGAGACACTCTTTAATTCTTAAATTCATATTTTATACTTTTTATTATAGCGGACTTAGCAATACAAGTTCTTTGTAAATTTCAACTGTCTGTCTATAACGATTCAAAAGTTTGGCCCTATATAAATCAAATTAAAGCAACTAAAGGGACACCCTTTAATTTTTAATTTTAAATATTTATACTTATTATAACAGATCATATTAACGAAAATTCTGTGCAACTTTCAAGTGTTTGTCTATAACGGTTCAAAAGATACAATGTAAATAAAGGTGAAATTACGTCACCTATGGGGTCACCCTTTAATTTTTAATATTCTTTTTTTATTACTTCTTGTTATTGGGAGCTATAGTGATACGCACTTTTTTTTTTTTAATTGGTGACCTTTAACGTTGATAATACACGTAAAAACCATGTATGTTGTATGATGAGTCGATGGTACCAAATTTGGTACAAATCCCAACACTAGTGTGTATGGGTGTGTGATGAATTAATGTGATTCATAATTGCATGGTTTTCAAAAGGTGTTTACTGCAGTGGTTTCCCGTTGCCTTCTGAAGGGTTTAAAGTTTTTCGTCTTTATTTCCGCCAGAGGTATCTGGGTGGCATTTCCCGATCCGCCAACTGGGGACGGCTGCATGGTCCTACGATAAAAATTGTCTGCAGAGAAATTTTTCTAATAATGAAAAAGTCTTCTATAGATGTATTTGTTTTATCAATATAAATAAATTTTAATAAAAAAAAATTTATCAGGATTAAAATATTTTTTAAAGAAAATTATCTCCTACACCAGTTCATAACAGGAGCATAAAAAAATTTTCAAAAAAAAAAACCCCATAGAGAAAAATTTTTGAGCAAAGCAAATTGAAATTTATTTTCTTTCAATTATTTTATTTTTTTTTAAATGTTGCTATTATTTTCTTCTTTTACAAAGCCACTTGAAAGTACATCAACTCACATGTTATACTGTAGCATACACATATTATTCTTATAAATGTTTTCGGTTGAGAGTGATGGTTTAAATTAAAGAAGAAAATAAACCGTAATCTATTACTCTAAATGAAATTGATATAGTGGCACATATGTAACGTAACAAACCAAGTCGTTGGGAAAAGCCTCCAGTCCTTAAACATTAAGAGCAACAAACAATATTCCTAAATATTCAATAAAAACAACAAGCAACTAAAAATAAAAAAATAACAAAATGATGCTGACCAACAGCAAACAACGTTTGTAGCTTGAGAAAGCGTTCGACCGACCGACCGACCGACCAACCATTTCATATGACTAAACATTTGTAAACGTCTGTTGAATTTTTTCCCGCTTACATATTAAACACAAAAAAACGACTCTTACATTTCAAAACAAACTTGCTCCTAAAATTATTTCCTAGTACCTCACACCACTTTAAGAAGAATTAAGATTACAATAAATGGAACACATAAGTATGCATAGTACAGTGTGTGTTTGGAGTAGTTTGTTCAAGCTTCAGCAGGATAGTCCATAAATTCCTTGTGTAAAAATCTCACAACCTCATTATGTGTATCTTTTCAAAGCATAGTTGTCCAGGCATATTGTGTTATATATACATATATACATATGTGTGTGTTGTATATATATGTATGTAAGTATGTAAGTAATATTCAGAGCTAAATGTAATAGAGTGATGCGTAGACCTGCATAGCGTCACTAAGTCTTTTTGCAACTTGGTTTTTATTTCGTTTTTTAGGGTTCCGTACCCAAAGGGTAAAAACGTAACCCTATTGTTTTTAGAACAAACCCTATTTGTTTACAAACAGTAATTAAAACTTAGTTTGCTCTGCAAAAATAAACCTAAAAAGTAAAGGGTGTTACGATAGTGACGTGATTTGCATGCATATGGCCTTAGTTTTGAATCATAATAGATAGAGACTTGATATTTTAACAGAAGAGTTCTAACGGTAGCTGCTATAGCAACAAATACTAAAACTGATAGGGTGTTCCGAAAGTGACGTGTTATTTACGTTTATGTCTTTATTTCTTTAGCTGTAGGAGGCAACCACTTCAAATTTGAAGGGAGTAATTAAAACTATGTTCGCTTTATAAGCCTGTATACAAAATTAGACCTAAAAGTTAAAGGGTGTTCTGATAGTGACGTGATTTGCATGTATATGAACTAAGTTTTGAACGATAATAGATAGACTATTGAAGTTTTTACAGCAGGTGTATTACGATGGCCAATATAACAAAGAGTAAAAATTAAAGGGTGTTCCGACAGTAACGTGATTTGCATGAATATGACCTAATTTATTAACCATAACAGGTAGACTCTTGAAATTTTTACAAATGGTGTATTACTATGATCTCTATAAAAAACAGTGACGTGAACCGTAATAGGTTGACTCTTCCAATTTGTACGAAGGTATGTTGTCACGGCTGCTATTATCTTCTTAATCCTAATAGATAGACTCTTGATATATTCATAGAAAGAGAATTGCCATGGCCGCTATAACAAATAACAAAATTAAAGGGTGTTCCGAAAGAGACATGATTTTTACGTAAATAGATTAATTTTCTAAACCGTAATAGGTATACTCTTGAAATGTTTACAGTAGATGTTGTACTTTGACCGCTGTAATAATTACTAATATCTAAAGGGTGTTCCAGCAGTGACATGTTTTTCAGGTATATTACCTTATTTTTTATAGAAAATGTATTACCATGGCCGCTATAACTACAATTATAAAAATTTAAAAGGTAGTTCAATAGTGATGAAATTTTCGCGAATATGACTTTAATTTTAAAATTAAAGGGTGCCCCATAAGACATGAAAAAATTAAAAACTTGAATTTTTAAAGTTGTAATAAACATAGTACCGAACTCTACGGGTGTGAGTCTAACTCGCTTTTGACTGATTTATTTAGTTTTTAGTGCGTCCTTGTTTGTTACTTGAAGTCAAGTAGAGAGAAAAATCGAAATACGTATGTATAGGTATATGTGCTGATGTTTTTTCGTTTCCGTTTTGCAACTGTAGTTCCCCCTATTTCATTTTGCCACATCATTATTTTATTAACTTCTTGTTTTTATTTTAAATGAATTGCTGCTGCTTTAATATATGTTGTATATTGTTTAGTATATTTGTTTTATTTTTATGTGTGATTGTGGATGTTTTGTATAAAGATCATTATTAATCTGGATAAAGCGTATGGATTTGCTTTATGGTGCTTAATTTATAAGAGAGTATTAATCACTGCCCCATGCATGAAATAATAATAAAATCTAAAGTGAATAGCAGGGCCAAAAATGCAATGTGTTTTAAATGCTGAGATCTGTTCAGAGATATCTATACATATAATAAAATAGTAACTCATTTCCGTCTGTCTGTCTGTATCTTTGATTTTCTTTTGTGTTTGCATCACGTAAAAACTACTGCCTGAATTTTAATAAAATTTTGTGAGAAGGTACCTTAGGATCCTGAGGATACTTTCCTATCTCATTTCCAAGAGAAAATGAAAAACGCATAAATTTTCGGTTTAAAACTGGAATATTTTCAAGACACCTTTTTATTTTTGAAAGTGGGAGATTTTAAAACTATTGCTCAACAGATGGCGCCAGTTGAAAAAATTTGTATTTAATTTGTATTTATACTTTGTGGAATTACATTGTTTATAAAATATTTTAAACACCTCGTACAGAGGTTTACAATAATTTTTAGAATTTGTTAAAAATTTTAGAATTTTATCCAGGGATGGTTACCTTTATATAAAGTAAATACATAAACCATAACTGAATCACTATAAAAGTAAGAGTCGAAGGCTTGGATTCCTGTACCATCTCCATTTAACATATATCTGCCGATGGTTCTAGGTCTTATGCTTCCCAATGCTGGACATTACCAAATGTTGTTCTGTCTCAGCCTTTGCCTGGTACAGGCTGTAAGTACTTGTTCTTTCGATTTTTATCTTTGCCTGGTGATATTTAAAGTTTCCATACTGTCTTACTGATGCAGTTATCCAGCTTACGGCGGTTATCATAACACTTTAATATTAAATAATAATATTAAATAGGATGTTATCGGTTTCCAGTTTTAGGTTGTTATAAGTGAACTTTACCCCCGTCTAAATTAAACATAAAAAAAAAATAACGCTGACATTACGTTAGTGTTAAGTATAGACTGCCCAGGTTAATGTTTTTGGCACGTCTTAACATGGTGTTTTTAGTTTTACACAAATATTTTGAAACAGCGCCATCTGTTGCTCAACCGTACTACTAATCTCTTCTTTGCTATAAGCATTCAAACAACATTAATAGAAAACAGCAAATTATGGCCAATCATAACATTAACATAAATACGTATTCGCCTATAACAACATAAACAAATTGAAACCGGTGCTCTGACATCATTATGTTTATGTCTTGTTCGAATCGCTGGCTTCACTAGCTAGCTAGACGGTAGTTAAACGAAAAGTGTCAGCTTTTCTAACCCTTAACTGTTGACGTAAGGTTTATTATTCTAAAGCAATGCCATATTTTCGCTGCCGTCTAATTATTGCCACATTTTTTGCCTCTAGAATTTTTTCTTTTGACACTAAAATTTTAATTTTTTAATGGGCATATCGGTAACTTAGTTGCCAAGTTATGAATACCGCCTTCAGTTCCCTTAATCGTATCCAAGCAACTTTGAGCACTTTGTGCCGAGAGAATATTGTTGCTGGAGTAACTTTAAAGATTAACACGTCTACATGTTGAGAGACATTCGTGTTCATCTCTTCCAACCTGACTTTTTCACGTTAGGCGAGGCTTTCTTGTCCATCGCGGTCGTATATTTTCGGTCCTGTATGATTTTATTAAAATTAAATTTTATAAAATTCCCATTAATGGAGAGCTCCATATTGACAAGATCTAACTAAGAGATTGTTGCCGCCCGTCACTATGACAAGTCGACTTGCTGACATTATACTTGGTAATGGTGTGTCATACACTAGGGTGCCGGCTAGCCTACAGTCAAAAATAGACTTAACCTAAAAGTTAAATGATAATAAATTAAACTATTTTCTGAGAACAATATAAAGCCATAAATCGATTATATGGCCTGCTAAAAAAATTCCTGTAATTATTTTATTCTTGCTCACACACACACACACACATGTGTTAGATATTTAATTAAACAGTTTAAATTCTATAAATTATTCTATGACCCTTAAATACTACTATTCCTAGCCATAATTCACAGCAGGATTTTATAGCACACGAAAAAAAAAATCTTTAAAAAATATGACCTCATTAACAAGATACATTTTTACTGTTCCGTTTACTATTACCCTTTATGTAAAAAAAGCCTTGCAAAAAAAAGAAAAAGAAACCTTTTTTTTACATTCTCAAAATGCTGTAAAGAGAGAAATAAATATATAAAAGATACATTGAATATACGGGTACATACTCGTAAATATATAAAAAATGTAGCAATAAATATCTGCCATGTTCTTGATGAAGTTGTTCCTTTTTTTCGGGCCCAAAAACACTGAATACCTTAGTGGTAGGCCAAACACAAATATTCTAGGCACACAAATACCAATAAATAAATTAAAATAAATTTTTAATATTATTGAAATATTTGCAACGATTTATTTTTACTCAATATAGTTTTACTTCCTTTAAGAAAAACCCACTTAGGGAAACAAAATTAAACATTGGCAGCATACATTCGTGCTTTGAGGCAGGAAAATACCTTAAGGTTTTTTCACTCCTTCAATTTTAATTTTAGTTTTGTTTTCTTTTTTTATATTAATTTTCTAGTCCTTGTAAAATAAAAATGTTATTGATTTCTTGGTAGTTTTTCTGACTGTTGAATATTAAATGGTGCAAATATATGTACATGATAGGAAAAAAGGGTTGATGGCTTATATATTTGTTGCACAGCAATTCACAGTGGGCCGAATGAATAATAAATGGTAATAAATATACAACTGTTAAGCTATAGCTTAAGGCCATGATTCACTATCATACTCATAGTCGTACGATCTGTCAAAAAATGCATGTGTGCTCAAAAAGTATGATAGTGTGGCTTAGAAATGTATGTGTGTGACACACTTTTTGACAAGTCGTACGATTTGATAAACTTTTGAAAAAATTCATAAAATATTGTTTTTCTATGCGATCAGAGTTGCAAAAACTTATTTTGTATGATAGTGTGGCAGGACAGAATTCTGTCAGATTTTTGGTTGATTAAATCGTACGATTGTGTAGGATAGTGAAGCCTGGCCTATAATAAAAACTACTGGATGGATTTAAACAAAATTTTGTGAGGAGGTACCTAGACATCGTGTTTCCAATATAGGATAATTTTTATATCCAAGAGAAAGTGGATAAAAAGCAGTAAAATTACGAAGTTATTTTAATAGTAAAGTAAATACATAAACCATATCTGAACTGATGTAACCACATACATATGCATACTTTATTTTTTATAAACTAAATACATAAACTGATCTGTAGCATAGTTTAAGGAGGCACTAAAATGTAAGGGTCTTTGGTGTGGATTGCTTTCAAAGCAAAATCGAACAAAATATTGCAAGGATGCTGACAAAGTGGCGGGCACAGCTAGTTAGGAATATATGTATGTATATAGAGTAACATATTTTTTAAATGCGTTTGATTCTTAAATAGATGAGATCCCTGTTTTAAAACCTAGATTCATTAAACACACAGACAGCGTCAGGATACCGACTACAAACTGTCAAAAATAAAATACACACGTTTATAGGTAAACGATTATTTTGAAGCCAGCAAAGCTACATGGCTACACAACCACCGTAGCGGCTGTAGTCAACTTAGGTTAATTTCTATTTATTCCACAAAAGAAAATGTCACAAAATTGTACATTAAAAATTCATATACAAACAAAAAAGTTTTGGAGGAAATATTTATTATTTTTTGAAAAAGTTATTTAATTTCATAAAATCCAAATAGGTATTTCTACAACAATGTCAGATTATACGATGTACCTGTCATCTTCAATATCATTAAATAGCTGACTACACGGCGACAATTGTAGCTAACGGAATTTGTTTCGATTTACCTGCGTCGCCGCTGTCTTCTATTTCTTTAAAGCATGACTAATTACTTTTTTCTCATACGACTGACTTATTTTAATTTATGTAAAGAGTCAACAATATGAATAATGCTGTATATGTTTGTGTAAATAAAATCACCGTGGTGAAGGGTATAGAAGATTCGGCACGGCCGAATATAGCACTTTTACTTGTTCTTCTTTACTTTGATTTTCTTTCTTTGAAACTTATGCATTTCTCCGTTACCATAACACCTAAATACATATATGTATGTAATTTGGCAAGTGCGGTATTTATCCATACTGCCTCTTCTAATTTTTCACTATTCTTAGCACCGTTTCTAATTGATCCTCCCAAATAGTGTAGCTTCACACGTTTCATAATTAGCCTAGGGTCCACACGTTTTAAGTTCTCCATATGCTGAAAGAAAAAAGAATCAAGAAATTTTCACAGTTTATTATTGAATACACGGATGGTAAAATAGGGTACTTATTTGTTTGATATTCGACGTGGGCGTGGCACCTCCCATACAAAGTAAATATTAATCATCGTATATCTTGGTAACAGTAATAGGTAGTGTCTTGAAATTTCGCACCCGTTACCTATATATTAACTTTAATAGTTTAGCGAAGCACAGACTGAATTGGAATAGTGGGCGTGGTACCACCCATACAAAGTAAATATTAATCATCGTATATCTTGGTAACAGTAATAGGTAGCGCAATGAAATTTTGCAACAGGAACCTCTATATTAACATGCATAGTTTAGAGAAAGATAGACTGGATTGGAATAGTGGGCGTGGTACCTCCCATAAAAAGTTAAAAATTCTTATCGTGTTAATATGTATAGTCAAGCAAAAAACAGATTGTTTGGGAAGAGTAAACGTCGTACCTTGCATATAAACTGAAACATTTTTGATGTGAGAATAGCGTGCGTTTTCGAGTTAGAGGTTGGCCATACTTTTATTGTATTTTTTGTGGATGGGTGTAGCGCAGCGTACTGGGGATAGCTAGTTACTTTATAGTATTTAATTATCTGAGATTAATTAATTTATTCATAACTAGCTGTGCCAGCCACTTCATCAGCGTCCTTATTTTGCTTTGAAAACAATCCACTTTAAAACTCGTAATGTTGTAGGTCTTCAGATAAGGTTTATGTAATTACTTAAAGGTACCCATCCCTGGGTAATATCTCAGAAACATAAGCTCTATATATAAATCTAAAATTTGTACAGTGTTTGAAATTATCCGCTGACAAAAATAAAAGTTTTGCCAAGTTTGCAGTACCATTGAATCGGTAAAATTGCGTACCTTTACTACTTGTTCCCCCTCTTTCTTGGTAATGATATATTTTTGAACCACGATACTAAGGTACCTCTTCATAAAATTTTATTATAATTCATTCAGTAGTTTTTATGTGATACGAACACGGACAGACAGACAGTCAGAAAATCACATTTTTATTAAATGTATAATAACAATTAATTTATTTAAAAGAAATTGGAAACGAAAAACATTTTATGACCCACAAAAAGGTTTCTTACCATCTATCTACGTATACAAGATGATCAAAAACAGAAAAATGTGAAATATGGAAAAAATCGCAACAAATGGCGCAAAAACGCGCAACGTTTTTTCTACAGTCTAAAAGTAGAGATCGCAAATTTTATAGTGATATATAACATTTTTAAAATCGCAATGGAGATCACTCTCAAAAATCCTTTCACTTTTTTTGGATAAAAAAGTGTTAAAAAAAATATTTTTTTTTTAATTTTGATCGACATTTTTTTCATCAAAATTAACAATAAATTTTTCTAAAAATTAATAAGGGTAGCTGTTAAGATAGCCTTTCACAGAAAAAAAAAATCAATACAAAATCTTTATTCGTTAAGCCACAAAAAAATATATATCGCAAACCTTTCAATAACGTAAGTATAAACTCAATAAAAACGTATGCGATTTACTCCGCTTTCCTGATTTTAACAGCGTCCCAAAACGACAGATTTTAAGCAAAAGTCTTGGAAATTCACTAATCGATGCTGAATTTTGTTGTTGTTGTTGTTGGCGAGCTGCGTACACTTAATTTTTACATTTCTTAAAATTAATTGTTGGCCTAATGTCCGGCTAGATTGGCAAAATACCCCTCTGTGCAACGTTAGGCAAATTAAGATTTTCCAAATGTTTAAACTTTAATTTGTGGTTTCATTAACAGTACACGCTATCTCTTTGCGCAAGAAGCAAAAGCAAAAAAAGGTAAAATATCCTTAAATGTTATATTTCTTACTACTGCTTTATAAAAGACATAAAAATATCTAAATTATTAATTTGTAAATGTTGGTTTTTATACCCTCTCACCACTTAAACTATCGGCCATATGGTGTGAATGCTTGCAGATACTTTTTTTATTTATTCCATGGGCATACAACGCGTAAAAGTGTAAAAAATTACGATATTTAAAATTCAGTTTATTTTCCATTTTCCATTTTTGGTTTTTTGTTTTTCTTTTCTTTTTTTTAGTTTTATTTTGGGCCGCTTATACCTTGAGCGCATAGTAAGGACTTTATATACGGGTATAGTTTAAAAAAAAAATATATATTTATATTTATTGGGGTTTCAAGCTGATATGGTTTCATTATTTAAGTGCTTTACGAGTGTATGCGCGAGCTTTTATATTTGCAGAGCCATTGGTGAGAATGTTAAGAGGCCTTAAATGATATTGGTTTTTTATTTCAATTACATTTAGTGAAAATAGAAAATTTCGTAGTTTTTATTTTATTTTTAAGTAAGTTTATACATTATTTTAGACTATTTTTAACCATTTTATTATAAAGCCAAAAAAAAAAAAAATAAATCAGTCAAGTGGGAGTTAGACTCACACATGTAGGGCTCCGTACTATGCTCAGTACAACATAAAAATTCAAGTTGTTAATTTTTTATGTCTTATGGGGCACCCTTTAATTTTAAAACTAAAGTCGTATTCACGAAAATTGTATCATTATTGGAACACCCTTTAAATTTTAGTACTTGTTGTTATAGCGGCCATAACAACAATTACTAAAATTATATATATTATAAAAATATATATATTATAAAAATATCAGGAGTCTACTTATTGCGGTTGAAAAGAGTCTAGCTATTACAGTTTATAAAATAAAGCTACTTACGTAAAAATCATATCTTTATCGGAATACCCTTTACTTTTATTAGTTTCTATAGCCGCCATGGCAATTCCCTTTCTATAGATATATCAAGAGTCTACGTATTACGTTTAAAGAAATAAGTCACTGAACGTAAAAAACATGTCACTGTCGGAACACCCTTTAATTATTAGTAATTGTCATATCGGCCGTGGCAAAACATCTTCTGTACAAATATTCAAATATTCTACCTCAAAAAATAAAACGTTATACATGCATATCAATTCACTGCCGGAAAACCTCTTAATTTTTACTATTTGTTATAGTGGCCATAGTAATACACCTCCTGTAAAAATTTCAAGATTCTATCTATTATCGATGAAAACTTAGGCCATATATGCCAATCAAGTCACTATCGGAAGTCCCTTTAATGCATATTTAGGTTCAATTTTGTATACTTGTTTATAAAGCGAACATAGTTTTAATAACTGTCTGCAAATTTTAAGTGGTTACCTCCTACAGCTCAAGAAATAAAGATATAATCGTAAATAACACGTCATTCTCGGAACACCCTATAAGTTTTAGTATTTTTTGGTATAGCGGCCACAGGTGGAAATTTCAAGACTCTACCTATTATGGTTCAAAACTTAGGCCGTATATATGTAAATCACGTCACTATCGGAACACCCTTTAATATTTAGATTGATTTTTTATACTTGTTTATATGTATAGCGAACTAAGTTTTAATTACTGTTTGTAAATTTTAAGTGTATGCCTCCTACAGTTCAATAAATAAACACGTATACGTAAATACCACGTCTCTATTGGAACACCCTGTAATTCTGTTTAAAGATTGATTCTATCACGTCACGTGATACGCAAAGTGGATACGCGAATGTGGTAAAGTCACTGAAGCCACCATCTTATTTTATATAAATAAAATCAAATGTCGTTCATTGGTAATCTAATCACTTAAGAACGGCTGCTCAGATTTGGCTAATTTTTTGTTTTTAAATCTTCATTATAACCCAAGGAAATAGAAAGAAAAACTGACCACACCCACTTTTTTAATTTATCTAAAATCGAAGAACGGCTTAAAAGATTTGTCTTTTAATATTCATATTAAACCAATTTAAGTTTTTACAGAAATAAACATTTAGCACACGCCCATTTTTACACCCACTTCTTTGATATATCTAAAATTGATAAGCAATTATTATCGTGTACATAGAAGACTATAAAAGGTAGAAAAATCATGTACAAGTAACCCAGTTACTAATGTGAATAGTCTAGAAAAAGAATGGATTTATTTGGAAATGTGCGCGTGGCACCTGCCATACAAAGTGAAAAATTATTATCGTACACCTAAAGAACTACAACAGGTAGAGTCTTGAAATGTTGCACAATTAACGTTTAGATATATTAATGTACATGTAGCTAGTAGAAAACAGGCGGGATTGGAACTATTAATAAGAAATTCCCCTAATAATGTGCAATGCTGAACAAAAAATTTACTGGATTGGAAGTCTAGATATGGTAATCTTTAATAGGCAAGGTTTTGATATTAAATACGTCTAACCTCCGTCGACCAAAAAACTAGAAAAAAATTCCGATTTAATTGTAGGAATAGATCCTATATGAACTCGTTGAGCCACTGCTTCCCAGTGAGTCCCGTTGAGTCACCTGCTTACTTGGAAGCAGGTTTGTAAGGGAGAAATAAATAGACTCTTCCTTTCAACCTGCTTCAGGAAGGCATGATTTTTTGTATTGAGAATCGCTTTTGAAAGACATGAGTTTTATTCTACTGCTTACCAAAACCCTTATTTTTATCATTATTCTTATCATTATCCTTATCGTTATCCTTATACTTATTCTTAAAGGTACCATTAGTTAAAGAAGAAATAGCGAAACATGCAGAAATGTATTGTAAATTACCTTGAAACGAATCCAAATTACCTGGCTCTTAACATTAAGGATGATTATGGTTACATTCGTTTAGTAGGGATATATGTATATTGCTTCTCCTGGCCGAACATCAGAATAATGACTCTTGCTAGTCCAAATTGAGTATATATATTTTTTTCTTTAAGACTAAAGATATAATTACTAATTCTAGATATTTAGTTGCTATTAACAAAAAAAATTTATCATAAAAGTCAGTTTGGCGATAAATGCAATTTTATATTTAAATCAGTAAAAATAAAAAAAATTATAAAATTTGAAAACTTGTAAAACAAAGCTGCCAACAATACAGTAGTTAAAACAATCATGGCATTATAGTCATTTTATTATTAACAAACAAAACGCCAACACACAATTAATTTAACAAATTTTTTACAACAGCATACAAATACAGGGGAAATAAGCTTCCATTACAAGGTATAAATAGTAGACACACACACATAAAAACACGTACACCATAAACATAAATAAATTATATATTCAGAGTTTCCGCTACATGTGTTTTTTTGTTGTTGAAAAGATGTATATAATGTTTACTTAACACCACACACACACACACACACACACACCTGTATTTATTTTTTATTTTTTAATTTTTATTTTATTTGTTGGTAAATTGTTTGAGAATTTCTCGCTGTTGTTGCTCTTTAATGGTTATTTGTGTTTAAAGGCTCTTAATATGTATGTTTGTGTGGAAAAGGCAAAATGTGGCTATAATGTGTGTGTGTGTGTGGCTTTAAAATTAATTGGATTTATACGAGCACATGGACAATTAAAAGTTTTTGTGTGAATTATTTTGTCAGTTTTAATTCTCAAATAAAATTATTTAACCTGTTTTTTTAATTTTTTTGTTTTCAACTTTGTATTTAATAAAAGAAAATTAATTAAGATTAATGCTGCTTCATTTAAAGCAACAAAAAGGTGATTAGTGCAATGTTTATAGAAAATAAAAAGGTTTTTGTAAAGGAAATAAATTAATTAGTTTATACGAATAAAAATTAACTTTAATGTCTTTCAATTTATATTTAAAAAAAAAAGTATTTATAATTTTTTTAATGATTTTAAACATTATTTGCTTAAGGCTTAAGCCACAAAAGCATTTGCTTGAACCATTATAAATTAATTTAAAAAGGATTATTTCCGAAGAGCTTTGGACAAACCACAAAAATTTATCTTTTTCATACCTTCTTTAACATAAAAACGATCAAACTCTTTTATTTGATCGGCAATAAAAAATTTATAAAATTCGAACCGGAACTTAGAAAAAAAAATCAAATAAAAAAGGCATATTTTTCCTCTTTTTGTGATTATATTTAATATTATTTTTAGTCAAATATAAAAATATTTTTTTTTTTTGTATAAAATACTTTAATAAAACAGTATGATTAAACAATTTAATTGGGATCCATATTAAATATTAATTTATGGACCTTATTCGTAAAAAAATAAAGTTTACTTGAAGTAATTTTTATAAAAAATTTGGCATAAGGTGAGGTGAGTACAAGTGATTGTCAGTGGCCTAGTTTAATATATATTATATAAATATTTAAATTTGTATAAATATTTAAATTTGCCATATGATTTAGAATAAATTTCTGAAATTCAAATAATAATTAAATAAAAAAACCATTTTAGGCTATTTGTCGGAAGAAGTGCTAGAAACATATCACCGTTGTCGCATACCCAAAAAACAAACGTCTCGAATAGACACGCATAAGGTTTTGATGACTCATTTGTTAATATCCACAGATTCAATAATGTTTTCAAGAGGGAATATTAAGATTGAAAATAATATAGATTTTGAAGAAAGGAAAGCTTAATGATCAAGATAGAGTTTCAAGTAGTGGCGATGAGCTTTAAAAAGATTTTTTTCTAAAATTAATTAAGCGTGATCGCGCGTGAGTAATTTTTTTCTCACCGTGAGTATTCGTGATCGTGAGTCAAAAAAAAAGTCATGTGCACTTCTGTACTAATTCATAATTTTAATGAAATTCGCATAATTTTTGTAAGATTTATAGAATTTTTTCTATAAAGGACATTTGACAGGATCAAAAGTCCTTTTTTCAACAGCGATTATGATGGGTTTAACAAACCTATGATTTCACATTTTTTGTTTGCTGAATAACGTAGCAAATAAAGGGTGTTTTTTTATAGAGGTATAGAACTTTAAGTTGGCATTACTTTTCAAGATGGCGACCGATTTAACAGCTGTCAAGTGATTTATTCTCAGTTTGGTTTGGCAATTCATCATGAATAGACTCACGCCTGAACTGTAAGGCATAGATTCGTCGAATGGGCCCAAAACGAGATTACCGTTGTTCCCGAATTTTGTTCAGCGATGAAGCGCACTTCTGGTTGAATGGCTACGTCAACAAACAAAACTGCAGCATTTGGAGTGAAGGTAATCCTCAAGTGTATGTCGAAACACCGTTACATCCAGAAAAACTGACTGTTTGGTGCGCTTTATGGGCTGGTGGAATCATTGGTCCGTACTTTTTCAAAAACGATGGTGGCCTGAACGTTTCAGTCAATGGTGATCGGTATAGAGTTATAATTACTAACCATGATGTCCAGGAGATGTGGTTTCAACAAGACAGCGCAACATGTCACACAGCTCGTGCCAAAATAGATTTATCGAAAGACACGTTTGGTGACCGCCTAATTTCACGTTTTGGACCTGTGAATTGGCCTCCAAGATCTTGTGATTTAACACCGCTAGACTACTTTCTGTGGGGCTATGTAAAGTCATTGGTCTATGCGAATAAGCCACAAACGCTTGACCATTTGGAAGACAACATTCGCCGTGTTATGCCACAAATGTTGGAAAAATAAAATTGGACGTCCAGCCGTGGCGGTCATATGCTAGAAATCATATTTAAAATGTAATGCCACAAGATTATCTTTCGGATAAATAAAATTCATGTCAATCGAATAATCCATCGTTGGATTCAGGATATGAAGGTACCCTCTCACAAAATTTTATTAAAATCCATCTAGTAGTTTTTACGTGATGCCAACACAGACAGACAGGAAATGAGTTACTGTTTTATTATATGTATTGATAAATTCGACTGATGACGAATCGTTATGCCAGGTTTGTCGGTTACACTTTCACGAACCCTCTTAATATTCTCATTCGTTTATCATGGCATGGTATTTTCGTATAACATATTGACCCTGTTGAATTTAAAACTTTGATAAACTCGTTCGGTTTCAGGTCAGTCATTGAAGATCAGGCGCTCAGAAATTCAATTGTCTGTAGCAAAATAATAAAGAACAACACTATGCGCAACTTTTTCCAGCTCCCATTTTAGCGACATGTTTTTGGCGTTTTATAATAATCCAAGACTGGTGGTTAACGCAAAATAAATATCATTGTGGTAGTAATGACTGCATTAGTTTTGAATCATATTTCAATTTTTAAGCTCGAGTCACCCTTTATCATTGAGGGTTTATAATATCGCTGTTATCATCGGTGAATCATTTAGCATAGCTTTGGAACTGTTTAAGAATATAATAATTTTCTCACACATTGTAAACCGTGTTCCAATATATATTTATAATATTTAACCACTAACCTCCCCTCAACTAAAATTATATTCTCAAATGATTTATATTAAAATTATCATACATACATTCTTATTCTTTTCTTATTTAACTAAATTATTTCCATAAAAATGTTCTATTTCCAAAAAAATATTTTTTTTTTAAAAACTATTTTTATATCTAGAAAAAATTCAAATATTTGTCTGACCCTTTTTGCTCCTTTATCTAGCTGTTTCTTTGCAGCATTTATCTCTTGTGCCATTTAATATGTAAATTCACAGTTAATGTGTTGATTTTTTTTACTCTAAATATCGTTGAGACTTGTTTCACTCCCCCACACAAGCAAACAGCTTTCACATACTTACTTTATAATTCAACAATTATCTTTTATCATCTAGAGGGAAACTTTACCCCTTTTTATCGCTGTATCGTTGCGAGTCAATGAATGATGAAAAGAAAATTGAATTTTTATAAACAACCATAGCAATTTTCATATTTTTTTTCAAAGAGCATTTCTTCCCACTTTGTGGTTGTGTGGTACATTTTCACAGTCGATAAGCGAAGGAAAGATGAGAGTATAAAAATCTAAATATTTTTAATATTTTATAATTTAACAAATAAAGTCATTAAAGTATTTCAAACTGAAGGGAATAAAAGCAGGACTGAAAAATATTTTTAGCGACATTCTTACATATATTAACCCTTACAAGATATGGCACAAATACTGGACTTTAGAATATTGAGTATAACTAGAAAATTAAAAAAAAAAAATTTTTTTATTCAAATAATATTTCAATACAAAAATTTGGAGTTAAGTTTAGAATTTAGGAATTTTTTTAGTACAAATCGTATATGTGACCGTGTACAGAGAAAGGAGCTTAGGGATAGGTGGACCGATTTGTTTTTGTAAGTTAAAGTAAAATTTACTGGGGAATCCGCCCAAGCCGAATTCATGACGAAAATTTGGTTCTTCTGAATTTTAGAAAAAAAGTCATAACATTTTTCAATATTTTTTTTTTGAAAATTTTGAAATATATTTCTGAATCCTTAACCAATTTTTCTTTCTTTTAAAGACACAACTACGTCTGCGAAGCTGTTTGCTTGTCTGCAGAATACTCCCAGAGCCGTTGGCGGGAATCAAACCCGTAACCTTCAAACTCATATTGGTAAACTAATGGGGCACTCATTGTGGTAAAATTTAGTTAGAATGGAAGTGGTTCCAGACCTCTGAGGTGTTTGTCAGGTCGCAAAATCAGTTATTCAGTGTGTAATTTAAATATCGAAAAAAAAAATAATTTTCTGTCATAATCAGTGACTTCGGAGCCATAACAGGTATGCTAACAGCATTTACACTCGTAAAAAACCAGGTGGGTTTTTTAGTCGATATTCTACACCAGCGGTATGCCTCATATACCCACGTATAGTGCGTGAATTCAATTTGACCTCCTTTTCCTTAACAAACAAATTAAAATGTGTTTGAAAATCAAAAAATAATAATAAATAATAATAAATAATAAATAATAATAAATAATAATAATTAACTGCTCACCGACAACAAACCAAAAAAAAAAAAAATGTGATTGCTTCCGAAAATCAAAATATTTGCATAAAATTTAATTTTCGACACCAGCAGAAAAGAATGCATTATCTAGACAGCTACATACGTCCGTCATCAGCATTGTTCGCACCTATCTACTTAGGGTAGCATTCAGTTGTAAGCATCATCTATTTAACCAACCAAACTCATATAAAGGAATACGAGAAAAACTGTATTCAATCATCAATCGATGAATTAAGTTTTAATTTAAAGTATAAAAAATAAATCTAAAAATTAAAGGGTGTTCCGATAGTGGTGTGATGTGCATGTATTTGGCTTAAGTTTTGAACCATAATAGGTACCTCTTGAAATTTTCATAGAAGGTGTATAACTGTGGCCACTATAGCAAAAAATACTAAAACTTATAGGGTTGTCCGAAAGTGACGTGTCATTTGCGTTTATGTCTTTATTTCTTGAGTTATAGATGGCAACCAATTAATATTTGCAGACAGTAATTTGAACTATGTTCGCTTTATAAACATATATACAAATTTAAACCTAAAAATTAAAGGGTGTTAATTATATTGGCTTTTTTTTTTGAACCGCAATAGGTAGGCTCCTGATAAATGTATTCATGGAAAGTCCTTATATTTGATCACTAATAGACTGACAGTTATTTACACAGATTACATTTTGCAATGTCTACTTTAATAACAATAAACGATAATAAATTTTATAAAAATAAAATGGAGTTCCCTATATATGCTCTAGTAGAAAAAATAATTAAAAATTAAAGGGTGCGCCATAAGACGTAAAAATATATTAACTTGTATTTTTACAGTTGTACTGAACATAGTACGGAACCCTAAATGTGTGAGTCTGGCTCGCACTTTACTGATTTATTTTTGTTTTCGGTGAGCAGGTAATTATTATTATAATTATAATAATTATAAAAAGCCCTTAAGCCTAATTATAACTATAATTTATTATTATAATATATTTAATTATAATAATTATAATTATAATTATAATTATTATAATTATAATTATAATAATTATATTATAATTATAATTATAATTATAATTATAATTATAATTATAATTATAATTATAATTATAATTATAATTATAATTATAATTATAATTATAATTATAATTATAATTATAATTATATTTATAATTATAATATAATTATAATTATAATTATAATTATAATTATAATTATAATTATAATTATAATTATAATTATAATTATAATTATAATTATAATTATAATTATAATTATAATTATAATTATTAATTATAATTATAATTATAATTATAATTATAATTATAATTATAATTATAATTAAGGCTTTGATTTCCCGCAAAGATTTTGTATTTCTGTGACTCTGGGTGTTTGCCGAGTTAATGTCGTCTTAGACAAAATATTATTATTATTATTATGAATATTTTGTAATTATGTTTTTAGGTCTTTTTTATAAAAACAAAAAATTTATTTGTATTTTTAATATTTTGCTATACCTTGTGGAGCATCGTCGGAATATAAAGATACTTCTATAATATTTAATTGAATAAAAATGTTTTTTGAAAAAGACTTTAGCCTAAAAAACATAATTATAAAATTGTTAAAAAGGTTAAAAATTATTATAATAATTATTTAATATTATTATTATTATTATTATTATTATTTTTAATATTATAATTTTTAATTTCGTATCTAATTAAAAATAAACTAAAAATTATTCGTGGTATTCCTTCCAATAAATATATATATTAAAGGGGAATTTTTACGAAATGTATAAACTATTCTAATTTTATTCATTTTTTTCTCTTAATAAATTGTTTGTATAAATATTTTTCGTATTTACAATTTTTAAAAAATTATTTTTTTTTGCAGTAAGATTTATTCGAAAAAAAAAATACTCTTGGTTTTAAAAGGGTTAAGATCTAAAACACTTAAATGGTTTAAATTTCCAAAAAGTAGTAAAACGCACATTAGGAGATATATTGTTGCTATCAATGTTATTAGGTGTGTATGTAGATGAAATGGAAGAGTAAAATAATTCTGAAAATGATGATAATATCCTCAATACCATAGCCTTTGCTAAAGCCAAAAAAAAAAAAAATGTATTTAAATTTTTGAATAAGTTCACACAATACATATACTGATATTTGTGATAAGATATTTATATAAAAGTGTTTGTATTTAAACGTGCTAGTGTTCATGAATGAGTAAATGTTCTTTAGAGACTCATCGCATAAACGCAATTTTCTCCCTAGTTAAGTGTCGAACGTTAACTTTCAAAATTTAATGTTTACACACTGTCATAGAGTTATGACGATGTGTTTTTATTTCTTTTGTTGTTATAAGCTATAAAAGTTTTTGTAGCAGCTTCATTGAGTTATAGAGTATTTCCACTTATTTTATTATTTTTTTTAAATTATTTTACTCATAGATTAAATAGTAGAAATATTGCTTAAATATTAATAATAAAAAAGGGTTTTGTGTTATCTTTGGTAATATATATGTATATTTTTTTATATTAATATATATGTGTTTATAACTAGATGTATTTCTTGATATAGTAATAAAAAATAACCTCTGAAAAACTGTATTAACAAATAATGATTATTATTGACTATTTTTTTCCCGCTTCTCTATCGTCCTAACAAATTGTCATTATTGCCATCGTCATAAACATAATAATATATTATAGAAGATTAATGTAAAGATTTAATTCAAAACTTCTGTTTGTTGACATCTTCAATATATTTTCAGATGACACGTATCGTATTGTAATAATGAAAGCGATTTATCGCAACACTTTAGTCGAAAAACTGTGCGAAGCTGCTGAATTATAGCTGGATACGAGTATATAAAAAAAAATATTTGTTTGAGGAAGCGTTTTTATGCAGTTTATAATTAAAATAAGAAAATAAAATTTCCTTATAAGTGACTTATTTTTTTAATAATAATAATAATAATAATAATAATAATAATAATAATAATAATAATAATAATAACAATAATGATAATAATATATAATAATGATAACCAAGAGACCCCACGCAAACCCCTAAAGGTCTGTGAGCACATACACACTCACAACGAGAATCTCACAAAGATAACAAAATATGTAAAAATTTGAAATTAGGAGCATACCAGCTTTCAACAAGGTAGCTTTGTGTCACTTTGCTAAATATTTAGCAAACCAATGCATTTTCATTTTAACCACTTTTTTGTTGAGGGCCTTTGATGATAAATTAATAATATTAATAATATTACTGATTTTCGCTTCCTCTTTGGCTGTGTTAATATCCTGCTAAAAAACGAAGGTCTCTATAATATTTCATTGAATTCATGCTTTAACTTCGACTATACCTGTGATATAGTCATGTGATGTTTCAATGTAGTCAAGCTAACTATTTAGAAACTGAAGATTTATTTCCAAGTTTTTGCCTAAAATTCTCGCCACCTAAGTAGCTGCATGAAACCCTATAATATGAATTTATAAATAGTTCCAATAAAATTAAAATTCATATAATTTCGCAGAGCGGGCACGGCTTCGACATTGTTTACTTCAACACTATTGTGTTAATAATCTAAAATATACATTTGTAAAAAATATCTAATTGTTTTTAATTGCTAATCAATCAAAGGTTGACTAATAGCAAGACAGTTACACATATACAATATTCAAGTAAAATTATATATAAAGAGAATAAATATAAGAAAACTTACTTCTTCCTATAAAGAAATAATGTTTACAAGTGTAAAACAATTTCAAAAAAAGCTCTATCTTCTATAAAATATATTATAATAATTTAAATTTCTTATATCCTATTTCTTTGATAGGTTTGTTTAAATAGAAAATTAATAAAAATTGAAACTATATTTTAAATAGCTACGAAGAGTGCTGATGATGGACGTTTAGCTATTTAGAAAATACATTCCACTCTGCTGGTGTCTAATTTTTTCTTTGTCTCTTTATAGTTAAGAACTCAAGCCCAAATATTTAATTTATTTAATAATAATTTAATTTTATAACAACATAATTCACACAGTTTGTAAATTACTTATCATTATAGATTTTATAGTACAGAAATATAACGTGAAAATCCCCGCGTTATATGGGCGAATACCCGTGTTATACGAGGCACTGAAATCGCGTAATATTAAAATGCCTTATAAGAGTATCGTATTATAAGGGGGTCTACTGTATATATATTTTTTATATATCTATATATATAAAAATGAATGTTTGTCTGTATGTTTGTATGTCCTTTATAGAATCGTAAACTATGCATCTGATCATGTTATGCTCTTAAGCAAAGTTGTTGCCCATGAGCCGGCAAAGGTTTCTAAGTTGCTTCGATTAACTTCTGACAGGTGGCGCCACTGAAAATTATTCAAAATTAATTAAATGCTTTTGATGATGGTATGATCTTTAGCAAAATTGTTGCGCATGAGCCGACGGTGGTTCCTAAGTTGGTGGGGTTAATTTCCAACAGGTGGTGCCACAGAAAATTA